>VZTR01021630.1:697245-764513 GCA_013400775.1 Chaetops frenatus | reverse complement strand
GTCCCGTGGGCATCCCGGAGGCGAGCGCTGCCCCCGGCCCGGCCGGAGCTGTCTGGCAGCCCGGGGTGAGCGGGTGCAGCCCGTGCCCGGCGTGGGGACCCTCTCCGTCCAGCCCTGGGTTTGGATCCGCGGCCCGGGGCTGGGAGCTGAGGGGGCAGTCACGAAAGCTGGGGACAGGCTGCCCAGGCGGTCAGAGACCCAAGGGTTCCTGCGCTCTCCTCTAGGGACCCGGCACCCGGGTCTCTGCAATGTAAGTGCTTCACTTTCAACATAGAATCATGGCATCGATTAGGCTGGAAGATACCTTTAAGACTATCGAGTCCAAGTGCTGACCCATCATTGCCAAGCCCACCACTAAACCACATCCCCAAGTGCCACATCGACATGTCTTTTAAATGTCTCCAGGGATGGTGACTCAACCTCTTCCCAGGGTAGCCGGTTCCAATGCTTGAATCTCGTACTTTGCACCGGGCTAGTAAAGCTGATATTTGAGCATTTTGCACAGATTTTTGAGTGTATCACCATGTAAACATCTAGTCAGATACAGCCTAAAATGGAAGTCAATGCAAGTTTAATATCTGATGGCACTTCAGATCGATGGGCACAGTGGGCCACCCAAACCAGCAGAGGAGAAGGATGCCTTTTGCATTAGTAAAACATGGCAGCTCTAGAGATGAGCAACAAAACACTGGAGTTCAGCTAAATATTAACAGCCATCTGGAGAGAATTTGGTGGAAAAGTGTTTCCCTTCATGGGTCAGAAGTGCTGTCTCCTATAGGCATTAGGGGCATGAGTCAGTTCTGGTTTCAGGCAGAGTCACTCAGCTTTGCCATCCAGAGAAAACCTGGCAGGGAAAATCATGGAGGGGGGAGATAACTTGATTAAGTGTTTTGCAGAGGGCTGCTGCAAGCCACTGAGCTGAGCTGAGACCACTGAGTGTGATTACAGGTGACTGGAGGATAGTTACAGGGTAAGAACACAGGGCTGAGTACTTCTGAGACTTCAAATTGGAAAATGAGACCTGAGCTTTTACTGTTTGCTCGTAAAACACTCCTCTGTGTTTAGTGGAAGAGAAGACAAATGGAAAAAGACTGCCTCTCTCAGAGATGGCAGTTAACCAGAATGGCTCATCATCATCAGAGTTTCTTCTTTTGCCCAAAATAAATGTTTCTAATTGGTATCTTATGCAATACTCAGGTGGTACGTACTTAGCTTTACAAAGCTACACAGTGGGAAAAACTGATGAGTCCCCTGTAATCTTTCTCTGAAGAGTATAACCATGTTTTTGAAAGAACTATTTGTTTTTTAGGAAATAGTAATTGTCTTTGGCTGCTGCTGCTGTTCTAGTTTTAGCCTTTTTTTCCATTCTCTGCAAGTTTTTGCTGCTTTGGTGTACAAAGAAGGACAAGGAACCCAAATCTTTCCTGACTGAGAGCATTTTTCTTCTTCTTTGTCTTTGTCTGCCACCTTTGCATTCTGGAGCAGCCCTGCCAGGGTTGGCCATATGGAAGTCAGACAGGCAGGACACCTTGATGTGGCCCATGGGGCTTCCCCTCAAGCTGCCTCATTCATAAGCTCATTTCAGGCATTTTCAGCATCAGATTTGTGGCCTCTGTCACACATGGTGACTGTGTGTGCTGGGGCGGTTGGGCAGTAGATCCCTTAATCCACTTCTCAGATGTGCCCATAGGAGCGTGGGACAGCAGGGAGTGTGACCATGGGGAGCTGGGTCACACACAGGAGACCTGCAGCTCACAGTGACCTTGTACTCCAGGCAGATGAGAGACAGGGAGAAGAGCAAGGGAGCTCTTTTCCCTCCATGTTTCACTCCTTTATTCACTCTTACTCTAATGCTTGATGCTTGTCAGTCCTGTTTTCTGACCTGGATATAGAAGGACAGTACACATGGCTCTAGAAATTGCTTATGGAAGACAAACTGCTGGGCCATAAGGGCTCTCATCATCATGTAGGAGTGAGGGGCAAAGCTCAGAAAAGACAAGGCAAAGAGAAAAAATGAAACTCTGTGTAAATGCCCCTCATTTTCACCAAAATCCCTTTTGACTGAAGCAGATATGACTGTGGGGGTGACCATGAACACACAAGTGCTCCTTTGTTGGGATAAAGCCACACTGTGCATGTATGTCCCCAGCTGGATGCACACGTGCTGTGGCCGAGGGGGTGCAGTAGCTGCTTTGCTTCCCCAGGCCTGTATCTGCACTGTGCTTTGCACTCTGAAACCTTGCACCCACAAAAATCAGGCTGAACTCTCCCTGGGCTCTCCATCTGCCTGCCTGGAGGGGCCATGATCACTGGATTTGTTGTAGGATGGTCTGAATTACCATTTCTGTTTGGTGTTATCACTGCCAATTATGTTGGAAATCTGTAAATAGAATTTCGCCACGTGGACCAAATTCTTCTTTGGTCAGCTGGCAATTTTTTTTCTTTGGTTTAAGCAAAAGAGCTGATAGCAAATACATTTTTGTTCAACAGCATCTCCATGCTTGGCTGCTTAGTCCCACAGTGAAAGGACTGGAAAGAAATGCCACTGAAGGTGAAAGATGGGGCTTTGAAGCTCAGGGGAATTGTTGCTCTGGTTGGATTCAGGTCCTAAAAAGCAACTTTTTCAGTGAAGTAAGCTACTTCCAAATCATTCTTATATTGTACTGCTTTGTGTTCTCACTATGTACACTAATATTAAATAGAATAGGATAGAAGAGAATAGAATAATTTCAGTTTGAAGGGACCCACAATGACCATCTAGTCTAAATGCCAAAAATATGAATCGAAGTTTTTCTTTCTTCTGATCTTTTTTTCTTGCTGTCAGCAGAGGTATGTCAGGTTCCTGATACTTTACCAATTGTGCCCTCCCGTTCAGGAGGGCTGAAACATTTATTTGGTGTTTTTGACATGAAGGCAGGGCTACAGTGGAGCTCAGGAATGTAGAGACGTGAGTGTTTGTGCAGACATTCCTTTTCTTTCCAAGCAGCAGAGTTTTAGACAGAGATCTGCCATGCCGAGAATGTCATTACTGCACAGCTGCAGGAATTGTTGTCCCAAGGTCTGATGACGAGAGTTGGTTTTGTGTTTGTCCCTGTTCAGATGAAAGCGGGACTCATTTCCAGCAGTGGTGAAGGCTAAGAGCATGTACTGCACAGAAGGATTCTGATCTTTTGTTTCTTCACTCAAGCCCTTTGCAACGCTTACAGCCAAGGTCAGAGCACAGCAGAAAAGTGTTTTGAGTCGCAAAACAGTTGTCAAAGAGTTGAATTTTCCTGAGGGAGCGGCCCCAAGAGAGTTGAGAACCTTAAAGAGAAAGATATTATCTATAATATCAAGCGCAAAATAATCTTCGTGTTTTAGTGTTCCCTGAACCACAGGAGATTGAGTAAGAGCTCTGGGAAGCAATGTGGTGTTTGTAAGTCAATAGTGGTGCAGACATACACGAGGATTTAGACACACATTTGCAGCTGCAATGGGAGGAAGATAAACCCCCTCCCTCCCATTTAAGAAGCCTAGAGACACTGAATGGGTGAAATGCCTCAGGCTGTGTAATTTAGATAAAGACTCACTCATGTCCTACTATATAACACAGCTAAGCACAGTCGAATTTTCTAAGATGTTTTCAGTCACTCTGCCTCATATTTTGTTTTGTTAGAGGCTACACTTGGAGAGTGAGACTCCTTTGTTCCATCAGGGCTCATCTGCTTCTCTTGCCTCCTCCCCACTTGACAGCGTTTTTTTCTTCGTGTGCCATCATGTTTATTTCCCCAGCAACAGCAACTGTGTCTCAAGCACGACTTCAGAGAGATTAAGGGCTTTCAGAATGAGCGTCCACAGCAAGGACTGAAGTCTCCTTCCCTTCATTGCAATTTAGGATTAATGGCTGTGTTTCCCATGTAAAGGATTTTTAAAGCACTGTGGTTCTGGCACTGATTATTCAGGCACACTCAAAGCACAGACTAATGGGACATAATTTTGTACTGATTCAGTGCTCTGGTTTTCATATAAATCTCTCCCTCCTTGGTCTTCCTGGTATCCTTCCAGATACACAGCAAAGCCACGTTTGCTGTCACTTGCTATGGATGAGGAAACTGGTTACAAACTCAGGAGACAACACTTACCCAGGTATCCCATTCACTGGTGGGATACACATCTGTCAGCCAGACTGGGCAGACTGGGAAGTGTCATTCCCTGCTTCTATCTCTTATGCAGGTGATGTAAAGATTTCTAAGTCTTCCAGAGCTTGGCAATGTTTCCAAATCTTTCAGGAATGCCTTCTGCTTTTATGCCTGAGTTGCTGGAGTTCAGGTTCCCACTGCTAATAACTCACCTAGGAGCATCCTTTGAAATCCTGTGTGTAATTCTCGATAATTCCCAGAATGGTGAATTTAGAGTGGGACAGATGCTGAGAAGGGGGATGCTAGTGGTGTTTTACAGTGCGAGATTAAAAGACTTTTGGCTGATAAATCATAACAAAATGAGGGTTGAGAGGAGATGTGATCATCTCTAAATATTTCAGGAAAGGTGTCAATGCCACCCAGGAGCAAAATACCTGCTGGCTATTCAAGTGTGTGAACTGTGCTGGCACAAGAACAAATGGGTATTAATGAGAAATAAACCCATTTACACTGGGGAAGAGAAAAAGGGTTTTAATGGTCAGAGAAGTGTTATCTCTGTCAGGAGATGAAAGGCCAGAATTCTAGGCTGAGTTAAAAGGGAGCTTCTTTGCTTTATGAAAAGTGATTGAAGAGGGGTTTGTCTGGAATAGCAGATGCCAATTTCACTGGCCACAAATGGGTTTGATCCTAAATTCTCCTTTCCTTTTACTTAAATATCTGTTTATAGCTTGAGGGAATGAAGAAAGGCTTTGATACACAGTTTGCTCTCCCACTTTGGGTACTCATCAAGGACAGCTGCTCTCACAACATGGGGGTGCTTTTGGATAGGTCACCTCTCCTTTGGCTCTCTCCTTCCTCAAATACTCACACCAGGCTCAGCCTACATCTCCTGCCTTGGTTGTGGTTCAATGTTGGTTTCCTTTCTTCTTTTGCATCCTGAATGTCTGGAGTGTTTTATACCCTTTGAGGCAGGAGTTTCTCTGTAGGTTTGCCTGTCTCTTGTAATGGAAACTCCCTCCATCAGCTTTTGGATGACCAATCCACTTCCACAGGACGAAGGACCAACCAGCTTAATATGTGTGTTACAGGGTATAGCAAAATCACTTCATTCATGGCACAACTCCTACCTCTTTGCCCTTCCCAGAGTATTGGGCGTGCAGATATGGCAAAAATAATGTTAGATTTCTGGGAAAGGATTTTTACAAACACTTGGGCCCTACAATATGTTAGGCACTGTGATTGGATCCAGCAAAACAAAATCCAGCTCTTTAGTGCCTTCTCCAGTAAAGATTTAGAACTTCAGAAAAAAACCTCAACCAACTAGCAGAAGACAAGTTTGAGGCAAATAAGAAGAGATGGTTCCTCACACTAGGTGACATAAATTGTGAAACTCCCTGCTGCAGGATGTTATGGGCAGTAAAAATGAGTGGAGACCAATTCATGGAAGAAAAGTAGACTGAGGACTATGGAGATAATACTTTTGGCTCTGGAAGTTCCTGAGGTGGAAAATGTTGGACACTGAGGAGGTGCTATGGGTGGATATAACCATATGCTATAATTAATTATAGCAGCATTATTTATTATTAGCTTGGTAATATTAATTGTTAGACAGGACTAGCAACTCTGAGGCATCTGGTTTGGCCACTTACAGAGAATAAATGTGGGTCTAGTTGGATGGAGACTTTGGTGTGGCCCAGTACAGCTTGTCTTATATTTTGGGCTTCTTTCCAGCCTGCTCCTCATAGGTGGAGGTAGCCCTCCACCACCTACAGAGCCCCGTTCACTGCCCACTCTTTGAAACAATGCCTGTGAAAGTTTTAGCTAAGTGGGTTAGAAACAGACTGATTAAAATATATATGATAGCTGCAAAAAGCTGTCATATTTCTCCAAAATGTCTTTGTTCTGGTTTTGAGCAAGGCTTGGGGTTTTGTTGGTGCTAAGCTGGCACTGGCTCAGCCTGAGATGGTGGAAGGATGAAATTACCATGACAGGACAAGGCATGGTTTCTTCTCCTCTAAGATGACTATTTCCACTGCCCTGGATTCCAGAGAAGCAGCATGTTCTGCATGGTAAGTATCAACATGGCACCGAGTTTCATGCGCAGTTTTGAAAAATAAAATCTGTGTTCTGAACAAAGGCACCCAGACAAAGCCCCTTTGTGAGAGCAAGACTTAGGCCTAGTGTATGGCTTTGGGAGAAATGCAGAATTCATTTTGGGGAGGGAAACTGATATGAACAGCAGGCCATTTTCCTCCACAAAGGCTCTCTTTCAAGGCTGGTGCATGCAGCAGAACAAAGGCTGACCCCATAATCTCTACTCAACAATAGCTTGGGATATTTGATTTGTTTCTACATGCATACATCATGCCTGGCCGTAAATAAATAGGGCCATGGTTGGATCCACTGTGAGAATAAAGTCAGCCTGTTCCCCTTACCACTCTGGTTTCAAGGAAATGCTTATTTGTGTCTCTGCCTTCTTTTGGCTGAGGGATGTCCATCTTGCCACCAAGGGCAAAGGGTCTCAGTTTAAAGCCCAATAACAAAGACACAAAAGATTTTCCCACCATTTCCCACCAGTGCCAAACTGGTTCATCACTTCTTTCTCTAATCCCTGTAACTTCTGTTTTTCCTAAGGACCTTGGCTGAATTCATGGCCAACAAACATGTAGGCCAAGACGTTGGATCTTACAGGTAACTTGAGGCCCATGCTATGATATATTATATTTACACTAACTCTTCACTTCTGTTCCTCATATGTAAAAAAGGAGGAAGATACAACTTCCAAAGGCTATCTTTGGATGCCTGAGGTTCTCCTACAATAGAAGAATGTCTTCTGCTCAAGCACATAAAGCAGTGGTAGTATGCAGACTAGTAATAGCTTTTATAAATTGTCCACAAAGTTTTGTGGGAATGAAACATATTTGCTCAGCACATTTTGTGGTTATACTCATAATGCAAGGAAAATTTGGGTTGTTGCTCTGGAAACATAGCAAACCACTGGCCTAAGACACAGTGTGTTTGCAATATAAATATTTGGGCCCTTGTTTATATAATTGTCTGTAACTGGAGAACAAAGCAGCCCGAGTGAGAGTCTTGACTAACTGTCAATTGTTTTACTGGATGAAACAATTTTATCCCACTCAGTTCACTGATAAGCTTTAGGCAAAAGTTTTTGCAGCAACAGTTTTCAGAGCCTGGCATGAATGGTCTCCATGGCATAACATCACATGGCATAACAACACACAGGCACTTTCTAATAACGTCAAAGTCTTTGCGTATGTTTTAATATTTAGGCCAAGAACACTGAGATCTGTTTCAGCAGAAGAGCTGATGAAAGGTATGACTCAGTACATGGAATTGCCTCTAAATACATAAGCACTTGATTATCATCATCAATTACCCTGAGAATTTGTGACATTCCTTTAAATTGACCTTTTTTTTAACATTTATTATTTGCATTCCTCAGATATTTTAAGACACGTAGTGATGAAAGGGCAGATTTTCTGGAGATCTTAATGTCAGAAAAGTACAGGAAAACTATGTGAGAAAACTTCAGATTTTCCTTGGAATATTGATAGGAAAGAAAAACAGGGGATTAAACTAGTGGTCAAAGGGGTAAATATGAAGCCACTTCCATGGATTAATGTCTGATTTAAAGCATATGGAGCAGGAAAATAAATGACAGCTGAGGAGGAATGGACTTACAGCTGAGTCAGCCTGGAAGAGACTGAGGTGTGACCTCAAGAAGAATTTGGACAATGGTCTCAGGAATATCTGTGTGGGGTCAAGAGTTGGACTTGATGATCCTTGTGGGTCCATTCCAGCTCAGGATATTCTAGGTTTCTAGCAGACTGCTATTTATCTTGGGTTGCTTTTCTTGCATATTCATAAGTGATTTGCAAGAGGAGTGAATAAAGAAGTGACAGCAGTTCCAGATGATACAGAGTTGACTGAGAATAATGAAAATTAAAACTGACAGTAAAAATGAACAGAAGGATCTCACAAAGGTTATTGGATGAATGGGGGAATAGCAGATGCAATTCATTTACTTAAGGAAAACAAAACAATCCTAACCATGCACAGCAGTAAGGTCTAAAATTAGCTATTGCCACTCAGGAAGAAGAACTTTAGCTCATCATGTATAACCCCATGAAAATGTCAATTCAAT
The DNA here is from genome assembly GCA_013400775.1 of Chaetops frenatus. Lineage (NCBI taxonomy): Eukaryota > Metazoa > Chordata > Aves > Passeriformes > Picathartidae > Chaetops > Chaetops frenatus. Next base: position 756,227 of record VZTR01021630.1, on the reverse strand, counting down.
GCTCAGCTATTAGAAAATGGCAAACCAGATGTTAGGTATTGTTCAAACAGGAAAAGTGCACAAAAAAAAGAGAAACATAACAAGCTGCTCTAGAAATGTTTTGCACTCACAGCTGGGAGGCTGCACATGCAGAGCAGTTCTTAACTCCCTTGCTGAAAAAAAACCCCCAGATAAAGTAGAAAAAATGTGAAGAAAGCAACAGGAATGGTAAAAGAAACAGGACCTCTTTTCATGGGAAGACTTTTTACTGAGTAGGAAGAGGGGTGATTGAAAGGGTCTGTGGTTGAAGCTGCAATGTCATAAGTGCAATAGAGAAGGTGCAATAGTGAACAAAATGATCCACTTCTTCCTCATCAAATGAGAGCTTGGGGTCCTAAGATTAACTCCTTTTTCTTCAGTGACTGTTTTTAAGCAAAAACACTGTTCTTTACACAGTCAGGCTTTAAACTGCAGAGTTCACTGTAGATGCATGAGAATAAAGATCTTCAAAAAGGAGTTAGAGAAGTTCAAAAGACTTTTAAATGGAGAAAAGTCCATTGAGGGTATTAATCACAAAGGTCTAGTGTGGATCAGCAAGTCCAAAAGGTGCACATGGATTAGAAAAGCTTTGGAATGGAATGCCATGTCCTTATTGCCCAAGTGTTCACTGCTATCAAAGACAGGCTGTGGTCCCATACATGGGGCACGGAGCGTGTGTGGTCCCACAGGAACTGTTCTTGCCTTCTCCCCCAGAGCTGTAAAGAGCCCAGGAAATTTGGTGCCAAACTTCTCTTAAAAACTGACCTCCAGATTGGTGCTAGACTTTGCAACTCTGACTTTTCCAAGGTTACAGAGGATTATGGCAACAGAGTCTGCAAGGGCACTCAAATCTCCTGTGTTCCCATGGGCTTGTGTACCATGGGACAAGGCAACCTGCCTATGAATGTGCAGTTCTGCTTCTGTTCTTTGCAATTAAGGCACCATTTAATCATTTGCTAACATTTTCAAAACATTTATCCTCTGCCACTGACAGATTTTGAAATAACTGTGGTAGAGAAGCTGCTTTTTTGGAAACATCTGAAGGCAGTCATAAAGCTGATGTGACAGAGAGTTTCCATAGCTTGCTCTTGCTGCACAAAGGTTTGCTTCCTTATGACTCAACCACTAATGTGCCTTGGTTACTCACCAGAAAACTGTTTGAAGAAAAGACTAATTTTGAACAGAATTTGATTAATATCTGAACAGTGGAGCTGGGGCAGAGATTCAGAACTGGGGTTAGCAATAGCATGGGGTCAGGAGGACTGACAGCTTTCCACACTTCACTGGTGGAAGCTTCTGCTTTCATAATAAACCCTTCCTCCTTGCAGCCACACAAGAGCTGCACTGAGCCCCAGGGGTTTAGGTTAACCTCAGGAAGCAGTGTGTTTGGTCCTGTAGCCTGCTCAAGGGACCTGCCTGCTTGTGTTCTTGGATGCCAGTGGGCTGACGTGACCCCTCCTGCAGCAGGTGAGCTGCTGTGTCGGGAACATGACACATCTCCACCCTCTGCCTCTGGGGCCCCGCAGCTGAGCCAGCATGGGAAAGGCTGTTATTTAACACTGCCATGGGCCAGCAGAAAAAGCTTCTTTCAGTTGCAGGAGGAAAACAGAAAGGGAGTGGTGATTCTCAGTGAACGTCTGAGTCACAAGGCTTGAGAGGGTTATATTAGGGTAGGGCAGGATATACCCCTTACTTGATGGAGACCTCAAATCACTGTCTCGTTCTTGTTTCCTTGCTATTACCAGCCTGTGCTGCCTTGTGCTTGTTTCATTTGCACTATATTGCCTTGCCCTTGTCCTGACTGTTTTGATAAAGAGTGAAAATCGTGTTCCTGCCCTTGGTGTTGTGCAGTGAATTGCTCAGGCTGGACAAACCTATTCTCTCCCCCAAGGCCAGGCTCAGAATGAAGGATGGGTCACAGCAGGGAGCATTTGTCAGCAGCTGCAAAGCCAAAGCAGTGAGGGTGCTTCTATGCACTGAGAAATTCATCTGTGCCTGGTCCTCTCTACCTCTCCTTTGTCAAGTTTTAACTGCTCCCTGTCACCTACATGCCTGGCAGAGAGAGGCCGGAGGGGAGCTGAAGCTGGCAAACGCAGGAGGGAGAAGCATGGCTGCAGAGGTTGGCCCTTGCCTCGCAGGCAGCAGAAGCTGGCCGGAGGGGGAAAGCTGGAAGGGCATTTCCAGAGTCATCTTTCTACACCTGGGTCAGGTTTCAGAGGAGTCACTGAGGGATTGCACGCGGCTTCACAGCACTGGAGCCTGCTTGCCCCAACAGGGCTTCTTGTGGTGGGAGCAAGCAAGTCAAGATGGGTCATTTCAGGCTGCCAGAGCTGGAGGATGAGTAGTCCATGTCGTGTCTCCCAGTTGCACAGCACAGATCCTGCAAAGCACAGCACTGCTGGCTGTACTTGGCTGCAGAACTGGAACTGTTCCAGAGCAGAGAAAGACCTGAATTCCAAAGGCCATCCTGTAGGGAGTCAGACCAAATCCTATAGGTGCTGCTGAAAGTTGTTGAGAGCCCCTGAATATTCATGTAGCCAAGAATTGCCTGTTGCTGTGAGGCTCTGAGGATGTAATCCATAGGAGACATGCAGGGAGAGAGATCTTTTGTTATACTGACTCCAGTTTTCTTTTATTTAGGAAGAAATCTGTGCGGGGCTTCGGAAAACTGGTCTTTAAAGCTGTCATCAGCTTTTAAAAGACAAGCACAAAAGCTTCAGCTTACCGTTATCTCATGAACTTGTAAAATAAAAGCTGTGGAGGTGTGTGGGTGCTGAGGTCTGTTTTCCAACTCTGTGAATGAAGCTGTAAATGAATGAGGAATGGATAGCACACATCTTCTACCTGCATCACCACCTCTGCCAGGAGAGAGCCTGTTTCTCCACTGAGCTCACCTTACTAGAGGTAATTAAGCTGATGCAGGACAATGCCAAGTCAGAACAGCAGATTTGTTCCATCTCACACACTGGGCATGGGATTTACTCGTTTGACTCCTTCTTTCCATTCCCTCTCTGTGGAGGCAGTGTGTTGGTGGGCACTGTTGTAGCTTCTCTGTGTTGAGATCCCACGTGTCTGGTGCAGCTGCTTTGCTTGGTCTATGAATTCCTCTTCAAACACGTAGAGGCAATCCCAGGTGGGAGCATGGAGGCAGGGTCCCTATAAGCACCTTGCACTCATTTTCCCCCCAGAAACTCCAAATGAGTTAACATCAGCCATTAAGTGGTTTCTGCCCTGAAAATTAAGAGCCTTTTCTCATTTACAGAAGCAGCTTGACAAATATTTTGATTTCAGTATGTTTTTTGTTGGGAATCATTTCCATTTAGTTTCTTACCAGAGTGACTTGTGGGCTAAGAATAACTAGAGTCTAGCAGTTCCTAGCTGGTGAGACATGTATTTTGAGAACTAGGTTCAGACTTGCATTACTCATAAGATGTAGAATCTGCTGCTGCACTGTGCTCAGCAACATGCAACTACTCCAGTCTCGTTGCACTGAAGGAGCTTGGTAACAAGCAGGACAGTGGTAGCTGCCTCCAGCCCTCTGGCTGGGAGTAGCTGATATTTCCCAGGTAGCCACAGCTGGACATACCCACACAGAGCTCATTAGTGCAGCACTTCTGCTCTGAAGGGTTGTGAAGGTGCTCTGTACACACAGCCCAGTGCAGAGAAGCCTTTGGCAGCCAGCAGGTCTGCAGCTCACTGGGGGCACAGCCTCATCCCCTGCTCAGAGAGGCAGCTGGAGCCTTCCCCCAGCCAGGGGGGTGCCTTGGACCCATGGAGAGCCACCCTGGATGCAGCACTGTGCAAGTGTACCTGTCCACACTGGCTGCCTCTTATCACCTAGCAGTGTGATAAGGTCTAAGGGGTTGTGAAGGCACAGCAGGGTGCTCTCCACAGAGCACAAGCTGCATGAAAGGTGTGATCTGGTGGGTGAGCTGGTTCCTCAGCTGGATTAAAACTGTCACAGGTCTCTGGGTTGGTGTCTCACCTCTGTTTTACAAGGATGAACTCCAGTTAGATACCCTTGATTGGTCTTGGAGGAGTTTTGCTTTTTTTGTCTTCTGACGGTGAGAGGAGGGAGAAGGGAGATAAAGGCAAATGCTTTTCAATTAGAGATTCTCAGCAGGGCTGTGTGCTCTGGATGTTCTGAGTGCCCAACAGCAGCTTTCAACCAGGCAGAGTTTGTGTGTGCCCTGCAGCTCCACAGCTTGGGCATTTGCAGTCCCTCGGGACTGAAGGGAGCAAATGAGGACAGCATGGAAAGGTCTGGGTCGCCTGTAATGTGGGAGGTGAGCAGAAATGCCAGAGGAGTCAGGCTCTTGGAATGGGAGGGGGCAGATAAAGCCCACGGGACTGCCTGGGACGGGCAGGAGGGAGTGTAGGAGGCTTCACTGCCATGTCAGGGACAGGGGAACTGTAGAGTGTTCCAATTTTCAGCTTGGAGGTGAGAGTGAGAACCTCAATCCTTCTTGCCTTCTTCAGGCCAAAAAAAAGTTTCTTTCAATTTTTTTTTTTTTTTAAATGCAGATTTTATGTGAACAGAACATGGAAAGGAGAAGTAATTGGGGTCAAATGAGAAAAGGAAGCAGAAGCAAAGATATGTGCTGAAATGTCTGAAATGTGGTGTGAAATGAGTAGCCAGTTGTGGAGCTGCAGCTGGCTGAAGGCAGTGTCATTGCACTGAGGTGAATGAAGTTTATTAGATTTCTCTGCTGTGGATGAGCTTACACCCCCAAGAAAGTAAAAAAGGAAGCTGTGAATCTTGGCCACTTTTAGAATCACAAATCACTATAGCAGAGAGGAAATTTGGGATCTGATTAAAACAGAGAATCACAGAGTCCCATGCAAAGGAAGGTTCAGCTACACAGTGCAGCTGGGCCACTGCCAGCCAGCTGTGGTGCTCTCCAAGAGGGTGCAGGATGATGCTGATATTGATAAAAAGCAGAGAAGTTTTCAAGGTTTTCACCTTGTATGAAAGAAGCACTGTCACAGTCCCTTGCTGTAGTAGGTATTGGTGTGGTGCAGCCACTGGGGAAATTATGGGGGCAAGCAGGAGGGCCAACATCTGGCCATACTTCTGGAGAGTGGTGTGACTCCAGTTTCAGAACTCATTAAGTGTCCAAAGGCCTTTGGAGATGTTTGTCCCTATGTCCTTCCATTGAACAGATACATCTGATTTGCCTGTGTTAAGTGCTTTGAAATCTGCTGAGCTGATGAGTTTAGGGTTATGATCCTTGCCACTGTCCCTGTGGGATGTGCAAGGGGCCTGTTCACAGACTGTGTGGTCACTCTGCTCCAGCCATCACTGGCCCTGGGAGGATCTGGACATCCATACCTGCCAAACCAGGCACTGATGGAAATATCAGAGAGGGTGCTGAACTTTGTTTGGACAAATGACTGTTGTTTGAAGGAAGATATGAAAGGGCTGCTGATAGTTACAAAATAAAGAGCTGTGAGTGGTGGTATCAGGAGGCCTGAGGGGATGCCTGCACAAATTATTTATCTTTTTTTGGGTTTGCTCACATTTAGTAAATACTAGCTGGGGAGAGCTTAAGCAATGCCTTCAGCCTCTGCTCTGTGCAGGTCAGATATGGAGTTGGTGGAATCAGCAGAGATTCCACTAAATGCCTCTCTGAGGATCATCCTAAAAGTGGCAATATCTCCAGCTATGCTGCCACAGGCCAGGTGGGAATTTCTTGCCACAAAAGGAAGAGTGAGGTTGGAAAGATGTGGGCCATCATTTCTAGCCAAGACTCAAGAACAGGTGCTTATTGTGCCTGTAACTGGATGTGAACTACCCTTTTGAATTCATGCTGATTTAGAGGAAAAAAGCCCCCTTCCTAAGCTGTCCTTGATGAACACAATGAAAGCACTGATTTAGTTCTTTCATGGGACATTCACATGTCTTTTTTGGGTCTGGATCCACATGGGGCTGAGCAGGAGGTAAGGTCCCTCAGTTGGTATAGGCTGGCATGGCACACTCAGGGGTCTTGCTCAGCCCAGTAAATCCAGTTCCAGGTTCAGAACCCTCCAGGCAGAGATGTGCAGGTGCTCACTCCCCACTCTGATCCCCATCTGTTCTGCAGTGACCACAGACTTTCATTCTACTTCCCATTTTTGCAGCTCTGGTTTGATTTCTCAGCAGGGCTGACCTTGCTGGGGGCTATGGCTGCTCTAACAAGCTCCAGCTGCTCCAGGGAAGGGCACCTGGAGCCACAGCTGCAGAAGGAGGCTGTGCTTATGCAGTTGGTGAGAAGGGCTTTGAGCCCTGAGTCTCATTTTTGGGTGAAAGTTCTTCCTCCTGGAGGGTGAGGATGAAGGAGAGGGTATGTTAGGCCTGAACAGGAAAGGCTGAACAGCTGCCTGTGCTGCTGGCAGCATGACAGCCCCTTCTTTGTGGCCTGGGTAGAAATGTGCATTGGCTTTCTCATTAAAATTATGTTGCATGGGGTAACACAAGCACAGAGGAGGTCCATGAAAATAATCAGAGGGCTGGAGCACCTCTCCTAAGACGACAGGCTGAGAGAGCTGGGGATGCTCAGCCTGGAGAGGAGAAAGTTCTGGGGAGAACTTATAGCCCATTCCATTATATAAGGGAGCTAAAAGAGAGCTGGAGAGAGAATTTTTTGAGGGCATATAGGGATGGAACAAGGCTTAATAGCTTTAAGATGAAAGAGGAGAGATTTAAATTAGATATTAAGAAGAAATTCTTGTCTGTGAGGGTGGTGAGACACTGGAACACATTGCCCAGAGAACTTGTAGATGCCCCATCCCTGGAAGTGCTCCAGGCCAGGCAGGATGGGGCTTTGAGCAGCCTGGTCTAGTGGAGGGTGTCCCTGCCCATGGCAGGGGGGTTGGAAGGAGATGATCTAAAGGGTTCCTTCCTACCCAAACCAAGCTGTGATTCTATGAATTTTTTCTTAGCAGCAGGAAAGAAATTGTCTATTTTTTGACTGTTAAATTTCAATCTACATGGAGAGGGAGAGGCTCAGATATTCAACAGGGTAAGGAGAAAACCTGGGCCTTTGGGGTCCTCATTCCTGTTTTGTACTCTGAGTCATCACTGTCACCATGGAGCAAAATGTGACAAAACAGTCACAGCCCTATTTAGTTTCTCAATTTTCTGAGAATAGACCAAGTGGGGTCTCTGACCACAGGAGCAAGAGCTGAAAAAGCCCTTTTTTTTTCTCTGCATGTGCCTTGCTGGGGAAGCTCTCTGCAGGGCAGGCTGGGTTTTGGTTTGGCTTTCTTCCCTAATACCTGCAATATTTTGGCTGCCCAGGCGTGAGGAGAACCCAGAGGGAGGAGAGTCCCAATCTTGCTCACCACTGAGCTGTCTGAACCAAAGGAAAGGAGGATGGCCCCTGCAATAGTGCTCAGGGTGAACACTGGACTAGAGAGGTCATGAAACCACCAAAGCCCCCCACTTGCTATTTGAGCACATAGAGACTCTGTGAGGAACCAGGGGTACAAATTGTGACCTCCAATAAACCTTCCAGTCCCTTCCAGGGACTTTCCTAGGTAAAGCTGTCAAATGAGGACATGCCCAAATGAAGTGTGCCTCAACTTGTCCATCCCTTCTTGGGGTCAACAAGTGAATGCCTGCATCACTTTCCACGCTGCCTTTGTCCCTGTTGATGTAGTGCAGCTGTGGGGATCACACTGGAGTACATCTCCCTCCCTCATTTGCAAAGGAGTTATTTATTGACAGAGACTGCAAGATGGTGAAGTGGCTCCTGGCAGCCATGTAAAATGCCTTAACAGCTCATTGATTGCCACAGATGAGAAGACAGCAATTACACTATTTACACCACAGTTGTTTTGTTTTACAGCCTAATTCGCATCCATTCCCCTGTAACAAACTCCGAAGAAAAGCAGCCGTTCATTGGTGTTACTCATCTGTGTAATTAAACCGTAAGTGCCTGATCTGTCAAAGAGATAGAGGCTCATTCAGGATTTGCTTGTAACGTGTTTGCTCAATGGAAGGGTGGAGTTCCTCAGGATTGGCACAGCCCCGTAAAAACCAGCTCTGTTAAAGACATGAATGGAGGTCCGGATAGTTACCCAGGCTGCTCTTACAATGGGCACTGGGCTCATTTCAGACCGCATGTGCTTGCTTAGGTTTCGGGGCTGTATTGGCATCCCAAACTTCCCAGGCTGAGTGGGCTGAGTATTCGAACTGCTTCAGATAAAAGCAGAACCAAGTATGCACCCCATCTCCGAGCCCTTTCCCAGGGTACTGGAGAGGATGTGAGGATGATCTCTTCTTCCCTTCTTAAAGTCTGGACATGACAGTTTCCAAACGGGATTATCTTTTAACAGCTCTTTACCATCTCTATCTTTTGCACTGGGATTGCAAATGGGGAGTGATTGACACTGATCACACCAGATGGCACTGCTATTTGATTTTCTGCTTTATAATTGGCTTGCATTTCCTAGTTGCCATGTGCTCTTTGTATTTTACAGGGAAATGAGGCAGTGGAGCGATGTGGGCACAACTCTGTCCCAGATCACCGTGTCTGTGAAACAACCCTGTGGGAAGCTGCATCACCCTGCTCTGACCACCTCTTTGTGGCTTTGTTTGAATTTCAAGGAGATGCAGCTATGAGGTTCTAACCATTGCTAGCCTGGCTTGCTGGGCTCATTTATTAGTGTTGGACAAGTTTTACCTGCCTATGTTGTTTTCCTTTACATGGTCTACATCCCCCACTGAGAGTGAAATTTGTTTTGAGCAAGGCTAATTCTGCCTTTTCTCAGATAGTTTGGTTGCCAGTGAATTCACCACAACCATGAAAGATCTTCTGAACCGCTCCTAATGACCAGAGCAGTGCTCCATCACATTAATTTGTCTGAGCACTGCTGTCTGTGTCTGCCTTTTCTGCACTTCATTCTGTTGCTGGATTTCACCAGACAAAGTTCTCTGAAGGGACACGAAAAGGGCTGAAGAATGTTTGCACTGGCAGAAGACCAGGCTTTCAGGGGAGGCTGCATGAGCAAGGTTTATCAGATGCAAATGGTGGAATTTTTGTGGACAACCAGAGCAGGATCTGTAACTATAACGTTTGAAATTTTACATTTATCCAGAAATACTACATTAATATACACTGAATATGTGGGCCTTTGGAAAAGGCTTCTCTCCTAGAATATGAAGAGGAGCATATTAGGACAGGTTTTTCCAAAGAGTCCTCACTTCTTGTGGCTCAAGCTTCATACTGTTTTATGATTAGGAATTGACAGTCCTTGACATGGATGAAGCAGAAGGAGATGTGCTGGCTTCTGCTCTGGGACTTTTGTGAGGGAGTCTAGTGACCAGCCTTTGCTGCAGGTCAGCCTGGTCACACTGTGACACTTTCATACTGCATAGTTCTGGTTTCATGGGTTGAGATTTTTAAGGTTTTTGGGTTTTTTGGGGGTTTTTTTTTGAGAATAGTATATCTAGTTCGATGCCCTTTTATGAGACACAGGATTTTAGAGAAGTGATACCTGCTGTTCCTGTGCAGACAGCTCTGGGGGCAATGGGTAGTGACTCAATATGGGTAAGAATCAGACTGTTCTGCAGTGCTGTGAACTCAGAAAAAGGAAGTAAAACCATTAGAGATGGATCAGACCTCCCAATGTTGCCCACACACATCCTCCAACCTTCTGGCACCTTGGCATATGCTGCTTGCCTTGGGTACTGCTGGTGAGTCAGGCAGACAAATGCAGTGCTCTCCCCCATTTAGGTGCCTGTACCCTTAGTGCAACAAGTATTTGTACTTCAGGATTTTACACGTGTAGATCTCTTTACATTTCAAACTTTTCTACCAGGGCTTGTTTGACAGCAGCAAGGCACATGTTCAGCTTTTAGTTAAAATTCCTAATGAAACATTGGCTTGGGTGCCCAGCTTGAGAAAACTAAGATTTCACTTGTTTGGGGAGCTACTTTTTTTTATTCAGAAATGTGGATTATTTGGGCAAATAAACTGAAGGGAAACAAGAAAAATTCTGGTCCCTCTGTTCTGGCTAATGACCCCCACTTTGTAGACTTCCCTGTCTCTTTGATTCTTGGCCACCCCAAACCTCCCAGAGCTTCTTTAGGTGAGGGTGGCAGCTCACCATGACTGCTTGAGCAATTCATTCAGATTCTCCTCTCTGCCCACAGTAATAACATCCCCCCACCCCTCTGCCACGTCTCACCTTTGAACAGAAAAAGCTCCTAAATGTATTGATATCACAGAAATTTCAGGTCTTTAATCTCTGGGTTTTTTGGCTTTCCAGAAACTTTGATTTCATCCACCCAGCAGTGTCTGCACCTTCATTTAGGGGTTGGGAAGCTCTAAGGGTAAGAAAAGAGCAGTGCTGGGGAAAGGCCAGTGACCTTGAGGGTTTCCCCAGGGAAGGAAGAAACTCACTGAGAGGCAGGACAAGACCTCACAGGTATTACCCCAGAGCATCAGCCTAGGGATCTTATTCTTGCTGATTTTCCCTTAATAACCCAGGCCACTCCATGGTCAGCTTGTGAATCTGAGAGCTTAACTTAGGCTGCAGTTCTCTCTTCCCCTGCAGTCTGTATGTCCTTCTCCAAGCACCAGCAAAGTCAGGAGGTAACTTGGGAACTGGCTACCCTGGACAGGTTTTCATGGGCCTGGGAAAACCCTTATTCATGACCTAGAATTTACTACACTGCTAAGTTTCATGTCTTATCCCTAAATGACACAAGAAAGGAAATTTTGGGTTTTGCATGGGCAAAACAAGGTGTGTCCCCCTTAGTCCTGTTGGAAAGAGATTAATTTCTGCCAGGTTTCTGAAACCCAGACCAACTTCCCCAATATTCAGCCTAAAACATGTACACAGTAGATAAAACTTCAGCCAAAACAACAGATATTTGAAAAGATATAGGGTAGAAAACCAAGGTAAACCAAATCCTTTTCAAACCAGTCCTACCAAACGGATCAGTTCATAGCAAAATGTTGCCTGCTGTTCTCTCTGGTGTTCCTGTGGGTAGCCAGCCCTCCATTTATGTGATTAGATAGTCTGTATCAGCAAACCCTGCTAAGCACACAGTGAACCAGAGGAGGAGGTTTATCTCAGTTCTCAGGCAATCTTGTTCTTTGTGTTCTTATGCCTTTTGATTTAAGACTTGACAACAGGAAAATAAGCCACCAGAGTTGTGAAATTCAATGTATTATTACTCTGCTGTGATTATTGAGTAGAGGAAACATGAAAAGATGTTGACGTTCCTAACAAAACACCTCCTCAAAAACTAAAACTAAGGAAGTAGAAATGAGAATCTCCATAAAGTACATCATCTCTCTGATGATCTCTGTATTTCTATTGTTGACAAAGTTTTTTGAAGTTGACTCAGCCTCCCACTGAAATCTCCAAAAATATTTATGTTCCTCTGAAGGATATTTGATTCAGGCCCCACATAGAAAACCAAGGCAAATAGCCCAAGAGTCAGCATAGACCCACAGTATTTTGTGTGTCCCACCCTCTGAGAGCTGTCTGAGTCTGCACATTCTCTGTTCCATTGCTTCAGGCTCTTGTGCCACTTGTCCACTCTTGCCCTCTCTTGCAGATTTTGTCATACACTCTGGCACATTTTTTTTGTGGAAGCAGAGTGTGTTGGCAGAGGGAGGGAAGGGCTGGCACATGCCCACATCCAGCTCTGATAGCAAACTGGGAAGTGTGTGCCATTTGGGAGCTCCCAGATAACTCAGGTTGGGTTTATCATAAAAGTACATATGCAAGCCAGTTTAGTGCTCCTGCCTGGGATTAAACCAACACAGCCACGTTGACTATACACCCTACAGCCAGGAGGAGAACATTGCTGCAGCTCAGACAGCAGGGACAGATAGTTCAGGGTGATATTTCCTATAACTGTCCAGGAGTTATAATATAATATAATAGTTATAATATAATGTAATATATAAGGATAACCAACTCATCCTCCTGGAGGAACTTCAGGCAGGAGCGATTTTGCTCAGACTACTCCCAAAGTGCATTTTGGAGGCACATCTGGGTAAAAGGGATTTTTGGTGGTCACGTCCTGCCCTGTGACTTTCTCACGCCTCAGCCATGACCCTGGCCTGGCTGTGTCAGCCTCCAGGATCCCATCCCACCCTCATCCCAGGGTGGCAGAGGCTGTCAGAGGAAGGTGGCAGGGGGCTGCCCTGATGAGTGGGCCTCCTGTCTGGCTTCTGCAGCAGAGAAGTGTTTTGGGCAGGGAGCTGCAGTGGACCAGCGCACTTGGTGGGTGGTGCTGGCACAGGGATGTGAGGATGTGAGGAGAAGGTTCCTTTTTCTCTTTGGCTGCACACTGTGAATGCTGGGCTGCTGTAAATACCCAAATTCTCCTTTGGCAGCTGTCAGTGCCCACAGCCTGGGAAGGCAGGGGCTCTGCCTGGCTGGGCACACCAGCCCAGAGGGAGGTGCTGCCTTCAGTCCTGGCAGGCCCAGGCACTGAGGCCGAGTGTTGGTGCCTTGAGGTGCCAAAGAGGAAAATCTGGGTGTTTCTGTGGTCATGTAAAAGCTAAAAGAAGGCTCTTTTGAGCTGTGTCCTTGCCTTTGCACGAAAAATTTGGCTTAAATTCTTTGTTGCATCAATTCCTCGTTCTTGGTCACAGTGCAGCTCCCTGCCCTTGCTTCACATTGGTGTTTTCACGCTTCATAGAAGTGCATTTTTTTCTTCATTTTTTATCTGACTGATTGCCTGGCCATTTTTTTGTTCCTTGTTTGGGACCTCCCACTTTGTCCTCTCCTATTTGAGTGTGATGACAGCATGAATTCTTCTGGTGTGAATGTTTCTGTGAATATAAATTCTCACCAGCTTTTGCAACACTTCATGTGTGCCAACATCCACGGAAAGTGTAGAGCTGGGGTAGCAAATGCTGCCATGCAGTCTTCATTTGAACAGAATCATAAAGAAGATTGTGGGAGATGTCTATATCTGGCTCTAGTTTATCTGAACATCTGCTAGGAGAATAGGACTCTCCAAAAGCAGACATCATTATTAATGAAACTCAGGATTTGTATGTGTTAGCTGCATTTCACAGCTCCTTCCATAGGAGGCAGGAAAAATATTTAGACCTGATAATAAAAAATGAATCCAGATGTTTATAGAGAAGATGAATGTATAGCCAGTGGTTGTAGATAAATATTTTTTTTTTTAACAAAGCATTTTAAAGAAGGGTACAAATTATTTCAGTAGTTTTGGACTACTGGTCCTAAGATGCTGTCTGAAATTCTAGTTTACATGTGCTCCAGCAAGGCTTTTGCTTAAAGGATGCAAGAAGCAGCATCCAATGTTTGTTTTTTCTCTGACCTACTGCTGAGTAATTGAATCATCCCAAGCACAAAGCTAATGTTTTTCCTCCCTAGGAGAACATAATGTTACTGGGAAAAGGAGACAAGGGAAAAAATCAAAAAGGCAGCTGCAGGTATTTATTTCAAATGCCGTACAATGTGTATCTGAGACCAGGAAAGGGCATTTTTATAGCTGAAGGAAATGTTCAAATAGCCAAACGAGCATGGCTGGGTGGTGCTGAGCCCCTGACACCCATGGAGTCAGGGAGGGTACAGCAGACCTGGCTGATGGCATGTAAATGCAGGTAGGCAAACCCAAAAATATAGGACTTCCCTTCTGGTATATTTTTCAACACTCTCAGGGTAGATATCTGAATTATTGATGATCAGAGCTGCCAGAACACCAGTTCAACAGACTGGCTATTGCAAACAAGATGCTGAAAGAGGACAGCCTGGGCTCATTCTGACTCCTAGGGAGGACCCAAACAAGTATCCACATCTCAGTGATGTGGATGGGCCAACTGCTTTGGGCCAGGCCCTGCTCTTGGTAAGTTTTTAATTCAATGTCCTGTAAGCAGGCAGAGAAATGAGGCAGAAATTCCTCCACTGTTCTGGGCACAGGCTGGCTGCTCAACAGGAGGTGCCAAGGTATCAAAAAGATTTTCTTTGCTAGTCTTAGTCTGCCTCCCCTCAGAAAAATATGGGCACTTACTGAAAGGAAATACTTTTTTTCTCCTAGTAGTGTTGTCTCACAAGAGGAGGATCTTTGGGAAGAGGGATGGAGAGGAGGCTACCAAACCACAGTGGGCTGCATTAGCAAGAGGGAGTTCTCCTTCCACATGAGATCAAGAGACTTGAGTTGCACAGAAGACCCCACAGTGCAGAGAGACAACACTGCCAGGCAGGAAGCCTGGAGACCTCAATTTCACAGATAGGGCATGCCTGTGGCTTTTGCAGCCTGTCATATGCACATTCTCCCTTGGAGAATATAGAAGGAAAAGGAAAGAAATAATTAAATTAATGAAATAAAGCAAGAGTTTCCTGCATGTCTGGTGTTTGCTGCTTCCATGGACAAGGTGCTGGGGCCCCAGCAAGCATTTTTGATTTTGCAAAATGAGTGTCTTTTGAATGCCTGGTTCCTGAAATAAAAAAGATTCAATTTTGGTTTTTTTTGATTGATGAAATGTGTCTGTGGGGTTTCATTGAAGTGCTGCCTTTAGTTTTCCCCAATTTTTTTTAGCTCCACAAAGGCTTCTTTTTACAGAATAAAAAGAAATTATATCTGTGTTCAACTAGAGCATTGAGTCAAGCAGATCAACTGCTGTCTGTTACAATCTCTACCTCTGTTATCAGTGTCACATCAGTGTCCCTGTCCAGAGCCCCTGCCAGGAAGAGCCACCCTGGTGGGGGCTGGCTGGCAGTGATGCCATTCTGGGAGGTCCCGTGTCACTGAGCTCTTCCACCCCTCTCAGTGTTCAGGTGATCCAGGTGGCCATGTGTTTGCTTTGCTGGACCATCTCAGCTAAAAATACTAGAGTGCCATCTCAGAAGCTGCATCCTGTGAGCACTGTGATTTCAGCTGAGCTGCAGTATCCCCAGAAAGCAGACCTGTCTGGGTATCCACTCATGTCAGAGCACCAGCACCGAGTGCCGGAGGCAGCTGCAGTGGGGGATGCAAATTGCTGTCTCCATTGTGTGGGTGAGGAGCAGAAGCAGCTCTGATGAGGCTGGTGCAGTTACACGTGCACAGCTTGGATCCAAATCCAACCCCTGACATTAAACAGCCCTGAACTCTGAGATTTATTTTAGGACAACGCAATCAGTGCTTTTAATAAAGAGTTTAAATGGGAAAACATTGCCAAGGTGCAATTTCCTGCTAGCAGTTTTGAAGTGCAAATACAGTTCAGGAGAATCTCTGCTTTAGCAGGGGTTTGGCTGTAATTTGTTCACTGGGTTGCAAACATACCTGCCTTCCCAGCACGGACACAGGAACTTACCAGTTCTTCAGAATTCTTGTGCACTGTGATTTGATGATACAGTAAATCCAACTTTAGGGTTTCCAGAAACAGAACAAAAGTACCAAATCCTATGGTCCAAAGTGCTGATGGTGCTGCATAAACTCCCTCTGCTTGTCCAGGTGTGCACTGAAGGCACTGCTTGTGTAGCACTGCACCGATGAGCTTCATGGCACATCGGCTGTGACCTGCCTTCCTTCAGCTGGAAAAACAACCAGCCCAGAGTCTGACCTGTGCCTTATGGCCAGGTGGGGATATGAGATGCCTCTGGCTGCTGCAGATCCCATTCACAGTGCTGAGAGCTGGGGTACAGCCCTGGGGAGCTACGCCCGGAGCTGCAAAGCTGCCTAAAAACAGGCAGTGCAGCTCCACGCTGTGGGGAAGGAGGGGAAGCAGATGAGTTTCTGCACTCACTGGCACTCAGTGGCTTCCCCTTCTGCTGGGATGCTGAGGAAGCTTTGGTGACTCCTCCTACCCCCAGGTCTCCCCTTGTCCCTTCTGTGGAGTGGGGCTGGGAGCTCCCCCCTTCCTCAAGCTGCTTTTGCAATCTCCTCTGAGCTGTGCTGTGACTCCCGCCACTTAATATTTTTTTCCACTTACAGGCTTGGAAAACAACAGCAGGTGATTTTGGGAGGATAGTGGACAGGGGACCAACAAAGCCCCATGGAGGATTTTGCTTTCTACCTTCAAAGGTGTTTTTGCTAACGGGATATCTGTGGCAAAATTCCCTGCACTTCCATGGGGACCAGCCCTGAGCTGGGATCAATGTTCAACTGCTTTTCTACTGCTACCAAAACCACTTCTTCCAGGTGACTGTCCCACCCTTTAAGAGGGGATACCCCACTGCTCGTGTGGCACACAGAAATCCCTGGTGCCAGGGCTGGCTCTCCACTGATTAACACTCACTGAGGTGCTGGTGAACCCCTGAGCTTTGATGGCTGTGGCAGAGCATCAGCTGAGTGTGGGGTAAACCCTCTCCTCAGGGCCCAGCTGCTGGGCCAGGCAGCTCAGGGTGCAGCAGGTAAGGCTGGTGATGAAACCTGGCCAGGGCTGCCAGCCAGGGGAGAGGCCTGAGGACTGCCAAAAGACATGTCTGATGCAATATTCCAGGAAATTGTGGCAAAGGAACACTTGTGGGATCAGTCAGGCCTGGCTGCAGCAGGGATAACTCAGAAGACTGATCCAAACAAGTTGCTGCTCCATGTGACCCCTTGAGTGGCAAGTGCTGAGGGTGTTTTGGGGCATCCAGAAATGGTTAGCAGCTGGTTCCATCTTGAATGTTTTGCACTGGTTTGAACTTCTCCCAGGCTGCCCTTGGAAGATCACCAAGTGAACAGTGCAGCAGCACACAGCTTCAGATTGGTATTGCCAAATGGGTCCAATTGCTGTCCTATTATTTTGGCTGACAAAGCCAGCTGTACCCTGTTACTGTCACAGTTTCCAGCTAGCTGTCTGTTCATCTCCACCCCTAAATGTCATCAGCAGTGACATGGATCCCTGAGAGTCTTGTTAGTGTGTCTTGCTGGCAGCATCTCTACTTTTGATCCCAAATGACAGTGTCAGCCATCTGTATTTGGATTTTGGTACTCCTAACAAGGCAAGGAGTCCACTTTCCTTGGGCTAGGAGCTTCTGCCAGTCTCCAACATTGCCATCCAACACTGGGGATGCCCTTTTTTCCCTTTTGTCACGTCAGGTAAGGTTTCTTTAGTGGTAGACATTGGATGGAGGTGTGTTCAGTGCACTATTTAGCTTGCTTGGATCTGTTCAAGGGCAGCTTTCCTGCTGCCCTGATAACTGCAATGGCTGGAGGCTGCTGTGAACTGCCTTTGGCATTTGTTGTGCTGCTTTTATTGGATTTTCTCTTAACATACTGCATACTCAGGGAGGTACTTGCTGACTGTTCATGTTCTTGGAAACGGGAGTCTTTTAGCAGCTTGGATGTGAGGAGATTTGGGGATGTAGTCTGCTTTGGGACCATGCTTTTATTCTGCTCATGTTTTCATCATATGAATATTTCATCCCAGGTCTGGACTCACTTGGATTGCAAAGTTACACAATTTACTGAAGCTGCTGTAGCCAATACCAATGGCAGCCCTATTGCTTCTTCTTCCTGTCTCAGGATTACCACATCCCAGATCTGGGGCTCAGCTGTGCAGAGTCCACTTGTGGCAGCTGTCTCTCAGGCAGCTCTGCAGTGTCCTGACACCTCTCCAGGCCCCTCTCACCCATGGGGACACATCCACTTGTGTCACATGCTGCCAAACAAGGTACTTTCAGAAGGCCTGAACATCTTGTGTGTAATTTAGAATCACCTCAGGGGTATTTGGATCCTGCCAGGCTTTAATTTTGCTTTGCTTAATTGCAGGTTTGGTTTGTTTTATGTGTGATGCTGCAAAATGCCTGGGAGCTCACCCTGCTCACCATCAGTCCCTGTGCCTGTTTGCCTTCTGTTTTCTTCTGAATTCATATAACTTCAAATCAGTACTACCTTTTCTCCCTCTTCCTTGAAGCTTGGACACAGTGTTTTCTCTTGCAGTACTTACTGTTGTAGATGTGTGTCATTTCCTGACAAGCTCTGCCCTTCGCCATTCAGAAGTAAAGCATTTGCAATGCATTTTTTTTCACCAGATTTTCCTCCTCTGCTTTGTCTTTTGTCCTCCTCTGCATTTCCTTGTAAATAACTTCTGGTGCTGTTTCTGCACGTGTTTCTGGGCTTTCCCAGGCCTGCATAGAGAACCAGCTCTGTGTCCGTTTCACGCAGGCTGGCTTTGGAGAGGGTCCTCCTGATTACATCTGTGCACATTCCCACTTCTTGTGTGCCAAATGGAGCTCCTTTGAGCGTTTCTGGAAACTACCCTGGCATCTTGGTGTTGTATCTGCTGCCTGTAAGGCAAAGGCTCTGCTGTGAGCCCGCAGACCCTCAAAGGAGTGACTGTCTGAAGCAAGTGGCTGAGTGTGTCCTGGCTGTGGTTGTGCCCCTGCCTCACCCAGGAGGTACCAGGAGCACATTTTCGTGGTGCTCCCGTGGGGGTGCTGGCTGTGTGTGCAGCAGGGGAGCTGCAGGGTGTCCCCTCTGCACGTAGGCACACACAGCTGGCAGCTGCTGCCCCTCCTTGACGTGACTCCAAGCAGCAGCAGCTGCGGGCACTGGCCCCAGGAGGGAGCAGGGATGGCTGTGGAGGGGCATGGAGCTCTCCAGAGCACCAGGGGGCTGCTGGCAGCAGGGTTGCACTGCTGGAAAGTGGCTGTGAACACGGTGGTGCTTGCAGAGCTCCTGGGGTGTACAGTCAGAGCTACAATAGAGCAGGACCTGGAAAGCCACTGCTCACTCTTGCAGGTGATGGGAGGCTGTGTTATGGTGTGTGAGGAACAGTGTGGTGGGACTTGGGCTCAGCTCAGTGTCCAGTCTAGTTACTGTGCTCCCCAGATTGAAATGTCTCTCCATTGCATGGGGATTTTGTGGCTTTTTTTTTGATATATTTTAAGATTGGCAGATTGACAGCTGTACAAAAGTTACATCTCATTCTTTCATCACTGTTTCCTTCAGCAGGTCTAATCCCAAGCTAACCACTGATCCAGATGCTCTTGGAATCGACTGGGAGTTTATATATCCATTTCTTGCTGACATGCTGACACATCCAAATTGTGATTTATGATTCTAATGCTCTCTCAACACCTTTTTAATTTTTTAATAACGATACTTTAGTGAAGTATTCCACTTCAAGCCCAGCATTATTCATGAATTTAAGATATAAACAGAGTAATTGGTGAAGCAACAATTTCATTCAATTTAACAGTTTAAGAGGCCAGGATGGCTGAAAAAGGAAACCTGCCTCCTCTGGAGCTATCCCCAGGTGGGAAGTCAGGAAGGCAGAACAGCAAATTAGTAACTGCTCCATTGATGTCTTCTTACTACACCAACATTATATTGGCAAGGAAATTGCAGGCTTCCCTCTTTGACATAGTTATGGTGATAAATTAGGTACACAGAAGAACTAATGATGAAATTAAATGGAGTTATGAATATATATAAGATCCCTTTCCTAAGGTCAGCTCTGGATGACACAGCAAAGGCATTATAACAACAGGTAAGTGTCAGTCAGTGGTGGGCAGCATGTTGCTGGAACCTAAATGTAAACCTTTGTTCAAGGAGTACAAAGAGAGGAGAAAGAAAGGAGCTTTGAAGTTCATGATATCTCCCTCTGCCCTCAGAGGAGGCTTGTTTTTAATAGGGAATTTGGCCTCTTGCCACCCTGGTGCTGAATGAAGCCCTGCACCCCCCACAAAATGTGCTTTGTTAGGAAGCCATGCAGGACTCGAGAGCTGACCCCTGGGTGCTGCAGACACACATCCTGTGGGGACATTCATGGTTCCCAAGCGTGGAACTTGGGCCTTTTGGCTGTTACTCAGAAATTCAGGAGGCAGTTCAGCTTACTTGGCCCCATCCCAATCTGCCCTGTAGAACCCAGGGCAAGTAATTTGGGTCAACATTTCAGCAGTGTCTGGTGATTTTTTAAATTCTTTTTAAAGCACCTTCATGTTTGATTATTTAGCTTTGGGCAACTGAACTGGATTCAAGCCAAAGCTGCTAACCTCAACTCTGCAAGCAGGGCTCTCTGAAGTAGTATATCCCAAGGACAAGACTCAAAATTGCCAGTCACTTCTGAAAAGCCTGGTGTTATATCCTCTGTCTCCCAGTTCTCTGTGGTGCACAAAGAGATAACAGTTCTTCCTTTGCCTCCAGGAATGCTGAGGGCATGGACACAGTAGAAGAAGAAGGGCACTCTTAGACTCAATGGATCAAAAAAATGTCTCAAGTAGATTTTAAATTTTTTTAGATTTGATTCCATTTCCAAAGTCTCTGTAATTAGTGCCATACAGAAGTTATACAGCTCTGCAGGCTTTGCCCCACAAGTGTCTCCTAAGTCATTCCAGAGAAGCTGCACACCCTGCAGGGAAATGCTTTGTGAAGGGGTTCTTGAGAGACATTTCTGTGCTTTCTAAGTGATATGAGAAGTTTTATCCACATGTCACCAAATGACCTTGCCCAGAGCTGCAGCTCTGAAGTAAAATCCCTGCAGCTCTGCAAATTGTGTCTGTGCAGCACATTTTTTTCTGTACCTTTTTTTGCAGTGATGATCTCCTTTTCTAAGGTTAGGACATCAAGCTGATCGGTTTTCATTCCACTTTTGTTCACAGCTTGTAGAAGAAATGGTATTTCCTTTTTAATTAGTGAGTGAGGGGGTCTGATTGCTACCCCATAGCAAAGAGAGGGGAGAGACGCTCCCAGAGGAGGGTCTGGGCTGTCCCAGCTCTGCAGGGACTGGGAGCAGCTGCTTCTCAGGGAGGAAACATACTACAAGCCAATGTCCTCTGTGTCAGGGCAACAAAATCCAGCCTTCTGGGAGTCAGGGATGGGGAGAGCTGGCAGTGGGGTGGGACTGAACATGCCCTTGCAGATGAGCTCTGCTTTTCCAGGCTGAGACCGTGCTGTCCCAAAACTCTGGGCAGGTGGAATGGGTCCTGCAGCCACCCATGGGGCCATCACAGCTCCGTGCACTGGATCAGACACTGACCCTGTTTGTCTTCTCCTCATCCTCCCGAGAAATTTCTGGGAAGAAATTTTTATTCCCTTTGGTTTCCAGTCCTTGGAAAGCACCTCCCAGTGAGAATGTGGCTCTCCCCAGCCCGTCTGTCAGCCAGGTCGCTGAGTCCCTGTCCCTGGTGCAGTGGTGACAGTGGCACCAATAGCAGCAGTGGCAGCAGTGGCAGCAGTGGCAGCAGTGACAGCAGTGACAGCAGTGACAGCAGTGACAGCAGTGATAGCAGTGGCAGCAGTGGCAGCAGTGGCAATGTTGACAGCAGTAGCTGGCTTGCGGCAGCAGAGGGAGATGCAAGCCTGGCCATGGGCTGGGGCTCCGCTCCCTGCTCACTCCTAAACCACAGACCAGCAGCAGCACGAAGTATGAAGGTGTAGCTAATTTCTCAGGCATGAGCTGCCTTTGTCTCTAGTGCCAAGCATCATGTACGTGGAACTTTTACCAGTGAGGGAAACACAATGTTAACATCGTTATGTACAGCTTTGAGATTCCCATCTCGGTGGGAGGCAAATTCTTAGGTAAGAGATTTCCAGTATGCTGTTNAGAGAAAAAGAGAAAAAAAAAAAAAAAAGGAAGAAGAAAAAAGAAAAAGAAAGGAAATAATAACTATATATATATAGAAGTAGTAGCAAGAAGCCACTAGCTGCTGATTAAGGACAACAGCACAGCTGAGAAAGCACAGCCTTGCAGGGCTGGCTTTAGTCTCAAGCAGGAATGAGGTGCCTTGGTACTTTCTGCCTACTCTCCTGTCCCCGAGAAAGAGCTTTGCAGCCACTCCAAAATTCCAGCCAGGAGGTGCATGCTGCTGCAGGCTGGGGTACCCCTTGTCCTTGGAGCATGCTGCTGGTGTGAGATGGAGTGAAGCTGGAATCGTTGTCAGCCCACATGAAATCCCAGATGAATGTGGGCTCCCTGCAGTAATGGGGGATATTACTTTAAATGGCTCAATAACACTATGGCTTTGCTATCTCCTACAGCATAATATATAAACTCTTCTACGGATCTTGATGGAATTACTTCTACATTTCCTCAAATTGCATTGTTTTAAGGCACCTTTGCATTTTTATTGGCAACCCAGTTGTAATAGATGGAATCCATATAGCATCGATGCTGCTTTCTAGGAGATGCCTGGTAGCTGTGAAATATAAACCAATAATGTCTTGGACTATAGCTTAATCTTATCAGCAGGATTCAGGTAGTGGTGGGGCTGAAACTGTGCTACTAACAAGTGTTTCCAGCCATCACTGCCTTGATGAAATGGGATGGAAAAATCAGGAAACAGCTGTGTCTGGATCCACACAGCTCCTGAATGCAGCAGCACAGAGAAAGGAGCTGGCTGTGCCTGGCAGCAGCCTTGTGATTGAAATAAACAGTTCTGTGCTCCTTGTATGCTGCAACCCCAGCCCTACCTTGGTGAGTCTCCCAAGCCAAGAGACATAAATCCTCTTCAACTACAGATACAAACTGCAAGAGATTGCAAGAGAATGTGGATAGTTTGCTGATATTTTTAGGAACCCCTCTCCTTCTAGGTTAAGAATGAAGTGAGGGCTGTCAGTGCCTTGGGGATTGCAGTGGGTATAAGCCAGCACCTCAATTTATTTCAGTTCCTCCAGGAGCAGAGATACATCATTGTAGCTTCTGGGATCTTGGTCTGGATGTGCAAAATCCCCCCTAAAGGCTTGCCAATATAATCTCTTAATGCCCCCATCTCTCCTGTCTAATGTTCTACCCCATGGTGCTGTGTGATTATTAGGCAGCTTACACAGTAGAGGTTAAACTGGAAAAATCTCTGTTTCTTAGCAATTTATAGTCCCCAATTATTGGGGTCTTAAGGTCACACAAGCCTACGTGCATAAGGTAGCTCTTGGAGGGCAGGAGGTGACTACTTGGAAATTACTGTGTTTAGCTCAGAAATTTAGCTCAGAAAGTACAGTAGAGAGATATTTAAAGGAGCTAATCCTTGAAGCAGGACAGCTGGAAAAATTTTAGGTATATGTAGCCTCTCTGCTTCCTCTGACCTTTTGAGGGCTGAGTTTTGTTCACTCCACTTGTTTGGCTCTAAACAGCTGCCTTAATGGTCATGCCCATGGCCAGATATCCATGCTAAGGGAAGCCAAATCTACTGGTTTTCAGTACCTAAAAGGTTTTGCCTTCTTGCCTGACATTGGTGCACTTTGATCCTAAGATTTCCTCACATCCTAGTCCCATGGGGCCAGGCTGCAGCAGTCCTTCAATCCTGAATCCAGCAAGGAGGGAGACAATGCACACGTGTGCAAAAATGGTCTCTCAGATATTGGCTCCAGGCCTCTTGTCCAAGTCTTTTTGTGCTGCAGTGCTGTTAAGCAGACATCCCTGCTGTCCAGATGCACGTGCCATAGTGCTGTTCCTCTCCTCCTCTGCTCCTCACGTGGTCCTGGAGATGTGAGATGAGGTCAGCAGTGTCACAGGGACACCTGTACATCCCTTGCATCATTATTTGTTCCCAAGGACTGTTCTCTAACTGTTTAATTAGTCCCTTCAGCAATGAACCATATACTGTTTGTTGTTCTCTTTCAGCTGATATTTAACCTGTGGGAATTATGGGCTCCTGAGAGCTGTCACACATCAGAGTGTTATGGGGACCCTGGGGAGAGGAATCATGTGGGGCTTTGGTAATGGCTCAGGCAAGCAGAGCAATCAACCAGTCCCAAACCCCTGCTTTTATATACTGAGAGAGAGAGACTGGAGCTGGTCTGTGCTTATGCTCTTTAGCTGGTGCTCCTCTCTCTCTCTCCAGTGATGCTGGGACCTGTGCATGCACCTGCCCTCAGCTCTCAGAGTTGCAGGCTGCCAGGCAAAGCACAGCAAGAGTGTAGAGAGGTGACAACCAGGGCCCCACAACCAGAAGCAATGTGGCTGAGGCTGGGCTGCAGCATGTGTGGCACTTGGGATAATGGGCTGCTCTCAACAGCCTGAATTTCCCAGTCAGGTATTTCTGGGATGAGAACGCCTTGAATTTTTGATGACTTGCCAGAAATTAATAGCAAACTAACCTCTATGAAGGTGCTCCTTTGATATTTCTATTGCATGAAATGCAGAAGCTTGCTGTGGCCTCAGTCCTTGAACTTTCCTCCAACCCATACACTGGAGCATGAGAAGCACCCACTGACCTCAGTGAGAGGGTGGATGCAGAGGCTCCTTCACTGGCCAAAAGAAGGGTATAAAAGGTGATTGTTCTACTCAGGTGCTGCATATTGCTCTCAACCTTGCCATTACATACCTAAAGAAATGCTGGTCCTTGCAAACTGATGGATTTGAACATGCCAGCATTGCTAAACACTCTGTTCAGGATTTTTAAATGTTTAATTTGTAGCGACAGAGACTAAATTGAGAATTAAAACCATGCACATCAGTCCCAAGGGAGTTCCCCTCTTCCCTCCCACTCCATCTGGAATGAAGAGGAGTTGGAATTATACGTGAATTAATGAATAAGTAATAGAGAATCACACAAATAAATTACAGATGCAAGGATTTTTTAAAAAAATCATCCACAAGTTAATATTTATTTATGTAACTTGCAGAATTCCAGCCAATGGCTGCATAAATATTAATTACTAATTAATTTTTCATAGCAAAGCAAACCTCCTGTATTTGCTAAATGTATGTATTAAAGCCATCATTATTCGTTTGGACAATTAGGTTTGTTTGGGACTTTGGTCAAGCGGTGACAAGAATACAATTTTAGAGCAGGGCACATCCTGGATTAATCATGCTTTTTGCTTTGATTGCAGTTGCTCAAAGAGAAGATGAATTAATTTTTTTTTTTTTTTACATCCCATGAGGAGATGATAACAAATTTAAAAACAGCCCTCAGCAAAACAGGGGCATTGCTGTGCTCCCAGTGGTGCATCCCCACTACATATTTGATGGATTTCCAATACAAAGAGGAGGAGAAGGAGGAGGATGAGGAGGATGAGGAGGATGAGGAGGATGGTTTCTCAGCCATTTAGAGCAGCTGATTGTCTGGCCTGTGGTGGCACTTTCCCATTTGTGTGTCTCCTGGCAGCCCAAAGGCTCCCCTGCAATTGCTGTTTTTGCAGGTTACCTGAGTTGTTTTGCATTAAGCTCCCTGTGTATTGCTTTCTGATGCACATTGCTAAACCCACATGGGAAGGAAGTTTTCAGGGATGAGCTTTCCTATTCTGCAAAATGAGGGAGGCTGGAAATCTGGTGAGCCCTGACAGTGCTGTGGATCAGATCCAAGGCTTCCCTGTGTTTTCTCACACCACTTCTCTGGTTGCTCTGGTTCTGCTGTTTTCCCTGTGTGTTATCCTACTGCTCTGGGAAGGCTGGGAGGGTTTCTCAATGCCGTGGTTAAACCAGGTACTGTCCCCTATGATCCAGGCTGGCTGTGAGCTTCCTGGTTCCCAAGTGGCTCTTGGTGCCTTGCCATGATTTGGGGCCCCTGTGCTGTGACTCCCTCAGGCTCAGGAGAGGGAAGCAGGTGAAGCAACTCTGGCTGCCAGAGACCTGAGACTAAAGAGCATGGCTGGGGGTGCAGCTGGGAAAGGGGTGATTTTGCTGAGCTGTGGCCTCAGCAGCACTTGAGCTCAGGTGGTGTAACATGAGGTGAAATTGCCCCATGATGCCACAAACTTCTAAGGGGTAAATTGTCCAAAGACACCCTGAGAACTGAACACATCCATGGGTGAAAGGTGGTTTACAGGTACCCATGAATTTTTAAAGGGAAAAGAAAAGATTCCAGCCAAAATGTGAGCACTGGAATTCTGTGTAATCTTGTGCAAAGAGCTGGTGGTAGTGCCTGTGGAGCATCCCTGCTCTGGGGGAGTCAGGGAGGTGCAGTTACCCTGTGGTTTGGGTTTGGATTTGTGCTTTTCAGCTTTCTTCTTTTAAGTCAGTAATTATGGACTTAAGCTGGTGGGACAAACCCTGGGTAAAGCACATCAGTCCAATTCATCCTGGTGGGGAGTCAGGGTCTGCCTCCCAGAACCATCCCACTGTGATTCCCCAGGCCCATGAACTGTTGGAGGTAAGGTCTTGGAAGGCAAAGAGTTGAGACCCAGAGCTCCCTGGGACACACCTGGGAAAGATTTTGAAGTCTCAGGCCTTTAGTAAGGATGGAGAGCAGATAAAACATTTATTGCAGTGCTTTTTAATTTGGCCTCATTTAATTACAGGGACAGTACTGGTTAAGGAATTTATTAAGCAATTTTCTTACCCACTTTGAGATTGATGGAGCATACAAAGACATGAGTTGATCAAACCCAGCCAGGTTTCACCCAGCTTTCTGAAATTAGTAATCTGTAAGGTCTGAAAAGACAAGGACATGGCTCAGGGTTCTATGCAATAGCCCCAGGTACCTCCCCAATGAACTCTCCTGGATCCTGTGTGCTCTTTGGTTCAATAATAGTGGATGGCCATTGAGCATGTCCATTTTAAGTAGAAGGAAGAAACAGAGACAGGAGATAAATGAATCTAGTTACAAGCACAATAAAACAAATAGAACAAATTTAAATGTAAAACACTGAAAATGTACCAGAAGTAATAAAGACAAACCAGTGATAGGAGCCCCAGCTGAAGCCCTGGCTAATTCTGTACTGCAAAGGTATAAAAGAAAATCAATATTTAAAAAATGGGACCCTTATCACAGAACCTGTTAAATGGTGTATGCAACAATTTAAAAGAAATTACTTGGGAACTAGAAGTGCAGCAAAGAAACATCTGAATAATTGACATTTAAAGAATTAACACAAAATTATTCCAAGATAGTAAGGAAAGTAGTCAAGCTCTCTTCTAATGCACATGTAAAACCAGGCAGCTTTTACAGTGCACGCTCAACCTTGAATGCATCTGCTTAACCATTAGCCTCGTGTCCCAGCTCTCTATAGGTAATAGAAGCATTCACTAATTCATGGACCAGCCTGTTTAGATCAGGGTTTTCTTTGTCTTGTCCTTGACCTCACTATTAGCAGATGAAATGACAGGCCAACATGGGGTTTGCTCTATCTCTGCTCCTCCTGATACCATGGGCAAAATTCCTGATGGACAGAGAATTAAATAAGCATCCCTCGAGTAAGCCATTGCTCCTTTGGAAAATGGATTTCTCTGTCAGTTGTTGACATCAAAAAATACAAGATGTTGTGGCGTTGCCATGCATTCTTCATTGATCAAATGTTTATTTCAGTATGGTGCTCCTCTCTTAATGGGATGTCGCAGATGTTCATTAAACAAATACTCATTATTTAGGCAAGACAAAGTCTGCCCTTAATTTCTTTTTAGTTAACTCTTCTCTCTACAGCTACTGCAGGTAAAAGTCAGGAGAAGATACCGGTGCTGGTGTGCAAAATTAAAAATATTTTGGTGTTTTAATGACAATGCAGTGATCTTGTGTTGGATTTTGGACTCCCTGGGCAGTTTTGGACTGGCACAGCCCAATAAGGACCTTTGAACAGACAATAAGTGAAGGTGCCCCGGTGCAATGAAACGCTGATTGCCAAGCTGATGGCTGTGCAGCCAGGACAGCTGGGAGCTGGTGCTCACAGACCAAGCCCTCCATCCTTCAGGCAGTGAGACTAAGGCTCTGTCTTTGCTGTGTGACTCCCAGCAAGGCTCAGAGCAATGACAGCACTAACAGCTCCTGCTGTCCCTTTCCTGTATTCTTGAGGAGTAGTTGGCTCTGGCTGATGCAGGCAGTCCAGGGAGCACAGGATGGGAACATCTTTCACCTGCTTTGATCAGTGCTAAAGAGGTTTTGTCCCTCACCCAGATGAAGATTCCCAAGTGGCTGAGGCTTAACATGCATGAGATCTCCTCTCTCTTTAATAAAATGTACTCATAAACCTAGATGCTGTCCCACAGCTGCTGAGCTGGTGTTTTGTTGTGTAGCAGTGCAGGCAGCACAACATCTGAGCACGGAGCATTCCCAAGAGTCAGCTCCTGACACTTGGGATTCAGGCTCTTTGCAAACTCTGGCATGCCTCAAGGACTCTTTTACACAGGCTTCACATTCCCAGAGTTGTCCTCAGAATCAGTGGGATGTCACTAGCCAGGAGATGGGGGGTTTATTGTAGATCTGTGGAGCAAGGCTGAAAGCTGATTGACATGAACCCAGCACCCAGTCATGTCTTTTTTTTTTTTTTTTTAGATCTTACAGCTCTATGAAATGTAAACTTGGCTCCTGGGTTTAGAAGCTACCAGAAGACCTGTAAGCAGTGGTAGGATTGCAGATGCCTGGTTTCTGTGAGAAACCAGGCTAAAAAGGAATCTGGAGCACAGTGATCCCTAGAAGAGTCAGGAAAAGTCCCCCAGTTTGGTTATGTGTGGGAGAGTGTTCAAGTCTGGGAAGAGCCACATGCTTGGAGCCTGGATGTGTGCCCTGCTGTCAGCTGGGGCTGCCCTGAAGGCAGCAAAGCCCAGACACAGCCCTGGTGTGAGGGATGGAAAATCCCAAACCATGAGCACTGCTCTCCATTTTCCATTTCTTAGAACTAAGATACCATATTCAAAGAGGTTCATACCAATATTTTTGTCTGCTTCTATTTCCTTTTTTTTCCCATCTAAAATTATGATACACATTCAGGGTATTTTTTCCCAGGCATGAGAATTTTCTCCCCTTTTTTTCCTTTTTAGAAGTACAGTTTCTACAATGATATTTTAAAACAAGAAGGATTCATCCATGTCTTCATTTTTACTCCATTTTACTTGAAGTTTTGTGAGTGCTAGTTCTCTGTTCCACAGTATAGCTAACTTGGCTGGGATGTGTTAATTATTCAATGATTTAAATGAAATATCAAAGGAGTTTTTATTGATTTGCATATAAAAGTTATGAAACCAAATATATGGCACAACAGACAAATTAGTAGGCCATAAAAAGCATGAGTGAATTACTGTTTTATTAAAGCTTTAAGATAACATGCTGTAGTATCTGAAAAGAAAGGTCAAAAGGAAAAAAAAAAAAAAAGGGAAAATTTAAATGTGTGCACATTAATGGACTGGGGAATGTGGCTTTACTAATAACTTCTGTGCATAAAAATTTATATTTTTCAACACAGCAATCATTTCTTTCACCCTGTTGGGTATTTTAAATGTGCTCCTGTGTATATAATATTAATTTAGTCATAAAATAAAAGGCAGTAATTCAGACAGTAGCCCATGTGAGCTATTAAATTCAAAGTACCGTGTGAAGTATTTGTGGTTATGGTTCCTTGCAGTTCTGTATGAGACACAAACAAAACACTCCTGACAAGATGAAAGTGTTTGCTTTCAGCATACCTGTCTGTGCTCAGTTTGGGTTCCTGCATCTTCTTATTGAGACCTGACACCATCTTTGATTAGATAGTTTGGGTATAAATATAAAAATGTTCCTTGGGAAAAAAAAGGCCCAAGGTGAGGATTTGGGCAATAGACAAGCTTTTAAAGGGGGATTGTACATTCTGTGAGCCTATCTATACTAGCTAATGTTACAGTTCACTTCTTTTTATGCCAGACCATTGAGTTTTGCTGCCTTAGGAAGTCAAAAAAGGTTTTTACTTGTGCTGCTCATTCACTAATATGGGGCTGAAAGTTAACCAACAGCAAATGGGCTTGACTGTGAGGCAAGTGAGCTGTGTGAAACATTTCCATGCTGTCTCTCTCAGAAAAGCTCGAAGCAAATATTCCATCCACTGCAGAAGCAAATTAATACACAACAATTAATCAAAATCCTTCTCACTTGCTTTCCCTGTGCATGTACTCTTGCATTGAGCCTTGGAGTGCCTGTTTGCTCTCCTGTTAAATGTGCCTGTGCTAAGACCCGGCACAAGCACTTCTCAGCAAGAAGAAATTAAGCCCAGACCTGGGCTGAATCCTTCAGAGACCTGGCTCAGTGCCTGCAGCTCAGCTCATGTGTCAGTGTCCAGCCCTTAATGGTACTGGTGAAGCACTCAGAGACTCCTGGTAAATCCCTCTCTATGGATTCTCTCTATATTAGGATATATCACCATGCAGCATTTCAAAGCCAGCTCTCACCTTTTAATATGAGTGTCTTGGAGACAGATCTCATCCTGGCCTCCCTTCTACCCTGCCCTCCCACCTCTCTTTACAGAGAATCCAAATCTGCTGCTGGGAGTAGCCCCTGATGAGGTGGAGTCTGCAAGAAAAAATAAGATTTCCATGGATCCTGCTTCCTGCAACACACACAGCTCAGAGGCCACACAGCAGAGCATCCTCTAAAGCCCTGTCTAGACAAAGTGCAGTCGTGTGGGGCAGAGGGGGAGCATTTGCCAGAGCTGAGACACAGCAGCAGTTGCTTACACAGCATCTCAGGTCCATAGTTCCCCAAAATAACTGTGTGGTGTAAATCAAAGACAGCCAGTAAAAAAATAAGAATTACTTCCTTCCTCCAGCACTTCCCTTTGCTATCTAAGGGCAGTTTAAATGCAATTGGTGAGTTCAGTGCAAGCTTTGCATGTTTGATTCCTAGTCAAGACACAGCTGCATAAAGAGGTTGGTGGTTCCTGTTTGCTCCCTCCCGCTCTGTCTGCTGGCTGTAGGGGATGAGTGGGCTCCTGCAGGTGCCACAGCAGGATGGATAAGAGGTGACCTTTCTGGTAGCCTCAGAAAAGCCCCAGCCACGTGTCTCAGTCTTCCACAGCCGTAGCCTGGGCTGGTGGCTTGGCCCAGGCTCCCTGCGGTGGTGCCAGCCCAGCTGGAGCTCCCCTGCAGTGCCCCAGGTGTGCCCTGGGAGCCTCTGCTCTGCACTGCCTGGGGGCATTGGGGTCCCTTGCACCTGCATCTGACATCACAGCTGTCTTCAGTGTCCCCTGCACCTCATTGTCACCCTCATGATACCAAATGGTCCTGCAGGGTATGAGAAATGCTTCCATACGAATTAATCCCTCCTGTAAATCAGACAGTGGAAGGATGGATATCCATGAGAGAACGCTGGGATTCCTCAGCCAGCAGTCTTCCCAGACAATGGATCCTGCCTGTCCTGAGACTGGCATCCTGTAGAGAAGCATGGGAGAGCCATGCTGGAGGTGGTCTGAGGGCAGCTCTTTGAGGTATTTGTCGGCTTCAGTGAGGGAGAGAGCCCAATTTGGCAGGAGAAATAGCTGCAGGCCACCCCCACACCTCAAGTGAAGGGTTAATGTGCCGCCAGGAGAGAGGAGATGTGTGTGGGCAGGCACAGCATCCCCACGTCTGTGGTGAGTCAGACACCCCAGAGACTCGGGCAGACATGAAAGGGAGAAGCAGGTCAGGGCAAACAAAGGCACCGAGGGATCCATCTGCCGGCTCAGAGGGACGGGAGGCGGCGGCGGGGAGGGGATCTGGGGGGGATCTGGCCCCCGGCGCGTTGAGATGCAGAGCAGCGGGGAGAGCGTCCCTCATCCCCCGGCCTGGCCCAGCAGTGACACTCCGGACTGGCAGCGGGGAGGGCAGGTCGCTGGTGGGAGGCAGGCACACGCTCAGCCTCCACCTGGACAAATAGCCAGAAAAGATTGCAAAGCCATGGGGAGCCCTTTAATTGTGTGCTTGCTGCATCAATTAGCAAAGACAATGGCATTGGGCTGTCTAGTTTAATTGGCAGAGCCAGGGAGGAGGGCATCTGCCATGGGCACCCTCGGCTCCTCTGGGGACAGAGCAAACCCAAATGAGCCTGAAGTCCCAGGAGGGGAGAGCAGCACAGCCTCTGCCTTCCTGCACTGAGCAGCAGCTCCTGCTCTGGGAGCAGGGCAACTCCGTGCAAGCCTTGGCCTTGAGCTCTGGAAAGGCTCACCTGAGGCTGGTGAATATGCACTGAGTGAAATATGGGATTTAGAAACCAAGGCTCCAGAAGGGAAAGGTCAGTCTTTTAAACAAAAGGCATTTCCCTTTCCCCGGCGATGTTAATGCAAATGTAGGTTGTTGTATCAGCGATTTATTTATTTTCTTTGCCTTTTTGGCAGACTTGGAAGATTCCAAGCCTCAAATAATGATGTACTTCCCCCTATCACCCAACCTGACATTTATTTCCCAGCCTGTTCAAGTGCTAACCAGCAGTAGTGATCCTAAGGGATGTGTCTGATCAAGATGGCTATGTCTGGCTCAAAGTGGATTTTGGGGAGCCACATAAGAACACAATGGCCAAAGACTATTTTGAGCAATACACCCACCTAATTACAGTGATGGTCTAGGTCCAACTCAAGCCAAGGTGAAAGAAATGAATGTATGTAGTCTCCATGCAAATATGATTTTGACTCCATTATCTTACCCCACAAATAGTGGACAGACTGGGGCCTGTTGAGCTCTCCTGCACAGGAGCAGACTGAGTACCAGGATTTCACCTTGAGTAGGGACATCTTGCAAGGTGCCTTCCTGGGGCTGAGAGGTTCCTTATCACATCAGATATTAAATGAATTGTGAATATGTGCACTGAAAGTTTAAAATCTTAACTGATGCAAAGGATTGGTTGTGCTTATATAATCCTTTAGACATAAATTGTTGACAAAGTATGGATCCAGCTGCACAAAAACTCTCCTTTGAGGAGCTGTTTGTAACATAAGGGAGTCCTTTGTGTGACCCTGTCCTCTCTGCAGTAAATGCTCAACTGTACCTTGCCACTGAATTTTGTTAAACTCCTTGTTACATTTACCATTGGACTTTATTTACTCACTGTTTTATATCAAATATGTTCTTGTTTCTCTGCTGAGAGTAAAGTGCATGATTCCACCCACAACCAAAAGGAAGCAGATACTCCTCTGTGGAGGATGCAGCCTCTGGGGTTTGTCAGTGCTCAGCAAAGTGAAGATGAGTCAAGTCAGAAACAGGTGCACATGATTTCAGGCACGTTATGTTCCTGTGGAGATGTTCTCAGTCAGGCTCCAAGTGACACATTTTCTTGCCACTTCATTTTCTTCACAGGATTAAAGTAATTCCTGCTGTGGGTCTGCCGTGATCCCCAGAGCCATTGCCTGAAGTGGCAGAAAGAAGGTCTGCCATGTCTGAGCCTGTACCTTCAGCAAGCTCCCAGACAGCTTGGGAGTGATGTATAATTATATCCTCCTCTCTGGGGTGTGCAAGAAACCAGCAGAGGCATTTGAAGCTGGTCCCAAAGGCAGGATGGGTGGGAGCTGGGTGCAGGATTCAGGATGGGTGGAAGAGCCAGAGGCTGTTTGAGGGACTGCCCATCAGACACAGCTGCCCAGACACAGCAGGGGGGTCAAGAGACAAGCCTGGCATCCAGGTGTAAATAATTGTCAGGACATCATACCACAAAAATGACAAATACAGGAAAGTGCCTTTCAGAACCTCTGCCTACATGGAAGGGGAATTAAATCAGACAGCAAGGGGTTGTTAGCCTTCTCTTGTGTCCAGTGGGGAAGGGAAGATGAGACTGGGAGGTTAGGAAGGAGACCAAGATAATTCCTTTATCCCTGGATCACTCAGTTTAACTAGAAAACCTTTTAAAACATTTTGCAATGTCCAAGTCCACTGGTGATTTCTACCTCTTCTGTGAAACTCTCACTCTGTCATTTTGAATAAGTTACCATAAAAAACCCATATTGGTGAAACTTTCAATCTGTGTAGAAATGCTCACTGGTAAAAAAGAATGAGAAAACTGATTGCCAGTACTGATCAGTGTGCATCTAAAATTTTGCAGAGCCATGAAGGATGTCCACCTGTGATCTCCTCTGAGAGTGGGTTTTTGGCAAAAATAACAGTTTGTCTTGGTTCTGTGACTACATTTTGTGTACATTATGTTTGATAGTACCAGAGAAAAAAGAGTGTAAAATGCATCTTTTCCCACCTGAGAAGCTCTAGTTGCCCATTTCATGTAGATTTAAAATGATGGCGTGCAATCAGCACAGTGAAGAATGCTCTGAAAACCCATCACCTCAATAAGTGGATCTCTCTAAGTAAGAGGGTGAAAATAAAAGCATGTTTTGTAAGTGCTGAGACCTCTCAGGAGAACAAACAGCAGGACTGGTGGATGGAAGGCAGCTCACCTCAGTGGGAGTGGAGCGAGGTTGGTGTCTGCTGCACTGAAAAATCCTGAGGAAAGATATCAACATACCCTCTTGTAGCAGCATGAGCCAGAGTTTCTCCAGTATAGACACCCCTGCAGAACAGAGCAAAGAGCAGGTTTGCTGAGGGGTGCTGTATTTATGGCTCCAGAAGGGGATGTTGGTGTTCTTAGGGCTGGGTTGTGATGCTCCTTTCGTGTTCGCTCTGTGTGCACCAGCACAGCAGGACCTGACTGGTGCTGAGGGAAGCTGATGGACTTCTCAACATCTCCATGCACAAAAACGAGTCACACTGCTCTGCAGGGTGCCTGAGGAACCATAGATGAAATGTCTATTTCCTATCCCTCCCCTCAGTATTGAGCTTGCTGTTTCATGAAAAAAAAAAAAATTAAAAACGCCAAAATTTGCCAGTGATTGCATAAACTTCCCAGCTCTGCTTGGAGCCAACTCATCCCATCCATTGTGTTGTGTGGCTTTTTCTGAGGGTGCTCAGCTGCTGGGGTGAGCAGTGTTCTCTCTGGAGCTGGCTGGAGATGGTGGGGAGGGCTGTGGTGGGCTGGGAGCAGCAGAGCCCCCTGTCACACCGCTTGCAGCTCTTGGGTAACCACATCACACAGCCCCCTCTCACATCTCCCTAATCCATCACTTTTAAAGACGTTTCCTTATATGGGTTAATATAAAATGTTGCTCATTGTGTCAGCCAGCAGGAGGTTTCATAGGTCCTTTAGGCAACTTAAACAGTGATTAATCAAAAAAAAGCCTCCACCTCTTTCGTGCTGTTAATGCTGTTGTTAGGTTGCAGGCAGCATAATTTATGGCATTTTCTGATCCTGTTAGCTAGGATGTCTGATTAATTTTGGCTCTGGGATTAAGTCAGCAAAAGAAATTTGACTTCCACAAGCAAGTGATATATATCATCCACCCGAGTGCAGGAGGGACACAACACTATCCCTCTGCAAGTGCTTTTGTAGTGTCCTCGACTATAGCCAGGAGGTGGCATTATGTACTCATTTTATTACTGCTGCTGGCTGGGGACTGAATAGATTTTAAAGCCCAGGACATGGTCAGCTTGACACAGAAAGGAAAGTACTACCATGAGATGCAGGAGACTCTGCCCCTGCTCCCCAACATAGATCACAATGTGCAAAATCGCACATTTCTCGTCCTTTTTCCTCTTGAATAATTCAGAAATTGATGTATCAATGACTTTATTAGCCAGAATTTAGCTTTTCGCACATTTTCTTTGGTTTCGGGTGCCTTTCTCATGCTCATTTCATTTTGTCTTACTGCTTATATCTCACCTGTGCTTCTTGGGGCTAGGGAGAAAAGTTGGGGGATAATGCAAAATATTCAGTTTATCCCTGCTTTTCTTTCATATAGAGAGTTTTCTTTCATTTTGATTTTTTCCTTATTATGGAACCCTTTGTCAAGAAGGGTCCTTTAGTAGCTCTGGGAATTTGTCAGCTGATGAAACAATCTTGTCTAGGTGGGTTTGTCTGGGGTTATTTAAGCCACTCTCAAGTACAGATATAACAGGAGTGCCTTCATTCGTCTGGGAGCATTTGGTCTTGGGTGGGATCCTTGCTCTGGGAGGCCTGGCAGTAGCCATGCTGCTCTCCATGGGTGCAAACAAGGCATGGCCATGCAAAACACCACCCTCCTTTGCCTTTCTGTGCCATCACCTCCATTCCTTAATTTTGGGCAGCAACGTGCAGTTCATAGACTAAATATCTGTTCTTCTTTTCTGCAGGATGGAAAAAAAAAGGGGGAAAGTCAGACAAACCTCAGGTTGTTGGAAGTGATTAAACCTTTTGATGGAAAGTTCAAAAGGAAATCTCTGCCCCACCTTGGCCCTGCAGTCCCTGAGGAAAGGCAATTCCACATCACAGCTGGGGGTGTGACTGCAGCCTGGACAAAAGCAGCAGAGGTCTGGCTGTGAAGCTGTCAGGAGGTCACTATCGAGAGGGGACTGTAACCCTAAGATGCTGCAGTTTATATTCTTGCTCCGTTAACTCTGACAACAGACTTCAGACACCAGAGTTTTCTCAACCTGGCTTATAAATCATGCTGGTAAAAATGCACTGGGACTTACTTGTGCATAGCAGGGAAGTCTGCAAGTAAAATTAACCCTTTGAATGAGAACTGAGGTGAGTGTGAAGCAGATGCTGGGCATTTATGTGAGGCTGCCCAAGTTTTGGGCTGAGTTTGTGGAAACCCAAGAGTGGATACTGGACACCTTGAGCTTCAGATATTCAGCTTGTCCCCAGCCAGACCCAGACCCCTGGGAGGTCAGAGCTGGTGGGATGAGACCAGCCCCAGCCTGGAAGCTGTTGCAGGCATATCAATGCTGGACCATCCACTTTGCTTCCCAGCAACCACAGATGTGCAACAGCTTCCAAGCCTCAGGCTGGCCTTACACCAACCTGCTTGGAGTGGTGGAGTTTAACAGTTATTGTACCCAAAGATTTCTTCTGCCCTGGGAAAGATCTGCTTTCCAGAACCTACCAAAACCTCTTCCATTTTTTTTTGTGAAAATATGAGCCTTTAAAAATAGCTCAACTGGTTACCCAGGAAGAGACCCACCTGAAATCATGAACTGTTTTCCAAAACATGGACCTTAATTTCTGAAAGGATGCTGCCCTCTGCACAACCCAGGCAATCCTACCAGGTGTATGTGGCTCAAAGCTGTGCCTGTGCAAATCTCAGGTGCACACAAACTTCTTGTGGCCCTGTGTGACAGGGTCACTGTGGCTCTGCAAGGGTGAATTGGGTCACCTCCTCACTCATGCATCAGCAGCAAAATTGGGAGCTCAGTGCTGGTGGCAGGGCCTTTATCAGCAGTGATGAATGGCAGGGGGGATTTTCATCTCTTTGATTAATTTTACAGGGCTGGCAGTTGGAAAGATCACATCTTGGCTCCTGCTCCAGGAGGTTTGAGTAAGGGAGTCCTTGGGAGGTCTGGATGAACCAACTTTACTTCTGCAATCCCAAAACCTTGAGCCCTCACAGCTCCTGCAAGTCTGAGGGTGGGAAGTGCTGGTGGGCTTGGGGAAACAACAACTTGTGCAGTCAGGCTGGGAAGAGAAACAGTGATGGGTCTGAAGTCACTGCCTTTGTAAAGGAAACACTGAGGCAGGAACAATCCATTTTGCTTATAGGAAGAATATCCTTTCTTTCTGTGGATGTTTGGAAAATAAAGGCAGGATTAATTTGATCTCTGTTTTGTTTGATATTTGCTGATTGGAGAGATAGAGGTTTGCAATGCAGGGGCTGCTGTGGCTGTGCTGTGGCTGGGGAGGAGGGAGTGGGACTGCAGCAGCTGGAGAGTGTCATGAGTGCTACAGGGGGCATGAGCCTTCCTGGACAGAGGCTCAGGGTGAGAGTTTTAAGCAGCTTGAGCTTTTCCTTTGCTCATCACCACTCCTTGCTGCCATGGTTCATTCATTCTCCTCACGTCTCGCCCAACACTGCTTCTGAGCATCTCTGTCCTCAGTGACCTGCATCACCTATAGAGGGTAATTCCTTGCTTTTCCTTCTTCCAAAACCAGTTATTGCTCATTCAGCTGATTGCTCTTTCTCACCCTCATGCCCTCCTGTAGAGCCACAATAAGGATCTGGATATCTCCTCTTGAGATGGCTACCTATAGTCTGAGTCTCCACATTTTTTTTTATTAGGGCAATGCAAATCTATTGTTGCTTCACTGCTCAAGAGAAACTGGTTCCTGCCTTTCCTGACAGCACTGTGATCACTTCCTCTTACTCCACGGGCATAATATGTGATATTTCAGCTGGGACTATGAACTCAACAGATGAAGGAACCTCCAGCAGTTCCAAAAACACAGAATATTTTTCTCCCATCCCTGTTACAAAGAGTGTAGCATGATAAGCAAAGGATGGAATGTGCCAGTTTTTTTCCACAGTCCCACGGGATACTAAAGTCTCCATGTGGGTCTGCAGATACTGAAGGATCTTGCATTTAATCTGTTATTAGACTGTGGAGTCCAAGGCACAAATCCTAAAGAGGGCAGCAGAATCAAACCCAGACCTTTGCCTATGGCCAGCTGAAGCAGTGCTGGTGCTGCTGAAGCAGTGCTGATGCTGCTAATTGAATGTGCTTTATGTACAGGAGCAGTTCAGCACACACCCCCAGAACATGCTGCACATCGTTTGGTGATATACAAACCGACTGGGACAATTTACAATGGTGATTTTTCCACTGACGGGTAAATTAATGCTCTCTATTAGAGGCATTTAATCAATGCCAGCTCCCTAAGTCTCTAAACAGGCCACCAAGATAGAAGATTGATTGGTCTGAATGCATCATATATAAAACAGGGATACTTCATAAGAGTATAAATGAGGTGTTTGTTTCCCAAAGCCACAGACAGCTCTGTGGTGGGGAGAGCTGACAGCCACTTGCTGAGACACAGTGAAGGGACAAGACCTGGGTTTAATCTGGGGGTTTTGTCTTGGTTTTTTTCTTGTTTTTTTTCAAGGCAAGGCTGAAATTACCTAGAGATGGGGAGGAAGATCCTTCCAGCTCTGCACATGGGCAAGGCTATTTGCCTGGAAGGGATCCTGGTGATCCCTGCACTGCCTGTGGGGCTTCTGGAGATGCTGCTCCCAGATACTGCTGACTTTTGCAGCAAAATTTGCAGTTAATCACAAAGCACTGAAATGCGACTTCATATTTACACAAGTGGCCAAAACTTCTGAGGAGCTGTTCCCCCATCCCATCTGCTTTTTAATGTTATTGTTCATTTTATTCAGAGCAATATAATGACATGCTCCTCAGCTCAGCCAGGAGGCTTAGCCTCATTTCCAAGCTATGGTTTGGACACCCAGGAGTGTGGAAAGGATGTTGCTGGGACCATGGGAATCCAGAGTCTGTCTGAGTGTGTCAGTGCTCTTAACTGGGACAAATCTAAAATAAAATATATGAACACAGGTCCCCCTGAAAGGTGTATAAAGTGTCTCATTGTATCTCCCATGAGAAATGGGTTGAAGCACACAGAGGGTCAGTTTGCATTATTTTAACCTTTGCAAAGTCATCAAGCTGAAGTACTAAGCACAGATTTGATTTGGAAACAGAGACCCATCATCCTAACTCAATGGGATAATGTATACTTTTTATTAATATGGCTAAACACATCTCTAGTTGCATAAATTAAGGGGGAACACATAAAGTGATGGTCACACTGTCAGGATCCTGAACCCCAACTGCCTGTAAAAGCCAGTGGAGCCAAGGAGGCTCAGACTCCTAAACCTTAATCATGCTTAAAATGGGATTTACGTGCCCATGTGCCTTAGAATTACATTTCCTTTGGCTTCTGTCAGGTCTGTGAGATTGTGATTAGAAAATCAGTCTAACTTCACAGCTGGAAAGATTGTCACCATATTCCTTCTAAGTGGATGGCCAGGGCCACTCTAAGTTTCTGATGGAAAGACAGAGAGCTCAATAAATAAAATCTAGCATACTGAAACTTCATGACTTTACTTCCAGAGAGCATTTTGTGTATACCACCAAAAAAAGCCTAAAACAGGAGTTTGTGGTAATGTTTCTGGGGTAGCAGGGAAGCAGTAGTGTCCTTTTAACACATTCTGACTGTCCAGTGCTCTAGAGTTCAGTCCAGGGATCAGTGCAGCTTTTTATCCTTAGTCCTGAAAAGTTCTGCTTTGTGAGCTGGTTTATCTTCTCAATAAGACACACGAGGGTGTCATTTAAAGCCCAGTAAATTCATGCTTCCCACATTTGGTGGCACTTGGCCTTTGGGCTCCTGGTTAAGAACACACAAGCATGTGGTGCTGTGCTGTAATTTGTGCTCTCTCACAGCTCCTGGATTAACTAGAAAGCACTAAAAATGTGAAATAACAAAAATAATTACTGTAATAAACTAATGAAGTGAGGTATGTTTTGCTGATGTGACTGGAACTGATATGTTTGAAGAAACAAAGCCACCAGATGACCAGGCACTGAAAATCTCCATACAAGAGATGTGTCTTGAAGAAACATAAATTGGATCAGTAACATGCAAATCCTGTCTTTAAACCACATTTAGAAGTTGCTGTGGCATCGACATGTTTGTTCAAATTGCAATTTTGGAGCAATATCCCCATGACTCTCCAGTAACAAATCCAAAATCTACAGCACTATGGAAAGGGACAGTTCTACATTTCTGTGGCCTTAACTGACAAAACATCAAGAGTAGAAATATTCCCATTGTCTGTCCATCTGACAGACCCACTGCAACAGGGCTTGGTAATGTTTAATACTGCTCTTCATGGATATCAAACCTTTTTCCTTAGGATTTTTGTGTTTTAAAGGGTTACACATGATCCCAATTGTCAGGGCCCAGTTCACCCACTGCAGAAGGAACTTGTGCTTTTCCCTTGGGGTTACCTGGCTATAAAATGGCATCTGGGCATGGCAGCTACTCACTAATCTATGAAACCAAGAATGAGAATTGTGTTTAATGAGCCTATTCAGTAATGCCTGCGGTCAGGCTTTCACAGTGTCTGGGGTTGCTGCTGATTGTGGGCTGCCATGCAGAGAACTGTGATTTGCAAAGGTGCCCGATTGTTATTGCTATTGCTATTGACTCTCACTGTTATTCATGTTTGTAAGAACACATTTACAGTCAGAGCAGGCTTTAAAATGGTAAATAAGGGAAAAACTTCAGAGTTTTGCCCTGCTCTCATTCTTCACCATTGAAGTTGAAAAAAGTTATAGCCACCAATTGCTATAGCCAGGTCTCAGACCAGGACTGGTCCATGAGAAAGAAAGTGTTTGACAGCATTAATGCCCTGGTAAACTCCATGAGCACATCTCTGCTAAACCTGGGCTGGAGGAAACAGAATTCAATCTTCTTCACACAGCCCTGAGTCAGATTTCCATCCCTGCTCACATGCACCCTCTGAGTGCCTGCAGCACTGGGTCTTCACTGCAAAATAAATCCAGCTGTAGGTTTGTGCTTAATTCCGGTCCCTCACAGTCTGAATGGACATGGGTGCACTAAGGAGGGAGTACATTGACTTATTCCCACCCATGCTAACCAGGACTCAGTGAAAGGAAAGCTTTTGTAAATATTCTAGAGGCTTCAGAACTGTTATGGAGTTTTCACATCAATCACAGGTCTTTCCTGGCTTCACTTCAGAAGAAGTCTTC
This sequence comes from Chaetops frenatus, assembly GCA_013400775.1. Lineage (NCBI taxonomy): Eukaryota > Metazoa > Chordata > Aves > Passeriformes > Picathartidae > Chaetops > Chaetops frenatus. Next base: position 715,164 of record VZTR01021630.1, on the reverse strand, counting down.
ATTCTGGATCCTCTCTGAAGCTTCCAATAGAATAAAACCATGGAGTATGAAAAACACCCATTGGGGACCAAAAGTGCCTCTCCATATATCCTAGAATCTTAACATGGTGTGAGTTGGAAGGGATCTTTTAATTCCAACCCACTCTGCCATGTCCAAGGACACCTGATACTTAACCAGCTCTGCAGCCAAACCTTCCAGGGATGGGGCATCCACAACTTCTCTTGGAAAAATGTCCCAGTTTCTCACCACCCTTACAGTAAAACATTTTTTCCTAATATCTAATCTAAACCTATTCTCTTTTAGTTTAACACCATTACCTCTTGTCCTATCACTCCATGTCCTTGCCAAAGTCTGTCTCTGGTTCTTTTTTAGAACCTTTAGGTACTGGAAGGCTGCTAGAAGTGTGACCTTGTAGGAGGCAGCCCTTGTGCAGCTGTGTCCAGCTGTGTGTTCTCAGGGAGGTGCTGAAGGAGATGTCCAGGTGTAGCTGGCAGCATTTACTCAAAACTGCAGATTGTCCTTTGGGGTCATATTAGAGGCTGGCACTTGCCCTTGCACAGATAACAAGAAATTTCATGTTTAGGATTATCAGATTTCCAGCTACTCTGCAGAAACAGCTGTCAGCAAATCTGTGGCAGCAGATGCTGGGCTGTTATTCAGTGTGCCGTGTGCTAATCTGCTGCTCTGCCCTCCCCAATTACAGTCGTTTTTTTAGCTATCACGGGAGGAAGCTTGGACAAATACTGTGATAAGAATGTGCATCAAAGTAGTCTGGGTCCTTCCAGAGTGAGGAGCCTTAGGCAGATACTCACTTTTCCAGTCAATTGACTTTATTTAAAGAGTTCTGTCAAGACAATCCATGCTTTGCTTTCCCACTACTCCATGGGCATTGTCAGGGTGGATTGCCTCAAAGGAGCAGGAAGGAAACCTGTGGGGACAGGGACTGCTTAAAGGTGACAGCAAAAGGAACACTCAACCTGAACTGCACTCCAGTAACCTCCAGTTACCTGGGCCTCCAGTTTGCAGGGAGATTGGTGTAAATTGTGGTATAACTTGCAAATACCATCATTTTGTATGCAAGATGTGCATTTTGCCTTTGGGTATATGTGAGAGGCTCTGCCAGCCAATCCACAGGGCTAGCTGCTGCTGAAACACTTTGACATCCCAGCTGGAATTTTAGATACAGCAACTGTGAATGCTCAGCCACTAAAACTCAGGCTCAGAAGAAGCACTTAATGTAGTCCAGTTTTATGTGACATTCTCAGCAGCAGTGCTGGTTGGAGCAGATCTCCCATTCCAGGCTTTGAAAGTTGAAAAGTCACCATTTGTAACAGGACCTTCTCTCTTACCTGGAAATATGCAGAGCTGGTCTTGCTAAGAGAAACTCACTGGTGATCTTTGGGACTAACACCCTCTTGGACATGATAATGCCCCTTTGTCTCTCTGTTAGATGAATTAATTCCTGGGTGAAATCATACATGGACAAACCCAACACAGTTTCTGTTTGCTGACTGGTAACCATATCACTGGACAGTCTGAATTTGAGAACAAACCACCTTAGAGACCTCAGATTATTTTTTATGTCTGCATTTTTTCGAATAAAAGCCAAAATGAGCAGAAAGAAAAGTAATTATGGATTTTTACACAAATTAATGTTCTGTGTTGTGGGAAACCCAGCCATTAGAGAACTGACATGATAGATGGGAAATCAGAAGCAAAAATGAAGCTGGTTCATGGATTTTATCTGTCTAGTAAAGACTCTTAAAAAAGTTGTCTGACACTTGGCCTGTAATGTCTGTGTCTTCCTCAGAGCTGGCCATGCAAGGCCACAGTGAATGGAAAGAAGATATTTAAGATCAATGTTCATATCTATTTTAGAATGAGATAAGTGATGTCTTAAAAAAGTTTCTATGCCTGTAGACAGAGTCAAGGTTACTTGCTTAGATAGAAAATTCACATTGGAGACTTTTTTTGTTAAGAAAAATCCTGTTTGTGGTGATGATGTAACTGGATTTAGAAAAATACTGTAGCAAACACGAAACAGAGAAGGAAAGGCTGTGTTTGTATTGCACTGCCACTGTATTTTGTGGTCAGTTATTATTAAGGGTGAATGCACGTTTTGAAAAGCAACTCAGGTCTCTCAAAAGAATCATCTGTGTGAGCTGACAGGAAAGGTTTAAAAAACAGCATTTCATCATGTTTTCATTGTGTCTGGTGAGGATGCTGTACAAACTCATTGTTTGCCTTGATCTGGAAAGACCTGCCCCTGGAGAGGAAGAAGAGGAAGCAAGACACAATAACTATGGTTTCTGAGAAACTTTGCAAGGAAATTAAACAATAACAGAGTAGAGGATCAACAATTCCAGGTAAACAGAATGTCAATATGTTGATTTTACACGTATGGGAATTTTCATCTGTATGTTATTAAACTCCCATGGCTAATGCTGTGATTTGTTTTCTCCTTTCTAAACAAGTTAAAGATTAGCTGTAGTGTCTGTGGAAGGGATTGATCAGAATTCCCACATTAAATACAAAACCAGTATAATTCTCATGGCGACATTCTGGATAGAAAGTTCATTTCTTTTCAATTTCCTTGTGCAGACACACCAACATGTGTTTTTGTTTCAGCAACACCTGGGATAAGTCTGTACCACACAGCAAAGCATTTCCCTACCCCAAAACTAGCTCCTTTGCTTGTTGGAGTAACTACTGCACTTCTGCTGACTCTTGCAGTTTTTTCCTGCATTCACATTTCCTTGATTCAAAACATCTTCAGCTCCAGTGGAAAACAAAAATCTGTAGTTTCATATTCTACTCCTTTCCTGCTTTGTGATCATTGTGGCCAAAATGGTGATTTCCTGCTTGGTTTCTACCCTGGTAGAATTTAGGTCTAGAGAAATAGTTTTGCTGAGGCCATAAACAGAAGTTGCTCTGCTACAGCATGGTCCTGACCACCTCCTGTCTCAGAGATGGGCATCGAGTTGCAATCCCATCTGCCTAAAATAACCTGTGAGCCTACAACAAATGACCATCCCAGCCCATGAATGCACAGAGTGCTCATAAAATCAGAGGTGGAATTTGTAAATTGGCCATAGGTGGCCCCCAAACTGCTGCAATGTGCTGCTCTGTCTGCTGTCATGAATGCACTCCCTAAACCTCTCTCTGTCCCTTGGCCAGACAATCACTTCTTCCAGGATCCACAGAGCAGCACTTACACTGGAATTTGTTCTGTTTCATTCTGCTAAGCTCACTCGATGCTCTCTCTTGCACAGAATACTAGATTACCCCGAAGAATAAAATAAAGGAATTAATTGACATTTTAATTAATTGCAAGTTTTAATTAATATTCACCAGGGTGACAAGTGTTCTGGAATGCAAAACAGGAGTAATTTGTGAGGAGAACGGGAAAAGGCCCTGCAGTTTTTGTTCAGGTTAAATGAAGACCTTGTAGCTGAATATATATCGGGTATCTGCTGACTCCATTGGATGCCTGAAGTTTCACTCATTTTGAAACAGCACAGACAGACCTTTATTAACAGTATCAGGGGCTGTGAGCAGGGCTCATGGATGGAGGACACTGAGGAGGAAACACTGTCCATAACTTAACCAGCTCCATGTTGATAAACCTTGGCTGAGCTCTGGCACCACAGAGGGAGAGCTCAGGGAATGGACACAGCAGAGGTCATGAGCATTCCCTGCCTTTTCTGACCTTTTGCAGCCTGCCTTCTCCCATGGGCTGAAGTTGTTCCACCCACAGGAGACCTGCAGCCTGCCAAAGATTGTGCAGGAGCTGAGGCTGTCCTAAAGTGTTGCAGGGATGTGCTGAGTGTTATTTGCATAGCGAGGATCCCTTCCCTGAATTGCTATAAAAGCTGCCCTGTAATTTTCTCCCAGGCATGAACTATAGCCTTTGACAAACCTGTGAAAGATGGGTTCCATTTATTCACTGTTGGTAAAGAGGGGGGAGTGGAAATTATCCCTCTATATAATTAAATATTCACTTTGTAATGCAGTTTTTATGTCAGCACTACTCTCCTTATTGCAAGGCATTCTGTGCCTACAGGCTGTGACCCTAAAGGATGGGGCAGGGATGTACTACAGGCAGGATCAAATGTTTGAAAATAGAAAGAAACTTTTTTTCATTTTTTCTTTTTCTTTTTTTCCCCCCAGAGTTTAGTCAGCTGTCGGTCCTCCCTGAAAGAGATGAACTAAGAGCAGTGAAGAGTTCCCTGTTCTGCCTTTGCAGCATAAATATCTGTCTTTTGCAGAGATAACTACTGAAATGGAGTAATCCCCCAAATTATCTTACTGCCAAGAAATAGTTCTTAGCTCATTTGGCTTCACAGTAGATTTGAAATCATGAAGGTGGAAAAGACTTTGCATTCCTTGGCTGTTCTCTGAAACAGAGATTTCCCTTCCCCAATGGACGGCATGATCACACATCATGGTCAAGCTGACACAATTATTAATTTTCACTAATAAAAGACCTCTCCATTCTTCCTCTCTCTTCCTTTCCTCCTCTCCCCTGCCTGCAGCCCAGCAGCAGACCTGGTCTGCCAGCCTGACCCTTGCACCAGCCAGTGCAACATTTTTGCTGCATTAATTTTCTGCCAGGTTGGTGAGTTCACTCAGTCCAACAAGGAAAACCAGCCCAGTCACAAAGAAGCAGGAACACACAGCTGGGAGAATGGGAAAAAGAAAACAGGTAGGATGCAATGACCATTGGAATCAGACTGTGATACTGTAACACTTCATGTGGAAAAACTCTCCTGGTTTGGAAATGATCTGTTGAAGCTCCAGAGCAGTCCCAGAGGAGGCTGAACTTGCTGCTTTGGAGAGTATTGTTCAGGATGCACTTTCACTGATGGTGGTGATAACTTCCAAGGTCCCAGTCCTCTGGTGACCTCTGGCTGATAAGAACACCTGAGGCAAAGAAGACTTCTTGACTCTTCCACCAGGAGGAAAAGATGAAGCTGGAAATTACAGAGGAGGGTAACAAGTAAAACCATCACCAAACCTGATCTTTTGGCCACTACAGCACTCTAGAAATCAAGAAAACCAACTGATTTCAGGATGAAAATACAGTTTCCTCTGTGCATCAGCCATGCAAACCCAGACAATAAAACCCAAAAGAATTTACTGTAATCCCATCTTTGCCAATTAAGTGTCTTCTGCTTCTAAATGGAAAGAAACTTCAATGTTAATTTTAAAATATTGCTGGTATTTATCATAGTAATTACTTTAGCCATGTAAAACTCCAGACACCATAAATACTGTTGATACTATGGATTAAATGCTCCCAAGGCTCGTGTTACTGATGCTATGAAATGCACAAGGAGACAAGGATATTCTCCAAGCTCAGCATTTGTTGGGCTCATGCAAAGCCATTTGAGCACACAGTTGCCTCATCAGATTTCTGAAAATGACTGATGTTCCTTGTCAGAAGCCATCTATCTTTATCAGTGGCTGTATTTTGGAGGAGCACACCTGGGCAAACACACTCAGGAGCTCTGATATGAACACATGCTTCACTGCAATTATGTTTTCCAATCAGTAACTTTTAAAGATGGGAAAAGTTTATTTCAGGGACACTGAATTGCCATGATCTTCACTTTCCAAATTCTCAGACTCTGAAAATCAGATCTCTTTGATCTCTTATAGATATTTTGTGTATATAACCTGTAAATGAAACATTCCAAATTACAAGTCAGCTTAGAAAATGTCCATCCTAATCTACTGCTCTGGACCTCTGCATCCAAAAGCAATGAATGGTGTTTGTGTAGGTAGGAAAAAAGCAGAGTCTTTATCAGACACGTTTCTCCAGTGGACAGGCTTGGAAAGCTGGAGAGGGTGAGAATTTAGGGATATCAGCAATCAGCTGGAATCTGGTACCATATCAAACTGTGAGGTACTTGAAACCAGCAATTGGCCGAGTTTGCACAGGTGAACTGTGACCATTTTTGTAATAATCTGATGTCAATATTATCTGTAATACTACTGATTATAGGCACACCTGACAGGGAAAGATATGCTGCCTTTCTATGAACATTACTAAAAGGAAATGTCTCCAAAGTGAAGGAGGTTTCTGTTAATTTGGCTCTGGTTTCTCCCTGCAGAGAAATTGCCCCTCCACCCGGTGATGGCATTGACAAAGGGGTGTTGGGGTTATGCTTTCAGCAGGTTTTCCTGTTGACATGAGGAGGCTGAGGAGATCCTGCATGAAGCAGGAGCTGGCTGAGCCCTTGGAAGCAGCAAGATACATGCACAGGGATGTGTACTGAGTAAAATACACATTTATCACTCCATTGCTTTTTATTAATAGGAGGAAAGATACTAAAAAATAACTCAACCCCAAGACACAGAATGGAGATAAAGCTGTTTTATAGCATCTGAAAGCATGTGGAAAAATTGTTGCGTAGCTGGAACTTATTTGGCACCAGAGAAAATATTTGTTGAGCTGCCAGTAAAACACTAGAGGAGGAAATGCTTATAAGGAGACATCCAAACAAGCACTGAGCTTCCTTCCCATGAAAATCAGGGTCAAATAGAGCATTTGAAATCATTAGAAACACGTGAAAAATGAGCTCATATTGTCACTGGGAATGACTAAGACAAAAGTTGGAAATACAACACATTTGTAAGGACCCAAATCTTTTTGCCACGCATGGAACCACCCAGAATTTATTTCTTGAGCATTCTGACTGGCACAGCTTGGGCAGAGTTCCAAATATTCAGCTTGTGTGGTCTGAAGGGTGAGCTCTGCCTGCAATACTGTCACTCTTGCTCATGTTTAACCCAAGGGGAAATTTCCTTGTCTCTCACCTTCCATGCTCTGGCACAAACTTGACGAGCTGCTGCAAGGCAGGGCACTGAAAGACTGTATGGCTGATCTGACTGCTTTAAAGGATACATCTTCTGCTGAAGAAAACTGCATCCAATTTGCTCTCATATGGAAGCATTGGCTTAACTTTAGTATTTTGTGTCCTGTGGCCACAGTGGCTTTGTCCTAAATATAATATTCAAATCTGTTTGCTTATAACCTTAATATAGAAAATATTCAGTGGCAGTAAGAAATCCCAGGCAGTCAGCACACCAGAAATTTTAGTGTTGTAGGCTTCTTTTGATTTTCACTGGAGTTACATTGGGGGTTTTTCAGATGACAAGCTGACTGCAGGAACAGGAAAAACCCCTGTATATCTTGGCATTGTTTGAAACCTTCTTTTACTTTGTATTGCACATCACACAAGAGAAATAAGGGTTTTCTTTCTTGTTTTCAAAGCAAAATATACGTTTTGCTCTGTTTCCATGGGCTGTAACTAAGAGTGTTCTGTGATCATCTTTAGCAGCCAGTGTGTTGCTGATTTTTAAGAACTTGTGGTCATTATGGAAGATAAATGACAGTCCTTGGAGCCCATGGCTGAAGCACACATTAGTCACAAGTAAATGATGTATAAAAAATATTCAGCTTGCAAAAAGATAATGGTGGTTCCTATTTGAAAATGCAGAAAAATGCACATATCTGGAGCACAAAAGTGTCTCATCAATATCTCTGTGGGTAGAAAACTAACCTGTCAAGAAGAAAATGTTGAAGAGATGGGGATATTTATGCACTTGCAGCACTGGTCATAATGATCTAATGGACTATTAAAGCAAACTTAAAATATTAGATACTGTAAGTAGATCACTTAATTGTTTTTTTTCCATGCAACATAGGAATGCTCTAAAAAAATTCAGTAAGGAATTGCTCATTCCACATCTTTGACCTCCAGTGATCCTGCCTTTCTCCATTTCACTGTTATCTGTAAATTTAATAGCCATTCCTGATTTGACCTTTTACTAACAGCAAAGTCCTTCACCCCCTCCAGTGCTGGAGCTGAGGACTGGGACTGGCAGGGAGGGAAGGCCAGATGTCAGAAGCCTGCCTTGGTGACCCTGGGCCCTGGCCAGGGCTGGAGCAGCACCCACAGTGCTGGGCTGGGGTGGCCTCATGGCTGCACTGTTCTTTGACCCTCTTCCCCCAGAGGGCAACTCCCAGATGAGGCATCAGCCCTGCACTGCACAGAAAACCTTATTGCTTTACCAGAAGAGGGCAATTCTGCCTTTTCCCCTGGTGGGAAATTGGGTGCAGTTATCCCAGTGCAGGGCTCTGGCCCCTAGGCTGGGGCTGGCACCAGGCTTTGTTGGGTGAGTCCCATCACAGGGCCAGGCTGCTGGTGTGTGGTGGAAGAGGCAGCTGCCTGCCAAGAGAGGGAAATCCACTTCTAGCCAGTGATTGAAGACCTCATGAACCTGTTTTTCTCACCTTCCACTCCTGTCTCTGTTAGCCAACCTAATGGAGAACTTTTCTGTATGGGTTACCAATAGGGCTGAACTGACTTGCTGTTGTTTTTGCTGTTGTTTTTGCTGTTGCTGTCAGACCCAGAGCCTACTCAATTCCCTCATCTGGAAACCCCCAATTATTGATGTATATCTATAAATTAGACAGCTTAATTTTCTGTTGGTTCTGTGAGATCAGCAGGAAATCCTCTCTGGTCCATGGCAGCTCAGGCAGCAGGGGAATGGGAGGAAAGGAGTGATGGGGTGGACAAAGCAGGACCAGCCCTTCCCAAGTCAGTGAACCATTGAAGCAGCCCATCTGTGCTTTTGAACCATCATTTACCCACTTGGAGGGTTGGGACTCAGACCTAGATGAAAAAGTCAATCCATTAGGTTAATTTTAATTTTCTTTTTCATTAGTAACTACAAAATCTGCAGAAAAGGAGAGAAATGGCAACACAAACCCCTTCACAGGAGGTCTTTCCACACATGCAACGCTCTCTTGTCACTCTGTGCCTCTACTGACTGATCTCAGAGATAAATATTCACCTTCAGTTCCTGCCTGGCACTCTTTGCTGAGAAGGGGGTGATATGACACCACAACATGAAGGGTTATAGATTCCTCCTTTTACAGGAAAAGCCTGTAAGGTGCAAAAGAAGAATTGTTCAGTGGCTCTGGACATCAGTCAATGATGTATGTCAGTCAGCCAAATGCTGCCCAAGTGCTCAAAACAGGACCTGGGGTCTTCAGCTGCTCTCAGCTATGCTTGAACTGTCTGTCACAGCTGTCCTGCTGCAGCAGAGATAACACTGGCTCTGAGAGCTTCTCTTCATCCTTTAAAGCTGTAAAGGCTCTTAGAGCCTTGAAATGTTGACCTTCAGTCCTTTTTCCAACTTTTATAACCCATGGAAATGAGGAGGTATTTTCTGTGAAGGGAAGCCTGGAGAATTCATCTGCCTTCTGCCAAACCTGGCCCGTGTGGTCTGCACTTGTGGAGGTTGAAGGTTCAACTCCCTCAGCAAAGCAGGAAAAAGCTCTTTGGCACTCACACACCGAAACAATAAATTGAGCCTGCCCACCCCCTGACCTGTTCAGCTCTGCTGTAATGAGAAGCAGTCAAATTCAGCATGCTGCAACTTTATTATCAGAAAAGAGAAAGAAATCTCTTTAGCAACATGTTATTTACTTCAGAAATAACCTTGAGTTGTCAGCTGGAGAGAAATATGCTCCTTTTCTGTATCCACTTCACATTTCCCTGGCTTCCAAGGTTCACATCTTAGGCAGTTTGTGCTGCTGTGGGAGGAAAAATAGCATGTGCTGAATGCCTGGTAAAGGTATTTAGAGGTGTACATTTAGAGTCAAAGAAAATGCTATAGCATTATGTTTTCTAGACATAAAGAGCAGCTCTGTGTTTTCGGCTAAAATGTTTTTTATTTGAAATGAAGACAGCACCATAAAAAGTACAAAATCCAACTCACACTGAGGAAGCTTGCTGAGCATTTTTCTTATGAGCTCTGCTGCAGGAACAATGACAGAAAAATTGTTTCTTTGCCAGGAGTACAGGAAGATACTTTAGGAACAGAGTCCCCGACTAGCAGAGGTAGTTACCTCACAGCTGCTGATTAGAGCAGGTTGGAAAAGGGTACTTGCTTTCGTTCATGGCCTTTCTATTCTGAAACAGAGCGTAACCAAAGACTGAAAATGGGGATTCCTAATTGCAAAGAGTCAGCAGATATCCACTGAGGTGGACTTGTTTTATGCTTGCCAGCCCTTAAGGCTTTCCTGCCTCCACACTGGCAGCAGAGGGGTGATGATGCTGAGAGCTGGCGTGTGCTGGCACACTGAGAGCCAGCTCTGGGAGTGGGGCTGGCAGCATCCCCTGTGCTCCAGGGTGAGGAGAGTGCAGCCTTGTCATGGGATAATAAAATATTCAGGTGTTTGAGAGACATGTATTTCCCTCACACTTGGGCACTGTGGGTCAGAGCTTGTTCTCAGTGGCTGAGGCACAAATCCCAAATAGCTGCTTTGCCTGTGAATGTGGGTATGAGATTCTTTTTGCATCAGTGTGAGAGGTGTCAGGGAATCTGATGCCTTCTACAAATTATTTGGAAGCTGTTGATTCAGGAAGAGACTAGCATTGCCAGGCCTTAGGGATTGCTATTTATATATGTATTTTAAACAGCAGTTGTTCTTGGAAAATCTCATTTAAAAATAGCATTATGCCTTTGTATTCCTCTAATTGCCAGATGAGATGCTGTGTGTTCCCAAGGATTTGTTTGGGTTTATACCTTTCTAAGTGCCAGCACTAGAAATTCAATCTCAGTTCTGAGAGCAAACTACACCCTTGTCTCCTCACATATCCTCACCAGCAATAAAAACCTGAAGATCAAACCCTGTCCTTGCTGACAACTCTACAACCTCTTTATTTGCCAGTGATCAGCCCTCAGCTGGAATGTGTCAGCACGTCTGTCCTGGGTACCTGAGGAAAGGCTGGACCCACACTGCTCCTTGTGTTGTGTCTTCCTCAACAGCAAAAGAAAACCAAGTGCAAGACAATTTCAAAATGACAGGGATGGAGTTGTAATTACCTGTGGTATTACCTTGCTCTTAGTAGATATTATATCAGTGTTATTCTCCTGCTGAGAAAGTGCTGATTTTTTCTTTAGGGAAAAATTTTGCATTTTGGTGCACCTGGACTGACAAATGCCAAAGTTGCTATTCCCAATAATTGTCTTTTTTAAGCCCAGGGAGTAGAGGAAACAAACTCTGAAGCCTCTAATCCACAGCTGTAAACCAGAGGAATTTAAAATCCAGACTCCTGACTCCCTCAGGTCACAACTCATTCTCTCTCCTTGCACCACTTTGCTGGCCCCAAAAACACATCCCCACAGAAAACAGGCTAGAGCACCCCATTGCACAGACTGCCCAAGCAGCTCACAAGCATTTGAGACATGTCCAAATTTAATAACTTACTGAAACAGGTCCTTTGGGCATCCAGGTCGTGCTTTCTGCCCTGGAGGTGGCAGAGAGGGCTGGCAGTGCCCTGTGGCTCCAATCCATGCTTGGAGAACCTTGCAGCTCACAGGGATGCCCATGCTGTGCTGGCTGCAGGTTCCAGCCCTCATCCTGCTGGCACCAAAGCTGTGCCCAGCCTTGGATGTAAATTTAATCTTGTTGGGAGCTAATGGAGTGAGGAATTTGACACACCTTTTCCTTCTCTGTAGATGGGAGCCATATGGCTCCTGACTCTTACAACGTTCCTCAATCTGAAGATGAATGAGTATTAACATATGTTCCCTGGAGTAATTAAAAATGTGATCATAAACAGAGCCTGACTCAGTGAAGGCAGAATGTTGTTATCAGGGGAAAATTGAAGTCAAGTGCTTAAGAGGTGAGCATCTACCTGGGGCCCCAGGTGCAGGTAACTGTGCAGGGGGTTGCTCTCAGCATCGCTGATGAGGACACTGGGAAGAAGGAGGGAGGTGTATTTGATACAAAACACAGCTTAAAGCACTCTCAAGGAAATTTGAGTTAAAACATTTCAAGGGTGTGGACAGATGTGGCTGCTAAAGCTTGTCTTGGTGAGGCAGCTCACTGAGCCAGAGGAACTCAGTTATGGGTCCAAGCCCTGAGAAATTCCAGTCGCTGAACTGGAGCTAAATTTGAGGGATGCTTGAGAATTTCCCTGGAATGCACCTGAGGACTGCTTAGGTCTGGAGAAAGAGAAGCAGTCTCTAAGGCTGGGGGAAGAGGTTTTATGTGTCTCTGAAAAGAGCTGTATTCTACAGCCTTGCTCTACCAGCAATAGAGAGACACAGGATTTCCTTAGGGAAATTCAAGTAATGCATCATGGAAAACTCTGGGAAAAATGAAGAAATTTCCTGTTTCCCATCTCTCCAGTGAGGAGGAAGTGTCTGGGTGTGTGTGAGAAACCAAAATTGTTAATGGCTGAAACATTGTCAAGATCATTGGAGGGCTTTGGAGCAGAGGACAAGTTTTAGTAAATGAAACTATGAAACGTTAATCTGGACCCAAGGAGAGGTTTGGCAGTGCTGGGTTAATGGTTGGACTTCACGTTTAGAGATCTTCCCCAACCTAAACTGTTCTATGATTCTGTGAAATTGGTGGGAAAACTAATGGTATCAAATGTAAGAGAATTTTGCCCCAGGAAATACAATATTAATAAAAGTATAGGGTATTTTAAGGGTTTCAACATTAAAATTTTCAGTTGATGTTCATGAATATTGCAAAACAAATGTTCTCCAGCTGATTCAAGGCTCTTCTTGCTTATGACTGTGAAATTGCAGACAAGGTATGTTACCTTCTCCAAATTAATGATATATACTAATAGGAAAAAAAGAAGAAAGAAACAGGCTATTAAAACCAAGTTGCCATCAATAACCCCCCTCACCACCCCCCCTTGATCAAACATATCCCTTTGAATACAATGTTTGGTCAGATGGCATCAGCTACTTTAAGTTATTTCCTGTTTTAGAAAACAGACATTTTTATTTAAATGACTTTTGTAGAGAAATTTCCAAATGTATCATAGGTCAAAAGGCAAGCAGAATAAAAGGCAAATTTGATATAAATCCTTTATTGCAAATACTTTGCTTAGTGAATGATGAACCAGAATAACAGAACAGATTTAGTTCTTCTGCCCCTCTAGGTCATGATATATTACTGCCTGCAGGTCCTTTCCCATTCTTCACCCATTCATGTCTCCATAAAATGTCTTGAAAAAAAATTGAGTAATATCCCGAGTCCTGTTGTCCAGGGACTGTCAAATAGATGGAGAAAAAATGCATCAAATGTAAATGTAAACTCCACTCTGCAATGTAATGGTAGGGCATAATTTGCATAAATATTGTTTGCAAAGAGCAATTAGCACTTCATTTACATTCAGTGAAGTAGCAATTTGCACATTTTCAGGAAACAATTTCTTTACCCATATGTGCAAATTTTGTGCACTGCAATTGACACGCTAATAAAAAGATTTTAATAGACCAATTTTTTTTATTTTACATCCCAGTGTTCTGAAATATTGATTCACTCTCCTGAAATATTGATTTGGTGGGCTATTTGTAAAAACAGAAAAATGCAGATTTGAATTTTTAAAACTTGCTTTCTAAAAAAAAAAATCAGAATTAATTTCAGATGTCTGCAGTCTTCCTGCTCTTCAAGGGGTATTTTAATGGGTATTTTTGTCAGAGAAATATAATAAGCATTATTAAAAAGCATTAGCAAATTCAGTCTCCTAATCTGCAATAACAATGAGTATATTTGCATATTGCAGTATGGAAATAATACAGTCCATTTCCTAGTGTCAATATTGCACTCAATTCTCCATTAAATGTAATAAAAATATTTCACATTTATAAAGCATTTTCTCCAGAATGAAGAAACTTCCTAATTAAGAGAAAAACTTCATACTTACAGCAAGAATTACAGAGAATTTTTATAAACAACAAAAATGTACTTGAGAGTTGGACAGGAAAAGAGCAGCCCAGTGAGTTCAGCCAGCTGCTGCCAATGGTCATTTCTGGCCTTTGCAGCAGGAGAAATTGATATTAAGTTATTTATTTAGACCTCCTGCAGCTCTGTCACTAACAGTTGCTCTGTTTGTTTAATTTCCTGCACTGTTGTCTCACTTCTCCTATGAGATGCACATTTGGGGAGAGACAGGGACTGGAGTTCCCACAGAAGATGAGCTGTACTCTGCTTGGCAGCCATTGAAAGAGATAACTCTTTTGGACCAAGATTACTGATATTTGGAATGTTGCATTTTCCCATTCTCGGTCTGAGTTTCCTAGAAGGGGTTATTTTTGGAGGTTGTTCAGTTGCCCATTCTGGAAGGGTAAGCATTAGGACACAGCAGCAAAGGATGCAGATGTTCATGAATCTCCCTACCAAGCAGGCTGGACACAGGCTCTGCTCTGCAAGCCAGGTAACCACTTCTCCTGGCTAGTAGGTCCTAGCAGGAGACTCTCAAATGGAAATGTTTGTTAAATTGCTCCTAGTTATGGCAAGTTCAGAGTGCAGACAGTCAAATGGCTCTGCCTGTTCCTCTTTAGAGGCAGTGCAAGTGAAACTCCCAAACATCACAGGGCACCTTTGAAAACCTTCTCATACTGTGCATTTTAATTAAAGGCATTATTTATCAATTTTTGAACTACCACAAGGAAAATGAGTACCAAATATGACAACAAACAGCAAAGCCCCCACTAAATCCCAGTTTTCCCTGCTTATTAAAGTAATTGTTACAATAATGGTCTTGTATTCCTTGCCTTTTCATCTCTGTCACAAGAGAAGGTATCATTATGGTTGCACCCAGGAGTGTGACATTCAGATCTATTTTGATGTCTCATTATTGTTGGTGTTGTCTTTTTACTTCACAAATCACACATTTATATTTCATCTCCTATGTCAGGTATTCAAAACCCTGCTTTGATCAGTGTAAATTGCATGAGCTGCTCACGTAAGGTGGGACCTCGGTTTGAACCTACAAAGTAGTTAATTTTGAGATCTCGTGTATCTCTGAGCTACTCATCACTGGTTTACTCTATTTTTTCTTAACCCTTTTTTAATTATTTTTCTTCTTTTTCCTATCTTTCTTCTTTTCCTTATTTTTTTTCTAGCATCCTACAGAGCCTTTGGCAATATTGACCCCTAATACCTCTGTGTCCCAGCCATGCAGTAACTTCTGGGAGGCTCAGGATTTACCCAAACAGTGGCAGTTTTCCTCCCTGTACAAACTTTTAAACTAAAAGTCCACCACATCATTTTGTGCATTACAGACTATTAATACTCTAATGAGAAGGGGAATAAATATCTGAACTTTTAATGTTTCTATAGCCTCAGTGGGACCACATTTTGCACAAATGCCTTGTAACATTACAAGAGAGGCTAATGACAAGAAAGCACTAAAGACACAAGATATTTAGGAGTCCTCTGACCCACAGAAAGCCCATGGGTTTATTGCTTGCAAAACAAATAGATTTATCCAATTTTCTGTTGACTGACAGTGACTAAATCCAGTGGCAGCAGCTGATCCCTGTGCAGCCTCCATGAGCAGGGAATGCCTGTGTAGGCAGCTGGCAGGCACTTTGGGCTTGGGCTGAGATATGGAAACTGATCTCTGCAGAACCACCTGGATTATGTGGTTTCGTCTGCTGAGTTGCAGACTGCACCAAGCCAGGAATATGATGATGTGAGGCTCTTTCTGAAACAAAATTGATTTCCCCTTCTTTCTCATTAGCCTTGAGAGATGATGTACCAGGTCAGACCTGCTCCTGGCTGGAATTAGGTTGGTACCAGCACCTTCAGCAGAGAAGCTGAGCTGAGGAACATGTGTCTCTATCTCACACATGAGCAATGTGACTAACGGAGCCATAATACAAGACAGAGTTGTTTGAGGGCCATGCTCATCTAATTCACCACTAAGTTTTTGTACCTTTTGTTTTGCTTTCACAGCTCCCTGCCCAGTGTGCATTTTAGTGGTAGGACTGAAGCTGACAGTCTTTAGGATGTTGAGTGGGGGCTGTGACATGATTGTGTGATAAAAGAAGCCACAAGACCATTGTACTTCACCCCTTAGCTATGGCTCCAGAATCAGTTTAAATCCAGTTTCCCCCATTACAGCTGCATTGCCCCATCTACAGCCAGTAGCAAAGCCACATCTTAATGTTTTGGGTTTTTTCTTCCTGCCTCATCAGAAGTAAACAGTTCCTGCGAAGTTCCTCCTGTCTCCAGGAATTAAGGATGTGCTTCTGTCCTGATTTATTCACTTTTGAGACAGAGTTTAATTTTGCAAAACGTCTCTCTCCTCACTCTTTGCATTTATTTTTGGCAGGAGCAGTTGCCTGCGGCACGAGCACTGAAGACTGGCTCAGTGTTAATAGTTGTCAGGGAAAATAAAGAGGCTATTTCTCACACCACACTTTCACCCTGCATGACAAATGCTAGTATGAGCAGATTAAAAATCAGTGCATGGTACAATATGTCACACATAAAGCAACTCCATGTTATTAATTGGCATGCAACCCATTAGCTGCTCTCAGTATGTGCCTCTGTGAGTGGAACAGGAACTGGTGAAGTCAGGTGGGTCAAAACCTCCTTTGGTATAAAGTTGTGCATCAGTGATGGAACTAATTGAGGTGTGCTGATTCGTAGCACTCAGCTCCTTGGGTAAGGGATTGAGATGCTTTTTTCCTCCTAAAATGTTTTTCAACATGTGTTTTATTAGAATGTAAAGCAGGGATACTCTGTGATATGTCTTTCCCTGAACCCTAAACCCTTTTTAATCACAACAGATCATTTAAATGGTGATGTGATTCAGAGAGGTATCTTTTTTCTTCTTTTTTGCTGCCTTTGTAACAGATCCCTAATTATTGACCTTGAAAATTTCCCACGGAAATGACTCCATCTTAGGATAAAAATTAATTGCTGCACATAAAAATGGGTCACATTAGGGCTCTGAATTGTTTCAGTCATCATTTTCAACAGGTTCAGATTCGGAGTAGCAGTGTTGCAAATGCTGGGCATCCCCTACACCAGATTCTGGGGCCAGAATCCCTTCTACAAAGTGTCCATCACCACTAAAGGCCTCAGGGTAAAACAGCTTGGAGATCTTCCCCAAAACTGCTGCTAGATTTCTTTGTGTCTTAAGAGTCATCCTGGTTAAACACACTTTTCTACAAGTGGTGGAAACAGAGAAGGGGGCAGGGACAACCCAAGGGATGTGGTTGCTGTGTGGCTGGTGAGGCACAGCCTTGCCTCCCCGTTCTGCTCGGTTCCTCTCACACCTCAGAGCAGGCAGGGACATCAGAAAGAGGCACAGCAGAGCCCTTTCAGCAAGGGAAGCAGTGCCTTCCAGTGATTGTGCAGGTAGAGAAGAGCAGCTCAAACAGAGCAGAACACTGCAACCAACAGCAGTGCAGCACACCAGGGGCTATTTTGTGTGAGTGTCTGCAGGTACAGAAGGCACAAGCTCTGAAGGGTTTTAAGCAGCCACGGGGCTGTTCAGATCCACGAGAGCTCAGTGGCTGCTTGACTTGTGGATATGGTGATATTGCAGTCTTTGGCAGTGCCAGGTTAAGCTGCAGATGTAAGATATTGGTGTTGTATGTATGACCCCATTTAATCTAAAGTGAGGCAGTTACATTTACCTTCAGGCTGGGCTTTGATTGCTTGGACACTGTGGGTTCCTAATTTGCTGATCTCTCTTCTGTCATCCTTTTATTCTTTTAAGCAGTCTCCACTTCTCCTACACTTTTCTTGGTGCCGGAAGAAAATACAGGTGCCCTCCTGAAACCTGTTTTTTCAATGCACTCTTCACCTGTGCAGAACCTTGGATCAGGACCGTAGTAGAGTTTGTCCAACCCTTGTCATTACCTCTGTCATCCTCAAGAGAGGACAGCAGAAGCACTTGACCAATGTGCCCTTTTGGGACCACGTTCCTGCCAGCTGTGACAGCTCTTACAGGCTGTAAGGTGCTGTGGAGTCTGACATGCACAAATCACTTAGAGATTTGCATTAACGATGCTCTGAAAATCTCAGGCACCTTTATTATTATTATTATTATTATTATTATTATTATTATT
>VZTR01021630.1:543677-696464 GCA_013400775.1 Chaetops frenatus | reverse complement strand
TAGCAGAAGGGAGGGACTTATAAAAAAATAAAAAGCAAAATGTCAGCATGTTCCCAGATGAGATGCCTTGAGAGATTCATGACGCAGTCGTAGCTGGGAAGAAATGCAGATGTGACAGGTGGCTGACAGTTTGGTACTTTGTCTATAATCCTTCTGAACTAGTGGCAGATACTTTCTTAAATATAGTGATTACCATGAGAAATGTCTCCCAAAAAGTGTTATTTACATCAGCAATCATAAGATATGTGACATGCCTGGGTCCTTTCCATTAGTTTCAGAGGACAAATAACATAGGTCAAGACTTCTGGAATAATAATAATAATAATAATAATAATAACAACAACAACAACAACAACAATGGATTAATATAATAATAAAACAAACCAGAGAGCCTGAGTAAAATAGAACAGAATCTGAATAAAATAGACTCCAAAGCCTGGGGCAAGCAGCATTTGCTAAACCATTTGTTAAAATGGACTGAGACAGATCTTTGAGCTAAAGTAAATCAGGGAGAAGTTGGCTTTGGGTTACTGAAGGGTTGGCTCAAAAGCAGCTATTTGGATTGCCCAGAGTACAGACACATTGCTCCCTGGGCATCCTTCTGCAGAGGTACTACTGTGACTGTGCCTTCTGTCCCGAAATAAGCAGCAAGGTGGTAGCCACCTTCTAGACATGCTGCTGCTATTTTTCTTGGACCATAGAAATGATATATCCAAGGTAGAATAAATATAAAAACAAATAAAACTGCTCTCAAAAATGTTTTTTGTCTGAATAATTAATTCCTCAGCAAATTTTCTCATAATAAAACAAGTCCTAATGAGCTATCAGGAGGAGAGGAAATTCATCACTTACCTCACAAATATCAACTTGAGAGCACTGCTCATGTCAGATGGCATAATAAATGACTTGAGAGGGAGCATGGAGCAGCACAGCCAGAACCACAGTCCCCATCAGTCATTCCACATCAGCCCAGATCATACATGTTACTTGATCTGCAGAGGATTAGCCAGGCAGCTAGAAGGAGATATGGGGCTGAAGGGAATACTGGCAAATATGGCATATCTAATCTTGATTTATCCTGGTTGGTTTTCTGCTTATCACTGAAGTGCAATGGCAGTTGGTGTATCATGTTTTATTTTTGTGGCTTTTCATTTTTTCCCGGAGAAATAAAATTTACGAATTTTGAACTTCACCCTCCCTGATGCTGAGCAAGCCCTCTTCAGCCCCATGCCAGCACGTGGTCCCCGTTGGGGTTTCTTCCCTGCAGGAGGTGGGTTCAATCCCTGTGCAGCAGGCTTGGGTGGGTGCCCTGGAGTGGGTGAGACCCCTCTGTGCAGTGGAGACAAGGGATGTTTGGTCAGGGTGATGTTGTTCATGGGGGGCTCCAGCAGGAACACATCTGGACTGTTCTCCTTGTGCTGGCACCACCAGAGCTGGGGGAATGTGCAGCCCCCTCTCATCACACATCCATCTCTTCCCTCAGTGCTCTGCAGCTGCCAGAACTGCCCCACTGGCTTCCTCCACAGGTCTGCTCCAGGGGTAATTCCCTCCCAAGGACACTCACAGGAGCCAAGGCATGGAGGGTGCTTTGGAGGGGCAGCTCTCCCCACTCGGGTGGGAAACTGAGTCACCAGGCTGGTGCTGCCAGCTGTTCTAAGGAGAACCTGCAAGGGCCAAAGTGGGTCAGACCAAAGGGTCTCCCTGGGGATCCCATCTCCAAGGCCTGCCAGGAACAGAGGCTTGGTTTAGGGAAGAATAGAGGATTCTGGTAAATGTAGAGGGATCATTTTGTGACTCTACCTTCCCAGCAACCTGCTGTGAGGGGCTTCCTGAGCTGAAGGTTACTTCCCCAGCTCTGCATTTCTCAGGTCCTTATGGACATTTTTTTCCCATTAATTTCTCTAATATCTTTTGGCACCAGCATTTATTTTTGGCCCCTGCTGTGTCCTGTGACGTGAGCCACAGAACAGTTATGTGCTGTGTGAAAAATGTGCATCTTTTCCTCCATTTCAGAGTTTCTGCCTGGCCTGTATATTTGATGTCCTTCATTCTCTGTGATTTGAGAATGAATGAATGATCATCCACCTTGCCTTTCTCCCCCAGTTTCACCACACTGAGAAAAGTAAGCCTATCAAATTTGCTCCACTGAAACAACTCTATGTTTCCAAGACCAAGTTCCAGCCTAGCATGTTTTTTTTCAGGATTTACATGAGAGAAGAGTATGAGAAATCCAGGCAGCTGCCAAAGTGATGGCTGACAGGTTTTATTTCTACTCCTTTGCTCACTCCAGTGTGTGGTGGCTGCTTAAGACCAAGTCCTGTGCTTCAGTAGCTGTCAGGCTGCTAAGGGCAGCTGTTTTACATGTCTGCTCACATTTGTAAATGCCTGGCTGTGTTTTCTGAAACTCTCCAATAAATGCTCACTTGAGTTAGTTCATCAGCAAAGACAATTTTATGTGCTCTGCAAGTGACCCCTGTGTTCACCTCTGCAAAAACCCTGGTGCAGCAGAGCTCTGTGGCTGCTGCTGGCAAGATCTGAGCACTGGGCTTGCCTGAGGCAAAGTGCCCTTGGCATCTGCTGGCCCCTTCTGTGGCCAATAACTGGGCTTTTATGTTGGTGCTGACCTCCCAAGTTAACTTCAGAAAACGTTATCTGGCAAATCTGATGTGTCACGTTTCAAAGAAAAGAATATTCCCACTCAGTCCAGGTCTGATTTCTACACAGATAAAGGACAAAACCCTTTGGGAACCAAGGACTTCTTGGAAAGCAAGGTTAAGAGCAATAAACTTTCCTCCTTACCAGTAGTCTGAGGTATCAGTGAAATCTTTTCTGTTAGGAGCACATGCCTGTCTCCTCAGGTTCAGGTCAGTGCTCTATAGCTCATCTTGCAAAACTGAAACACAATTTTTGATGATCAGAGCTGGGTAAGGATCAGAAAATTGGCCTGACGTATTTCATTTATACTGACAAAAGGTTTTATTAGAGAAATACTTCCCTTGCATGGATAGAGTGAGATTTCAAGATAATATGCCTTACAAATGATTTACAATGAAGCTGAATTAATGTCTTTGGGAATCCCCCCAGTGCCTGTCTCAGGACTGTATCTATAACCTCTTAACAGCATAAAAAAAAATAATTGTTGGGTTGCCCAATGGAAACACCAGCCTGAATTCCCATGTGCACTATATTTGGGGTCCCTGTCCCTCATCTACTTCTCTAAACACTGCCTGGGAAGTGGCACAGTGATAAAATGAGGGTAAACAGCCCTGGGATTATGAAGTGATTTGAGACCTGCAGCTGATCTCAGACTGGATATGGTTAGGAAATTGGATTAGGAAATTACTTTACCTGGAACAGGACATTAATTGTGGTGTCTTGTGCTGGAGAGAGGATTCATGCTGAGATGGAAAAATGAAATTGGGATTGTGGGGAAACTATAACTTGAGGTCAGTTTAATTTGGATTTTTGTGCCAGAGTGATCTGAGCACAACTCACATTCCTCTCTCTGATGCCTTTTGCTTTCTGGCATGCTGGCCTTGCAGTTTTGGGCCCTACAGCTGAGGGGATGCTCTGATGTCTTCCCAAGCATGGTGTGGGGCAGAGAGTGCTCCCTGGCAGTGCAGAGCAGGGTGGGTGCAATCAAATGCCCCCTGTTCCTGCCATGCATGTCCCATAGCTGTGCTGCTCTGTTCTCAGCCTGATGTCCAGCAGAAGCTCATCTAATGTTTTTTCTTTCAGCCCTGCTCCACCTGCCAGCCAGGAGATAAAGCAGCTGATGCCAACCCCAGGCAGCCCCTGAATGACACCAAGGCTCAAGAAAAGCTATTCCACTTCTGGTGAGGCTTTGCTCCCCTTGCAATATCTTGGTAGAGGGGTGACCACCTGGGCTAGGAACAGAACCACTGGGTCTGTAGGCCCCGGGATGGCTGTGCATCCTGTCTGTTACTGTCACCGTCTGAGGCTGGTGGCCAGAGATTTAGAAACTTGAATGAAAATTTCCTGGGATCCGGCAGCCAGGATGAAGCCGGTTTGCTGGTTTTGGGGGGGGTGTGGGGTGCGTGTGTGTAATGGCCAGCAACAGGGGTGACATCAGTGTCCTGTGTC
Source organism: Chaetops frenatus (assembly GCA_013400775.1). Classification (NCBI taxonomy): domain Eukaryota; kingdom Metazoa; phylum Chordata; class Aves; order Passeriformes; family Picathartidae; genus Chaetops; species Chaetops frenatus. The sequence goes on along the minus strand of VZTR01021630.1, from coordinate 692,360 downwards.
ATTAGGGGGATCCCCCACTGGCGGTCCCAGCCCTGCTGGAGACGCACGGACTGATTTAACCCCTGGGCGCCGGGGTGTAGCAGCAGCAGCAGCCAGGTTTTCCCGAAGAGGGACACCCCACAACAGCTCTTCCTCTCTCCCCTCCCCTCTTCCCCTACAAACCCTGAATCCATCCACAGGGGCTGCTCGGGCTGCGGGAGAGGGGAGCAGCAGTGTCCGGAGGAGGCATCGGACTGCACTGCACTGCATTGCATTTCATTGCACTGCGCATCCTCCCTCCCTCCCTCCTCACCGCCTACTGCTGCAGCCTTCCTCCCTCCATCCCTGCATCCCTCCATCCTCCCTCCGTCCCACCGCACACCGCTCTCCCTGCGTTTCTCACTCCTGCATCCCTCCTCCTGCATCCCTCTCTCCACCCCTCCCTCTCCCAGTGCAGAGCCGCGGACATGGCGCTCAGCAATTTCCTCTTTGCTCAGTGCATCTGCTATTTCCTGGCCTTTCTCTTCAGCTTCATCGTGGTGGTGCCACTCTCCGAGAATGGCAACGACTTCCACGGCCGGTGCCTGCTCTTCACCGAGGGCATGTGGCTCAACGCCAACCTGACGGTGGAGCGGCAGCGCTTCACGGTGCAGGAGTGGGGCCCCGAGGCCGCCTGCCGCTTCAGCATCTTCACCGGGCTCCTCTCCCTGCTGCTGGCCACAGTGCAGGCCTGGAGGACCCTCTTCTTCCTCTGCAAGGGGCACGAGGAGTAAGTATCCCTGGGGATAAGCCCATCCCTCCCGCAGGCTGGGGCACGTGGGAGCGGTCTGGGGGTGAATTGGTGGGCTCTGCACCACCCAGGCGATCCTGCTCCCCAGAGGGGCTTGGGCAGAGGTGGGGTGTTGCCCGTGCCTGTCTGCACACACCCCACACACTCCCCCAGCCCTCTCCCAGTCCAGGGCCCTCTGCAGAGGATGCTCCCGTGCACAGGTTTGGGGTGGGGGGTCAGATCCGCTGCCAGGCACCCACTGCCCTTTGGCAGGCTTGGAGCAGCGTGTGGCCCCTCAGCTGCAGTGGCCATGAAGGATTTGGGGGCCATGGGATGATGCTGGAGGCTGGGGCTCCCAGGTGCCTCTTGACCATGGTCCCACTACTCACCTGTGCCAAGGAAGGCCTTCCCCAGGTGTGCACTGGGAGTGTGAAAAACACTGGAACAACATGGTTGTGCTTGGGGGGACAGAAGGGAGAAGTTGGTGACTCCCCTCTGTTTTTTATGCTGCTTTTGTTGTGTACATGGCAGCAACTGCAGACAACAACTATTGCTTGGTTACAACATGAGAGCAATGCTGAGCACTCCCTGCAGCAGCTCAGGGCAGCTCTGGCAGCTGGATCCTGTGCTCAGACAAAGCAAGGGGCATCCCAGCCCAGAAGGTGTAGGGAGAGGCCAGGCAGCAGCTCAGGAGCACTGCAGGGTTGTGTGCTTCCCTCTGTGGTGGCCTGAGAGGGCAGAGGCCCTGGCACAGGTAACCAGGCTCTGGCTGCTACAGGGCAGGGCTGGACAATGCACTAGTGCTGGTCTAAACCAGGAAAATACTTTTCTCATAGTTTAGGAACCATGCCAAGGGTAAGTCACTCCTGTCCAGGTCTATTTGGACTAGAGGTTTCTTGAGGAAGGGGCTGTTACATCTGGGCTTGGTAGTCCTGGAGACTGGGGAGCAGTGTTGCCTTTCTGGCTGAGGTGCACACAGAGGGTATGATATGACTTCAGCAACCCTTGGAATGAAATCCAGGCCAGGTGTGAAGTCAGGGCAGGAAACATGCCCTGGTATGCTCATAGCAGCTCTCTCTGTATGGGTGACCCCAGCACACAGCAGAGGTGAGCTGATCTACTTCACCAAACCCAGCTAAGCCAGAGTAGGATTCAGTTTATGGTTCACCCAGAAGTCAGGTGTCCTGGCATCCCACTACAGTCTATAGGGGCACTTCTTGAAGGTGGTTTATTTCACTTCTTTTCTATCAGTCTTAGACAGCCCCTCTAGAGCCACATGGACCCAGAGCAAACATTCTAACTGTGCTGATAATTGCTTCTCCATCTCACTTCAACCAAGCCCTCCTGAGATCACAAATGTAACATGTGCAACCTGTAGAAATTAGAATTGTCCAGCTCAGAACCTTCCAGGACTCAAACACTCATTGAAAATGAGTCTTGAGTTTTCCTTTAACAAGCAACCAGGAAAAAGAAGTGACTGAAGGTTTTTTTGTTCTCTGGGGTGAGTAGATTCCTGCCATCACCAGCATAATGAGTGGCACTGGTGAGAAATTTGCCATATTTGTTTTACCACATACTCTGAATAGGATGACCTGCCTCCTGGAGCTGCCAGTCTTTCTCCAACCTGGAGCAGATGTCCAGTTTTTAGATAATATGGCATTCCAAGGTGTCCTATTCTAAACAGCCACTTAGAGCAGTTTCAAGTAGAGAAGAGCTTTGCCAGATGACTGGGATTAGAAACTTTTCACAGCTAGAATTCAGGTTAAACAGTAAGGCTGGAAAATGAGTGAATGATTCCATGGCCTGTAAGCATCCCACTCCAAACACAGCACGTGCTGAGGGCACACCCTGGTTGGGAAGTCTTAATGGGGCTGAGGTAAATTTAATATTCAGCTGGCAGACATAGCATACTGACACCAAAGCCAGAGAAATCCCAGGAGAAGCTGGTCTGCTCGGCAAATTGCCCATAAAACTGAGATTCGTATCCTATGATGGCAGTACCTTGTGTTGCATTGCTTAAAATGATTATAGCTATCAGTACTGTGTTTTTATTTTTAGTTTCCCTCTCCTAAGCAATTTTTGTCCCAATTATCACTTAAGTCATGAAATAATTTTAGCACCAGTTACTACATAATTTGAGCTAATGGCATTTATTTTAACAATGATGATTTTCATCATTACAGCTAATGGAAGCCACACTGTGTACGAACAACCACCACTTATTATATAAAACCATATCTTCTTGTGGTTAAAAAAGACATCAAAATCAAAAACGTTTGCAAATGAAGGCAATGTGACTCAAAATCAATTCCATAGAGTTTCAATGTATTAGGTGTTCTTAATTAAAGATGTGCTTCAAATGGAAACTGATATCTTTGTTCCCACTCTGTGCTGCTTACGGAGACTGCTGATGTTGTGTTTCAGCTGTTTATGAGTTACATTTTTCTTCCCTTTTATTACAGCTCTTTCTTTTACGCCTTCTTGAATCTGCTGATCAGCGCCTTTGTGGTGTTCATCACATTTATTGCCAGCACTATAGTGAGTGTAGGATTTAACATGTGGTGTGATGCAATTACTGAAAAAGGAAGCATGCCAAATAGGTTAGTACTGAAGAGAACATTTTCTTCCTTTTACTTGTTTTCATATAGGCACAATCGAAGTGTGGTGTTACAAACTGTAGTTATTACACGCAAGGTGAGCAAGGGAGAGGCACCTGAAATATGAAAATCCAGGGGTTTTCCATGTGGAACCAAAAAAAAGCAAATCAAACTTTTTAAAAAATTTGTTTATTTAGAAGCCCAGAAAGAAAACTGTGTTTCCATCATATTTTGTGGTCTCTTTGAATCATAATCATATGAAAAACAAATCCATTATATTAAAATGTTTTATTTCCAAAGGAATGCTAGATTTGGAGTTTTTCTAAGAATGGGGGAAGCATGGCCTTGTGAGCAGGGCTGGGTGTCAGGGCTCCTGGCTTGCAGTCTTGGTTCTGCCCCCAACCCACTGTGTGACACCAGGCAAGTCACTTATCCTGCCTGTGCCACAACTCATCATCAGACAAAAAATCTGGGGTAGAGATCCGGGCCTTGTAGTGCTGCTGTGGATGCCCTGAGAGCCACAGAATGGAAAGCACTTTGTAAGTGCAAAGTACAGATGGCTTTGTTACAGTCACAAAATGTACAGCTCCTAAAATGGCCCATGATGCTTATGCTCCTAATAGGAAATGTGATAAGTTGGGGAAGATTTGCTCCCATCAAACAAATAATGATGAAGAGAGAGGAAAATGTGACATTTTATGTCATATGATATTGAATAAATGTACTACTTAAAGCATACATTTATGTTGCACATTGTCATATGTTGTAAAATGCCAGAGTGAATGTTCTGTTTAGGGCTGCAACGATTAATCGAATTATTCGAATATTCGGTTAAAAATTCAGTTACAAAAACCACCTAATCGAATATTCGGGTAAGAACCCAAGATGACCGACAGCACTGGAAAGGAGAGAGAAGAGGCTGCAGAAATCAACCAAGAGATAGAATGACAACCTCAAAATCCTGGGATTTTTTTCACACCAATAATGGTCCAAGTTATTTGTAAAATCTGTAGGCAGCCCCTATCTTACCATCAGAGTATCGTCTCCTTGCTGGAGCATCCGAAACAAAAACAAAATTCCTTCTTCTGAGGCTTTTCCTGATGAAGTCAAAAGGTAACAGAGGATCATACACTTTGTTTCATTGAGGGGTGAAACAACCAACCTGGGGTGATGCCAGGGGCAGTTCTGTGGGAGGTGAGGGGGCAGTGGGAAAGAGGGGTGTAAGGATGCTGTGTCCACAATATCTATTACAAATCCACTTATGGAAGATTTGTGTTATCACTTACATAACTGCACTTTTTTTCTTCTTTTGTTGTTGTAAAATAAAGTATTTTTTATCTTAGTTTTAAAGAAGATCAGCAAACAACTTGATTATTGCAATAATTTAAATATTTGATGGAACGTACCATTGTGACTGTTCAAAATACATTTTATATTTGGTCTACCTGGAATCTCTTAAATAATTTTCTTATTTTGTTTTTCCCTTCCAAATGCCTTTCTGGGTAGCTGTGAAGAATTGCAGGATGTAGATCTTGAGCTGAACTTGGAAAACTCTGCTTTCTATGACCAGTTTGCTATTGCGCAGGTAGGTCAGATGAAGTTATTGTTCTAGTCCAGTTCATTTGCCATTTGTTTATTGACCTGGGATTGCTGAAGCTGAACTACCATTCCTCAGAAATCAATGGGAATGTTTCCACTGACTTCAGTAAGTGCTGAATCAGAATGAGAGTTATGGGCGTATTTGCATTTTAAATTTGAAATAGACAGTTTTGAATACAGGCATGTCAAAGCCTCACCCGACGACTGATTTTGTTAATCATCACAGAAAACCCATTGTTTATCCAAAGGATGAGGTCTGCAAAAGTTGCAACACTCTGGTGTCCTGGATCTCTTAATTGCTGTTGAAAATAATTTCTGACCTGCACCACATTGTGGGGTTTCTAGTTTTGCCTTCCTTGAGTTTGACTGAGATCACCTGAGCTATATAAATATCAGATCAGTGGAAATAATAAAAGACTAGTTCATTTAGATAGGGCTGTTTTCTGATGAATCCATGAGAATTAGGCCTCTAAGGCTGTCAGACATTTCTATTGAATATTCTAACTCAAAGTTGATGATCAGAGTCAGTGAACACTGGGATGTGAGCACATGCTAATTTTGCAGGGACAATAGTCCCACCCTGCAGAGCTGCACCCTTACCTTATGTTGTCCCATGTGGAAAGAGGCATTAGCCTGCCTGGAGCATTCCTTGAAGGTAACCCTGCCTCTTAGACAGGAGCCAATTTTGTGTCTTTTTTGCCAACATTGGCATCTAGATGCCCAGGTCAGGCATATCTGCATTTAGGAAATAAATATGCCATAAAAGTGACTCCTTTAGATGAAAACCCAGGACCTCCCTGGGTTTAACTTGTTGTGACTCCATGGGTTTTGGTCCAGCTGAGGTTTTGATAATCACCTGGACAGCTGACTTTGTTTTAACAATACTGTATTGACCTCTTTATGATTTCTCTTCTTCTCTAGTTTGGTCTCTGGGCTGCCTGGCTGACTTGGCTGGTAATTACCATTCTGGCTTTCCTGAAGGTTTATCACAACTACAGACAGGAGGACCTGCTAGATAGCCTGATCCATGAGAAGGAGCTGTTGCTAGGAAGATCCCCTTCACGATCCTCTTTGCAAGATGACAAAAGTGGCATGATCTAAAGTGTAAGCAAATTTCCAGGGCAGGATCTAGAATTTATTATTCAGTACTGTGAGCTGATGTTGAGTCAGGGTATTGAGTGTGTGAGAGATTTTTTTCTTTTCCTGAAATGAAATGTACTTGTGAATCACTCACTTCCCCAATGAGAAACTGCTGGCAGAAATACTGATATTAGGATAAAGAGAATGACCTGCCCTATGTGCCTTTGGCACAGCAAACTTTCAGTCCTGTGCAGGCACAGTCTGTGGCCTGTCCTTGCCAGCAGAGCTCCCCCGAGCTGTCCCTGGCTTTTGGGATAGGGGCTATTTTTGAGGATTGAGCTGGCAAGACCAGGCTACAGCATCCAGGCTATTTATTCAAACTATTCTTCAACAACAGCTGTAACTGGAGCTGTATTCAGTCCCTCCTCTGTCCCTCTCCTCTCTTTTGCCAAGGAAGCTGCCCCTGTTCTCTCTTTACCCTGGGAAGTTGCAGCTCTGGTTTGGGTGCAGGCTCTCACTGTCTCTGCTTTTGCTGTGTATGGATGCAGTGCTGGCAAACACCCTGCTCCTGCTCTGACTTTATTTAGAGCATAGAGACCTGTGTTCCAGTCTTGGTACTTAATATTGGACAGTGTTAATGAATTCTATGAAGCCCATGTATTACAGCATCTATCAAAAACTGTGTATAATATGAAAAGATAATGGAGAACTTTTGTGGCTTTGTTTCTTCTTAGATTTTGGCATTTATTATGACTCCTGAAGTGAAGTGTAGCTAGCAAATGCTGAAGCTTGCATTCTAAGAAATTAAGCTGAATAGATAGCATCAATGCTTGTGCATTTATAAATGTAACTTGGTCCCTAACACTGTATACTATTCTGTTTTGAGTATTAGAATTTATTTGTGATATTTATTTCATAATGGGTATGCAAAATTACTGTAAACATTTGAATTGTAGGTTTCTATATATAAACATAGCAAGGAGTTCAAAGAGCCGAATTATTTTAAAAGCAGTTCAGTGCTGAATGGGTCCATTCTCCCCACTCATGGGCAGGAGTTCCAGGGCAGATGAATTTTGCTGTGAAAAGGAAGAAGAATTGCTATTTAAACAAAGCTTACTGGTGACTGTGTTGCTGCTTTCAGTTTTGCTTGGCCAGTGCTTCAACAAGTCAGGTGGATGTTGAGATCAGAGGTAGCAGGGCTAATTTAGAAGAGTCACTCAGAGGAGTGTGGGATTTGCATGGCAGAGAAGTAAAGCTGTACTGGAATTCAGCATTTATCTCTAGGTACACATTACACAGAAGACCCCAATCCAGCAGAAATCTTAAGCAAACAACTAAGTTTGTACTGAAGATTTTTTTTGGGAGTACACTGACACTGTCTGTGGTACCTGTGTTTGAGTTGAGACTGAATTTATTGCAACAGAAGTGCAAACCACACCATGATTATATGACCTGGTAAATCAGAACGAGGGGAGAGAAGACAGCAAGCTTCTACCACGTCAGGGCTCAAGCATGGGGTTAGCACAACCATGCAGATTTACTGTTGTCTTCTGGGGGACTCTCTGATGCTTAGTTAAGTACCAGCTTAAGCATTTCATTGAAAGAGAATTTAATGTCATGACAAACCCCTCAATTATTATGCATTTTAGGACATAAAAGCTGACATTGTATTTAACTGCCAAAATGTTCTCATTGGTTTAGAGAAAAAAAAATCCATGGGCCATAAGCAGTGAACCAGCCCTGTGAACATTGCTTATAACCCCAGCTGGGCACAGCTCTCTGTAGAGAGGTCTTGTTCTTCAGCATAAGAATGCAATTCCTTTGAAAGCTTTGCAGCAGTGGCTTGTTTGTAGCTGGGAGTTGACATCAGGTGAGGACTCCTGGAGAGGGAATCAGAGATCAAGTTAATTAATACCAATTTAAAATTCAAATATCAGGAATGTCAGAGTGCCTTTTTTTTTTTTTTAATCCATTTCGTCTAATAGTTTGGCTATTAAGAAAAATCTCTTCATTGAAAGGGCTGTCACGCATTGGAACAGGCTGCCCAGGGAAGTGGTGGTGTCACCATCACTGGGGGTATTTAAAAGAAGTGTAGATGTGGCACTGAGGGACATGGTTTAGTGGTGCCTTTTGCAGTGCTGGGGTAATGGTTTGACTGGATGATCCTAGAGGTTCTTTTTAATCTAAATTGCTCTGTCTCTAGTAGGAGATACACTCTGGCAAGTGCCAAAGCCCATTGCCAGGGAATGACCTTCTTCATACCCTGAAGAAGAGCTTGGGTCTTGTGAGTTAGACTGTTTCCTACTTTTCCCCAGTTTCTCCAGCTGTAAAAGGCAGTCTCAGTTTGACTCAACAGTGATGTCTCTCTCCACAAATGACTTCAGTGCATGCCTTACTCCTTGTGTGGAACCATGCTGCTGCTTTGTATAATATATTTTATGTATATGCCAAGTCAGGCTTAGGCTGAAGTAACGCGTGGGTTGGGGCTGCCTGAAGGTTTGAAGAACCACAAAGCAGAAGATAAGAAGTGTCTTCCTGTGGTTCTTGCTCTGAGGTACCAGGGCTCAAGCTTTTCCTCTGGTTCTGAAAAAGAGGATGCTGCTTTTGTACGAAGTTGTCTGGAGCCCATGCTCTCTTCTACCTCTCCTGTCTCAAGGTATTTTTCCTCCCTTCCACTTCCATGAGAAGCAGCAAACACTGGTCCTGGGGTTGGAGTTGCCATGCAAAATGAAAAGAGGCTGAGGCTCTTCTGTGAGTCCCATGTGAATCTCTGTCTGTTTTTCACAGCTTCCCTTCCTTGAGCAGGTGGGGTGAGGCTGGCACTCCTTTGCAAGTATCAGTGATGCTTAAAAGCAAAGCTGTTTTTGATGGAAGCCCCCATGTGAGTCAGAGGGCAGAGCATGCAGTGAGAAGCTCTCTGACTGACCCAAAGGGAGGAAAGGTCTCCTGCAACTCCCAGTTATTGGAGGCACCTGGTGTTTTTTATTTGCACTAAGTTTTCAGCAACCTCTTCTCCTAAAGCTTGGGCACTCAGGCCAAGCTGGTGATGCCAGGCTGAAAATGTGTTAGAATTGTGGTATAGTTTATGCTCACATACATACCTACATATGCTCCCTCTCATGCACTTCTCCCTTTTGTACATTTCTGGTGTCTGCTTTTAGTCATCCATTGCCAACCAGCACATTGTGGGGGTGAGTCAAATGTTGCATTTCTGTGACATTTCAACATCTTTAATTTGCCATGTCCAAAGGCAGGTCTCTGGGAACACTCTAGCAAGAGTTGTATTCAAAGAACTAGAACACTGTGTGGTACTTATACTTGCATTTATTTTCACAGGGTGGAAGGGGAAAAAACTTTGTGGCCTTTCCAAGGCACCAGGATGTTGCCACACAGTTATTCTGTTGTATCAAATATATTCCCTGGCTACCATCTGTGGTTAAATTCACCACCAATTCCCTGCCAGCAGTCCTCATTGGATTAGAAGAATCTAAGCTAAGAAGTGCCATCTGAGCTTTTAGATCAATGCTGTTTATTACTATTTTTCATAATGGAGAAACAATTGCAGCCATCTTTTGGAACAGAACTTCCTCATGAGTGCATTCATGCTCAGAACACCTACCACTAACTCATGAGGCATCTTTCAGCTGGGAAATTTCAGTAAGAATCACCAAAATAAGAGCAGGATGGTTTACTGTAAAAGCTGAAGGGCACATTTGTGCTATAGCAGTGATTCTATGGTCAACAACAAGAGGGGTTGTTATAATAACCAGTGATGGAAGATGACCTGGTCATGAAAGCATTCTCTGTGTATGTACAGTGTACACAGATAAATGCCAGGAACACTTCCACAGCTCTTCTGGATGTGGATATAGGCTCCTCTCTTAACAGGCAGCTTAGGCTGGAGTAGTTGTTAGGATACCTTAAATTCCTACCTTAAATTCCTACACTTGCTTTTACTTACTTAGCATTAGGACTTGTGCAGTGACAGTGTTATGATACCCAGAGGAGGATCTGATGTGAGCAGAGTAGGAAAGCACTGGCCAGTGCACAGCCTCCCAAAGGCTGAGATGAGTTTCTAATGCAGGTTTGCAGGTGTTTTAATTCCTTCCCTATATCTGAGTTATGCCCTGTTGCTAGCCTAAACTAGTCCGTTTAGGAACAGAGTCAGATTTTCCTTCAAGTGCCATGAAGCACATGTTTCTATTTTTGTCTTCCATAAGAAAAAGGAAAGCTATCCTGAGTTGTATTTTAGTACTCGCAGATAAGCACATAAATGGTTTTTTAAAATACATTTTCTTTTAAATGACAAAATTCAACTCAGTGATTTATGAAGTTAAGAACTGCATAGAAGACAGCACTTTGATGCTCTCCTGATGTAGAGGTGAACTTCACTCTCTCAGAAAAACTAACATTTCTTTCTGAGAGGTTAGAATAGGATTTACTTAAGATATAGCAGGTACTGCTTATTTCAGTGCAGGCTCTTCATGAATAGTGTCTTTCCATCCTGTTGTTAGGAAGAGAATTAACATAACCTTGCTTTCTCTTTAGTTTAGTTATCCATGCCAAAGAGTGTAATTGAACTGCTATTGCAAAGATAGATTAATGTGAATGTATTCACCGAGTGCTTAAAGTTCTCTACCTCTCATAGCTACTGTAACTGCTTGAGCTGTTACTGCACACAGTAGAGAGAAAAACACGAATCCATGTGAGAATCTAAATCCTATTTCCATAGACAGCTAAAGGATTTAGGATTTCATGCTTATTAGCTTCCTGTAAGATCCTCATTGCTAAAAAACGGGCATAAGTACCCAAGGCATGCTGTATGAATAGCCCTTTGCATTGGTCAAATAATGATGTAATTTTAGTTTGGAATTTTTAAATTTGTTTTTTCTCCCCAATATAAAAAGCCAATAACGGCAATTTGTTAGACATGAAAGGTTATCCTTGATCCCCCTCAAATCCTCCTGCTGGAGCTCTTCTACTTGGCTTGAAATTCCTAAATAACAATGAATTAGTGTGGTGGCTCTGGTGTTTATCAAGGAGATAAACTACTTGGAAGCAAGAGCTGCTCACTGAAATAGCTGAAATTATTTGCATATGGTGGAAACCCAGTGTGAGAAGGTTTTGTTCCCCCTTTCCTCTCAACTGTATTGTAAAGTGAGGGTTGGGACAACCTGCCAGGAGGTAAGAATGATGACTTGTAAGTACTGTTGATAACTTGAATGATTTCTCACACAAGTGAGTAAACTGTCCTGAGACTAAACTACTCTTCATCTCCTTAATATCCCCTTGTTTCCCCCCAAATTTGGGTAAATTTGAGTCCACTGTGTATGTAGACTCTGAAAAGTATTTATGAATGTGAGAAAAATTGCAGTCTCTAGGGCAAATTTTGTCAAAAAGTAAGAAAAGCAGTCAAGGATTTTCCCTGTTCTCATTCAGCCTCTCTGGACTGTGACATTGAACCCTTCCCTCTACATAAGCCAGGCCTGATTTGGGTGATGTGTTGCCCTGGGAGGTTTCCAAGGCTGGTGCCAGCAGTCTCTCCAGGAACCTGGTGGAGTTAGATGAGTGCTATGTTAAACCATAGATTTTAAGGCATTTAAAGGAAATGTTTGAAAACTGTCATGGTATCCCACATAACACAGTCCAGAACTCCTCACCCCATCTCTCCTAGAGCAGAGAGAATTATTTTTCCCTATTAACACTGTGAAGTCGAACAGTTTGTGTCTGAAACACAGCACATCTTCCTGCAACACACTGGATCTGGATTGCATCAGTTAATCCATTCCACTTTCCAGGCTGCTGCAACATTTTTAACCATGGCTGTTGAAACAGGGTCCAGCATTTGACTTCATAAGCTGCTGGCAGCCTCCTTATTAAACCACATTCCTTTAGAGCAGCAGGCAGTCCCTTTTGCTCAATGGTGCTGAGGAGCTCTGTGCTGAGCAGCATCATCCAGGGGGGGAACCACTGCACTGGGGTCCACAGCCAGTGCACACTGATGGGGTCACAGCAATTCTGGTCACCCTCTGATTAAAACAGCCCAAGCTACACAACTGAGAAATCAATATGTTATGATCTGAATACACTCCTGGGAAGTTTTTGAAGGTTTATAAACAAAACAAAACAAAACAAAACAAAACAAAACAAAACAAAACAAAACAAAACAAAACAAAACAACAAAACAACAAAACCCCAGCAGTTCCACTGAAGTATCCTCCCTCTGGATCCTTTAATCTTCAGAAACATTCCTGCAAACTTCAGGGAGGATTTTATTGCTATCAGGCTGATTGGCCCTTATTTCTCACATCTCTTCCTACCAGAGACAAGGACAGCTGAGGTGTACAGGACAGTGGCATCAATCTGAACAGAAATAGGTAATGAGGAGTTTGTGCATTTCCTCTGAGGGGTTTCAGCTTTTGGGCTGTGATGAGAGATAGTGGCACTGACACCAATTTCAGCCTTTGCTTGGCCTGCTCAGCCCCTGCCTGCTCCTGTGGCCTCACAAACTGCAGAACATCCCCTTGAAGCATGTGCTGACCTCAAGTCAGCTTCTGGAGAGAGCCAGCTGTGCCAGCTGTGCAGGTGTCTGGTGTAAAGGTGTGGAGGAAAGCAGATCCAGATATCCTACACTGGCCCTTTGTCCAGTGCAGCTCGTGACTTGCAAGGGGAAGGAAAGGCTGTTCCCAAATCTCTGTAGGCTTGGCATTTGTGAGTGTAGCTCATTAGTACCCATAGTTTTAAAAGGTTTAGTGTTTTTGTGTGGTACCATCTGCAAAGATGTGAAGCAGATCATTCTTGCTTGTAAGTCAGTGCAGAGCCTGAAAGCATCTCAGCCTCTCTGAAATATGTGCCCTCTGAAGTATATATTTATGAATTATTTTCTCTTATAGCCACCTGGGAAAAGCTTTATAAGAGTCTAGATTAGCTACTTTTTTTTTTTTTTAATACTACTAAAGAGGTTCCAGCAATGGGCATTTGGGGAGAAAACTGAACACTTATTCATAATTTGTTTAACCACTGAAAGCAGTGGAGGAGCAGATCCCTCAGCAGTGTATATAGATTATCCTGTCAGCAGCCACGCCAGTCCACACAAACTGAAGGTAGAGCCTGGCCTGTTTTGAATATTATCTCTGTTGATTTCTATGGTCTTTTGCAGTGTAATGACTGCTGATTTTGAGCTTTAATTGCATGTGTTTGACAAAACCAGAAAGAGAGTGAGGTTTATTATTGTTTTGATACAGTCTCAAAAGGGAAGCTTTTTACTAGCATTTTAATACAGCCCTTTGTAAACAGCCAGCAAAGAAAAATGCTGAGTCCAATCCTTCTGCTGGTGGAGTCACTGAGTTTCCTCTGGCTTTAGTAGGAGCTGGACTGGGTTCAGTGTACGTGGTACACTCCAGCATTACTGATAATGAGTTAATGTGTTTTATATATTGATGCTTTTTGCTGAACAGTGCATCGGCTTTTTATGATTTGGTGAAATATAAAAATAAATTATTTGAAAAGTCAATGTTTCCGTGCCTGTTATTTGAAGGTGAATTTAAATTGTTACAATGTAAGGTAAAAAAAAAATGTTCTCAAAATCAGTGGCAGTCTCTCTGTACTCATTCCCCAGGCTGTCCATGCCACAACTTTTATAGTCAAGGGTATGCCCAACCATCCTAACCAACCAAAGACCTGAGCCCTTTTGGTGCCATCTTCCAGCAGTTCACCCTAATGCCATTGGTGACAAGGGGAAAATGGTCCTGTGTCAACACACAGCTGAAAGGCAGTTTGTTACCAAATGTGAGGGGGCACCACAGGCTGCACAGACAGGATAATTTTCTAAGTGCCAGCTGGTTAATTTTCTTCATGTAGCATCAGTCTTTCTCTTCAGAGGTGGGCCTAAAGGTCCCCAACAGCTATCTTGGAGCAAGGAATTATTAAGAAACCGGTCCACACTATTATCTTATAAGTTCCTGAGTTATTCCTTGAGGGCAGATGGTAACACCCCTTTTATTGTCACAAGCTGCCAGTTCTTCTGCTTACTTCAAAGTGGCAAAAGGCAGAAATGACAATTACAATTGCTGCTATGGACTCATTTCCTGACTATCAAGGTTGGAGAGATGCAGGGAAGGAGTGGGACTCGAGGCAGTCTTTGGGGCTGCCTTCTACTGGTGTTAATTCTGAGTGCATCAAAAGGTTGATGCAAAACGATCCAGTGTCGTCTCACTATGTCCTTTTCTACCTCCTCTAGTCATACGGGTATGGACATGCCTGCTGCTGCAATCAGGTGCTGCTGATGTGCCTGAAGAGGGTGTTGGCAGCTGCCCTGCATCCATTCACACTGCAGGAATGTGCTGAACACCATCAAAACAACACTCACCCTTCTGTTGTGCTCTGCTTGTTTCTGCTGTCTATTAGCTACATACTCACTGCATAAGGGAATTCAAGCAGCACTTCTACCCTCAGGGACTGCCATCATTAGTCCACTGTCATGCACAGACCTGCTACTCTCTCCTGGCCCTTTGCTCCCAGGAATCCCTCCTGCCCCCTGTCTGCTTCAAAAACTGTGCCGGGGGTCCTGTCCTTCAGCACTCCCTCTTTCAGCCCTTTGTATCTAAAACACGACCATTTCCAAGCTTCATTATACAATTTCCCAGAACTAGCTGGCTGCAGGACTTTTGAATTCTGGAGCAATTCACCAAGCTGGCTCCAGTGTGAATTCAGGTGAGCTTCTCCACTGTTTGCAATAAATTACGTACTCTGTCTACTTTTTACATCTACTGAGAAATCCTCATGAGTTGTACTGAAGTTGTACTGAATATTACCCAGCATGGCCAGCAAGGGGGTTATTACCCAGCACAGATGCTTCTATGTAACTTCAGAGATCTAAACTCATGGAGGTGTCACACCCAGAAAAAAGGTCTTTGAAGAAGAATAAGGAGAAATCACATCCAGCTCACAGTGGTAAGGATAAAGCTGTGATGGCTAAAGAATGAAGGGGCAGAGAGGGAAAAGGGCTTGTGTGTGTTTCAGCAGGGTGGATGAATGGAAAAAGAGCTTCAGTGTGAGAAGGAGATAAAACAAGTCCACGCTGAAGTTGTGCAGCAGTAAAGAAATGCAGGCCCAGGACCTGGAATCTTTTCTCCTATTCCCATTCAGGTTATTGACCTACTTCATTCACTCTCACATGCAATGGCTTTCTCAGCTTCAGTTTCTTCACCTACAAGATGCCACTGTTCTGCCAGGGGCAGGATTTAGCTTTTATTTATTTCAAACCTTCTGGTTTCGAGGTAAATTTAATTTGGCTTTCTGCAGCCTGCCAAGTATCTGACTGACCACAGTAAACAATCCTGACCTGGGAGACCTTGTAAAGTCATGATGAGACCTCAACAGTGGTCTTAAGATAACTCAAGTGCTGCCTTTTCCCATGTCCAAAACAGTCCCAAACAGAGCCAGCACAAAAGCCAAGAATAGCTGTTCCTCTGCTAAATATCCCTGACAGCCCAGATGTGATAGCAGTTCCCACTCACACCAATAAATTGGGCCCCAACAAGAAAAATGTGGACATTTTCTATTTAAAGGAGGCTCAGAGGAAAGGTGGTCCTGTGTCCAGCTCCTGGGGAGCTGTGCAGGAAGGAGAGCACATACATGGTCTTCACACCATCTCCACATTTTCCCTTCACAGTCCTAAGAAGAGTCAGTCCAGAGCCAAAAACAAACATCACTGATTTGCCGAAGAGTTTCAACTTGGGCATTAAAAAGACCATAAACATTAAAAGATTCAAACAGAAGTTGCAGTGACTCTCTTGCCCCATGCAGGTACCAATCTAAACCTTTTCCCCAGAGATTCATCAGCACACAGGTTCAAAACCTTTCTTCATTACCTAAACAGCAGGGCTGGGACAGTGTAGAGGGGAGGGAAGGAGTGGTGGGACTTACCCTCTGAGCTGGGGTACCTGAGGGGTTTGCACACAGACCCCTGAGCCAAACACTGCTCCTGCAGCACCCTCTGCTTCCCAGACTGGAGTAATCTCTGCTTCCCAGGCAGCTCCTGTCCAGTGCCACGCCTGTGGCTTGGACAGCTTAGGAGGGGCATGGCAGTAACCACTGGAGGCACTTCTTTCTGTCTTGGGCTGCAATTTTTCTGACTTGTTCTCCCCTTCTTCTCCTGATAGAAGGTTGCATGTCGTGTTTCTGTTTATCCTCTCCTGGTTAAAGTCCTTGGGCTACTTGGAAGAAGGTTTCTGGGGCAGATGTATGGTCCTATCAAAAAAAACCCCTAAAAATAAAACACCATTTTTTCTTTTTGATTGTTGCAGTGGCAGGGGAATTCAAGGCAAGGTCTTGCAGACACCTCTTTATCTTCTCTGTACTGTTTTTTTCCCCCCTTTTTCCCCTTTTCTTTTTACTTCAGCTCTTACAGGTTCTGATGCCAATCTTACCCTACAAAATAACCCCAAACACACATCAGGTGTTACCTGAGCAGAATCTAAAGTCTGAAAAGCTGGTTGTACTGGTTCTTTGAAGCTCATGAACTTGTAGTCATTTGTTCTGCTCATAGATACCCAGAGCACCGTTTCACATGATCTCCATTGAAAGGATTCCTTTCAGAGAAAAGCATAACATGGTGGGACAGTGGAGACATAAAGGAACTGTGCATCCCACACCTTCCCAAGCATTCCATATTACCATGGTATAAGGTCTTGAACAGCCAGGCAGAAGCTCTGTCTGAATACAAACACTATCATCAGTCTTGTATGTCAACCTGTGGGGTTTATGGACTCAATCAAACCCAGAGGATTAAACTACTGATTTGATGATTAACCTGGGCTTCAATGCTGCTATTTATTAGGTTAGGCAGTTTAACTGTTTTTTGTTTAAATGAGTGTCTGAGTGTCTGTGTTCTTTTTCACACCTGGGAGTCAAGTGAAGCATTAAGAACCAGCTTTTGCCTGTGGAGGAAAAAAATGCATGAAGGGAAACCAGAAAGCCATTCATTGGGATTTTATTAATAATAATTTCAGGTGTATAAATATAGCAGCTTGCCAAGCCTTTGGCCACAGTGTCTGTGCAGTAGCTCAGCTTTATTGTAAATTTTGCAGAATAATTCTTAGGAGACTTGAGGAGAAAGATGGTTTGGTATCTAAAGCTTTGACCTGCGACTCACAAGACTTCTTCAGAGCTTGCTCCTGCCTGCACAGATCAAATATGTATTTCTCTCTCTGCTTTTGTTCCTCATATCAGCAACTTATAAATTCTGAGGAACAAAATCCAGATTCTTGATTGCTGTTCAGGGTTGTGGAGCACGAGTTTGGTGGGACCTCAAAGCATTAGTATGAATACTCATTGATGTGAAAAAAAAAAAAAAATAAAACCAAACAAAAACTAAAACAACAAAGAAGGAAAAAAGAGAACCAGTGGCTGCTGGATGGTGCACAGCAGGGGTGATTTTCTTGCTCTTTGGGGTGGATGCTTGTGTGTTCCTTGAGTGTGGCTGCAGCAGACTGGGAGCTTTGCATTGATGTTTGTAAGCAGTGTCAGGCTGGAGGACACTGCTACTGCCTCACAAACCAAGTCCAGCATCTCTGAGCAACGTGCCTTACATGAAGGAAGAAGATGACAAGCTGGGACTGAAATTCCTCCAGGACTTTGACATCTTGCTTCATGCTGGTGTAGTAGAGGCTCACAGCAAGGATCAGCACTGCACAAAACGAGAGCCACAGGAGCACAGGCAGTCCAGATGATGTCCTGTCATCTGCTGAAAGGTGATGAGGAAAGGAAAAGAAAGCAGCATTATTTCAGTGCCATCTTAAACACTTCCCAGATTTGATCCCCTGCTGATGCCTTTGTCCCAGTTTTTGGGGAACAGCAGGGTACACAGGGCTCTGGTGTGAGCACTTCTGTAGGCAGCAGTTAAGTGATAGTGAGTCACACCTCCTGATGGAGGGTGCTGAGTATAAAAGATATCATCTAATGGAGCATTTAAAGGGTTTAATTATATACAATAAGAACAGGATTAGCATAGCTAATGCATGATCTCAACTTCCCCTCCAGCAATTATTTTTTATAACTTTACACTAAATGTTAAGTTGAATACTAGGAGACTATGAAGCTACTTGGTTTAATTATTTAATGTTCACAAACGCTCCATAGAAGAGAGAACCTACAGATTTCTGTCCTTTTCCCTGGTAACTCAGCTTGTTTGGGACTCATGCTAATTATGGAAAGAACCCAAATGTGGCTCCATTAACCAAGAGGCACGTTCAGAAAAGCTCTGGCAGTTTTAGCCACTCTTTGCCCTGGGTGCTACGTGTGCTAACTGCACCAGAGCTTCCTCTGCACTTGCTCTTCAGCAAGAGGATACTGCAAAGATTTTGCTTGCCTACAAAACATTTTTCAAATATGTTTAAAGTGCCACAGGCCAGGCACAGCTCACATGTGGAAATCAGAGGGCTGCCCTCAGCTTGCTGACAGCTGTGTCCCAGTCCTTGCCCAGGTGTATCCACCCCCAGGGCCTTGGGGACCCAGTTTGATTCAGACCTGGCTGCTCTGCCTGGCTCCATGGCCACTGCACAGTCGGCACTATTTCAGAAAGCACTTACAGTATTAAACATGCAGCATAAAGCCAAATTCAGGCCTGAATAAAACCCACAGTGCGCAGCTATTTTCCTGCCATATGCACATAATCAATAAGGAGATAAAAATGTGGAGTGTGTTATTATGGGTAAAGGGCCAACATTAGCTGTAACATATTTAAATTAGCTTCCACTCCGAGCCCTGGAATACACACCAGTCAATTAAACTGTCATACAGATGTACAGAGAGGAAGGTAAAAGTCATAAAACCAAGCCAGAAACACATAATAATGTATCAAAAAGTGTATGGGGAAAAGGTAAAATGTTAATAAGCAGTCATTTTATAGCTAACCAGAAACCAAATCAATGTCCCATAATAGATCTGAGTGAATTATTTGCAGCAAGTAATTTATTCATTTGAATTTAGCCCTTCTTTCTGTTTGCAAATTATCCACATGCAGACTTCAGATTTTATAAATTTGTTTATTTGGCTTTATTCTATGAATGGCTGATACGAAGGTGTTTAGCCAGGGAATTGCTCACCACTTCCAGGTTTTGCAGAGATTTGTGAGCTGGGAGTTGGTGTTTCCCTTGGGAGATGTTGCACACCACAGGCTACAGCTCTTGACTGGATGCCCCCCTGCATTTCCCAGTGTGAGGCTCAGCTGATGAGCACATTTGGGAGCAGGGAAACCTTCCCCTGGAAGCTGAAGAGCTTTTCACATCCACCCTTTCACATGAAGCACCTGTAACCTGTTTCAGCCTTGAAAAAGTTACTTTCCGTGTGAAATTTCTGGGTGATCTCAAACGTGAAACTGGGATTCCCTTATATCCTTTCAGTTAGGAGATATGTTCAATCCATGAACAGAGAAGAATAATGCAGAGGAGTAATTCCACCTGCAAAATTGTGATGAGTTATGCTCACAACAGCTTCAGTCCTTCACTACAGTTATGTGCTGAAATTCAAATTTTCTTTTCTAGGTTACAATATAGAAATTTAATGCTTGAATTTGTTAGTTAAATTGCTTGTTGGAAGAGCACACTCAGCCACAGATGTGCCCAGTCTCATGGCAACTCATCTGAGAAAAGCACTGGACCTGGATACAGGAGATTTTGTTTCAGTTCCTGCCTGGGATACACATTTCCACTGCCCCCTGAAGAATATTTGATCTTTCCTTTTCCCCTGGGCCCTTTTCTGGCTGCACTACCTTGTTTCTAGCCCAATAACAGCCCTAGCTGATGCTTTCACTGTCATAAGCATACAGCCCCTCTTCCTGGACAACAGCAACAGCTGAGGGATATGGGGACATCTGCCTGGGAGGGTTTTTGGCCTCCCAAAACCATGGGTCTGTGTGTGTATATATACATGTATATAGGTACCTCTCTGCCCTTCACTGCACTGCCTACAGCAGGGGCTGGGTGTTGCCCAGGGCCTCTAGAAATGATCACCATCAGCAGAATATCCAGATACACACATTTTCTTGGGGGTCTGTGAGGCTGCCAGGCCTCAAAAAAACCAAACAAACAAACAAAAAAACCCATAAAAAACCCACCAAACCAAAAAGAAACAATTATTTTTATTATTTCTACCCTGCTGCCAGCATATAAATGAATTGTCTCTTCCCCTCATACAAAACTCAGCAGGGAGAACTATTGCTTTGCTTGGGGTGCTTTCCTTGCATATCTTAGTGGGAAACCTGTACCTATTCTATTGCCATAAAATATATTAATTATATTTAAATTAAAAATAGCTTCAGGGATTTAATTTTTGTTTCCACTATTTGTCTTACTAGACGTCTTGTTTAAAATCGCACCAGACCTCATCAGCACCTTGTGCTGCTTATGCTGAGAAGGAAAAGCAACAACCACTGACAGCACTAAATGCTGTGTATGTGGAGGGTGTATTTGCACAGTGCATCCCACCAGCTGCAAAAGCAAACTCAGGCTAATGCTATGGAAGGCTCACAGTTGTAATGTGAAAAATTCCACTTACCCACTACGTAGTCACAGCAGGAAATGACTAGAAAACAGAATGAAAATGTTCTTACTTGCCTGGAAAATTCTCTTGGCAGTGGGTGAACAAGAAAAGCCAGAACCAAGCAGTGTCTCTGAAATTGCCTGTCCCCTTGGAGATGCTGGGGAACCTCCTACACCACTGGTGGCTCTGGATGAGGACCTACCCAGTCCATGCAAACATGCAGAAGCAGGTGCACTTGAGAAAAGTGGGGAGAAATTATTGTGTGTGAGAATTCAGAGGCAGGATTGCTGCTGTTGCAGGGAGGTCAGCAAACAGCTCTGCTAGAAACCCTCTCTATTCCAAGATAATTCCTAGAAAGGGAAGGATCTAAACCAGCAGGCTGAAAGAATGAAAGTTAAGAAGGCACTGTCAGACTAACTTTCATCAACAATATCCTGGAAATGAATCTGCTTGGCAGCCAGAGCCCAGACACAATCCAGGATGGAAAGTCCATAGAATGGAAAAATATCAGTGGTGCCAGAAATCTTCATTTTACCAGCCCCAGTGTTAGTAATGCTGTGTGGACAAACAGCAACTAATCTAAATCACAGACTTTTTGCAACACAGACACTAATTATGTGTTGGAACGTGTCTCATGTCTCCATGGAAAAGAGTCAGAGTCTTCTCCATCCTGGCAGCTTCCTGCATCATTCCAGCTTGGCTTTGCTGAAGTCAGAGCCAGTGGGAGACCAGCCTGGTGCCCTGGGCTGGAATGGCTGCAGGACTCCCAGCACTGATGCGGGGCATGGATTCTGGCAGAGCTGAGGGAGTTATACATTCCCATCAAAATCCTGCTCTTGAGTAGCCACATGAACTTTGAGGAATTTAGGGCTGACTCACTGAGTCTTTCCAGGAGTTCAGTTTTGGTGGGAAAGCCCAGGCCATGTCAACAAGCTTATCAAGAAACAGCTTCCCCCTCCTGCATCAGGAGGCATCCCAAACAATGTATTGCCAAACCAATGAGAGTTCTGTTACTCCAGCAGATGCCAAGCCTTATTTTCAGAAGCTGTAGCAGTTCAAACAGGTGGCTGACATAGAAATTTTACCATTCTGCCACCTGTGTTTTGACCAGCTGACATAACAAACCCATACAATTTTAGTTCTCTACCAATAAATACAATCTTCTTGGTTGGATCACTTTGGGATAGTCCAAAGGTAAGACCAGTTCTTATTTGGTATTGCATACAGCACATGCAGAAGTGCAAACTGGATCCTTGTGCCAGGCCTCTGCTGAAGGTCACTCCCAGTTGATCTACCTGCAATATTTTGGCTCATGAATGAAAAGACCAGAGTTTTTTTTAGCTGTGTCAGTCCTCGGATGCCTTTGTTGGCATAAGTTATTACATCCTGGCTGCTAGGCTCAGACCTCTGCTTTTGTATTCTGTGGCATCCTAGTTACCCACAGTGACATAATTATGTTTAAATTTGGTCTGAGTGGAAATGCTGTTCTGGGGAAGCCCTGGGGCTCAGCCAGGCCCATGGCCTGCAATGGTTCCTGACTCAGGAGCTCTCTGTGACAACAGCTGAGGGTGAGGCAGGAGCCTGTGTCCTCCCAGGGCTGACAGGCACAGGGACCAGGTGCAGTTCTGCAGAGCACAGAGCAAAAATCCTCCATCCTCTGCTCCATGCTGAGCTGAAAATCACAAATCACATCACCAGAGGGGGAAGCTGATGTGGACAGACAGAGTGGATGTTAAAAGTCAAGAAGGTCATGCCAAAATTCCTGATGACTTGACCATACCATGTTCAATGACCTCTTCTGGCTCACGAAATCGAACCCTCCTCTCTGCTCTCCGCTTTTCCCCCACAGCTGGGTCCGCAGGTGGCCTTTTCCTCAGTATGGAAGGAGGACAGCTACTGTCATCTGTCTGAAGAGTTGACCAAAACACAAAACACGTGGCCATTCAAACAGGGCTAATGGATCTGGGGGAAGTTTTGAGCTGTGATGGATGTGTTACCATGCCCCTTGAAGGCCATGATCTGTAACATATCTGCCTGGACATGGTCAGACCACTGTGATATTTACAGCAAGACAAAAGGGATATTCCTACCTTGACACAGATCTGCAGTACTCTAAAGCTGTATTCTCAGGGAAAAGAATAGTTAAAGCAATGGACAGAATAATGTTCAGAAAGGATTTCTCTAAATTTTAGCAAACATTTGCTGAAGGTGGCTGTTCAACAGCCTTGGGCTGTTCTTAGAAGAACATAAATGTGATATGGAATAAATGAACCATATCATTTGGAGTACCTTTGAAATGTTCTGAGCTAAGCAGTTCCATTCAGAATGCAGTGTTGCCATTTCAATAACCTGGGCTGTGCAGCTGACTTGGGTTTGGACACTCCTGATGGGTACAAGATGGTAATTTATTTGCAGTTCAATATAACAGTTGTGCTGTTGCTCTGGTTTTTGCTTGGAAACAACATTTAGTCTTTGACAACAGAATCATAATTCTGTGGATTCTTTGAAATTACAAGAAACAGGGCTGCAATAACAGTAGTAAGTCACTGTTCTATGTGGGAATGCTCCCATTGTCAATTGCTCAAAGTGAACCCAAAGAACCCTGGTTCAGACACCCACTGTCCTCTGGAAGTGAAGAGCAGATGGCAATTTTCCTACTTTTCAAAGATTTAAGTGAGGGGTAGAGATCCTTCAAATTTTATTTTTAATATTGAAGCAATTTTCTCCAGCCCTTTCCATCTCTTCCCTCCGTTCCTCTGCTAGATAAAGATATTATTTCTTCTGGTCACTATCCCTGCTCTCTTTCTCCCCCACCCCATCCCTTGTTTGTTGTTTCCCCACTCAGTGATTTCCTGCTCCTTACTCCAATTTTTCAGTTTGCTTTGTTCTTTCTACTTCTTAGTTATCTACTGTTGTCCTTTTTTAGACCCAAATACCCCTGCCTTGCCTTTTCTCTTTGGATGCTTTCCCCACACTCACCATTTCACACACCCACTCCTTGGACTGCAAAAGCAGGATTAGGTCCCATTAACTACAGTCTGGGGGTGCCAGACCCCAGAGTAAAGGGGATAAATAGGTTTTCTTATCCATCACATTCTGGATAACCTCAAAAGGTATATTACACAGCCAGCAGGAACTGCCATGGGTTCAGGAATGTCTTCAGCTTTGATTCCTTCTCCTGAAAGATTCATAAAACCAACCTTGTCACTGATAAGGATGCTTTCTTAATTTTGGGGTCATACCAGGTCTGTTTCATGGCTGTGGACAGTGTGTGTTGGAGCTCTGTGTTTTTCATTCAGCAGCTAAATAGCTGGAAGCCCCATTCAGGCTATGGGAAATCTGGATTTCACTTCTTTCCAGGACCAAAGAAATACAAAGCCACATATCTTATATACATGCCCTCATCATCAGAGTTATGGTGTACACACGGGAGCAGGGAATCTCAGTCTGCCACTGAAGCTGTCTTGTTTGGCCTTGAATAATTAAATATTCATTGAGCTAAAGGAAGAAAGAATGACTTTACAGCCTGGTCTTTGGGTGCTCCCTTGGGGGTGGCAGAAGCCTGCTCCTATCCTTGCTCCAATGAATACTTAATATGTAATAATTAAATATTCATTGAAGCGGTCACTGGCAACAGGGTCTCTCATCCAGCAGGTGAGTACCCCAATCACTCTGCAACAGCCACACACACATGATGAATATTTGATTATTCTGTGAAAAATGAAACAGGGTTAGGGAGACACAGCCTAGATCAGGCTAGGTGTGGTTATAGCCATGAGGGCTTCTCCTGTGGCACAACCAAGGATACTGAACCTTATGTTTGAAGAGATTTATAACTCCAATTGCAGCTGTTGTCCATATGAGCTTTTCCAAACACTTAGCCATGACATCACATCAGAAGACAAAAACATTTAACAACTAGCTGGTTGGATAGCACCTAGCCAAGGAAGACCTCAAAAAGGAAGTGATTTTATGATTTTTGCTAGACTTTAATAACCCATGGAAATCAGAGCTCCACAGCCTCAGGACAAACAAAGCACTGTCCCCCCAGACAGAAACGTGGTGCTACCACACTGAGACAAGAACTGGAAACCGACAAAAGCGAAGGCTGGGAAATTGTATGACCCTAAAAACCACCTATTTGTAACCAGCTCCAGGCACTGGACACAGGGACCCCACCACCCATCAGGAGATCACTCACCGGCCGCTCCTCGGCTCTGGGGTCAGAAAGGGAGGCTGGACATATCTGGGACATGTACTCCGGGTGCCAACATGAAGCCTCCCACACCAAGCTTTGGCTGGCAATCCTCTTGCCCAGGAAAAGGAGGAGGACCAGGGAGAGGGGTCCGGAGAGCCCTCTGCAGAGGGGAGGGGACGGGGAGGGCAGGGCTGGGCAAAGAGGAGCTCCCACCCTGCCTACCAGGGCCGGCGTGGGAAGGGTGACGCTACGGGAGATGTACTCAGCAGCCAAAAATAGCACACAGGGATGGTACTGATTGTGCAGCTGGAAGCTGCCTTTCTGGCAGTGGGATGGGGCCTGAATGGAGCAAGTCACAGATAAACACCTACATATTTATTTGGCACGAATTTGAAGTCGAGGGTGGGTTTGTTTTTTTTAATAACAGTTGCTGCATTTCCATGATCATGTTGGTTTCCTTTCCAGAATCCATTTCCAGTCACAAAAATCTTACAAGTGGGATTGCTTTTAATCCTTCTTCCTTTCAAAATATGTGGGTAAAGCCATCAGGAAGTGATATAAGTATAGTGGGATGACAGATATCTCCCTCCAGAACAGTTATGGCCTCACTTTATATGTTTTACAAATTAAATCCATTATTATATTAATAAAGTGGGATTTAAACATTTGACATTTCTACTCATATTATAATAAGATTATTGATAGAAAGAGAGGTGATTTACTGTTCAAGAGCCTTTAACAGCCCCTTGTCAAATGCTGAAGGCTGGGCATCATCAAATATACCATTTTTTTCACAAGTACCTGCCATGATTGCTGAAATATACTGGTGGTTTGGTTTTCTTAGCAGTGCTNTTTTTCTTTTTTTCTTTTCCTGGAGCTATTTATTTGCTATGGCATGTATAATTTACTTGGTTTGGTTTCCTTAGCAGTGGTTGGATGGATTCTCCCATGGCATGATCAGGCTGGCTTTCATTCTGCAGTGCAGTGAGGGTTGCAAGATGCTCATAGAGGCACTGGGAACCAGAGGGCACAGCTGCCCTGTGGGCTTCACTCTTTATTTAACCTTCCTTCCAGGGATATGGGGAATGGGTGAGTGGATGGAAGGGGTTGGGATCCTCCCCCAGAGAAAACAGGGCCAGAGCAGCAGAGGAGGCTTCTGTGGCTGATGAGGGATCAGCAGACCCCTCAGGACTTGCTGCTCTCCTGCAGCTCAGCCTCTGCCTGAGCCTGCTGTCCTCAAGCCTGCCCTTAGTCACATCACTATCCACGTGGAGAGGAGCAGGTTTTGCTGGTCTAGGGCTCTCCAGTGAAAGCACCACACCTAAAAGCCCCCTGGGCAGAGCTACCTTACCTTCTCTTTCCTGTGCATTGGGGTGATGGAGGGCTTTTCCTCATGCTGAAACCAGCTCACAGCTGCAGGCCTTGTGAAATGCTCCCAAAACCCCCTCTCTGCTGTGTCCTGCAAGGGTTCCACAAAAGTTATTCCAGAGAATCTAGGATGGCCTTTGGTGGGGAAAAGGCATTCTACAAAATGTTGTCCACAGTAGATCCTAGACAGAAAGGTGACAAAACCTGTGAAACCGTGGTCCCTGACTTCTCTAGCTCCTCCTTTCTCCTATTGTGATAATCACTTACTACTAATTAATGTAAGGAGGAATTTACCTGCCTGCTTTGGCCAGCAAAACTGATGGAAGTGGGAAGAGAGAAGTCAAACTCTAGTCTTTGACTTTCTTCATGGGAACTGTCACATTTATTTTTACTAGTGTCACCCAGCAAGGCACATAAGAAGGTCTTGTGCAGCCTCTTATTCCTGCAGAGCATGGCAATGCACTTGTCAAGTTTTAGATCTGAATGAAAAACCTTGTTTCTGTCTTTTCCACTGAACCTGGCTTTGTTGAAAGGAAGGTCTCACTGTTTTCTAAGTATTTGGTCAAAGACATTTTAGTAATTTCTGAAGAAAAAACCCAACAAAAACAATGAAAACAACAACAACAACAACAACAAAATAAAACCAAAACCAAAACCAAAACCAAAACCAAAACCAAAACCACCAACTCCATCAATGCAGAAGTTGATGGGATTTGTTGGATTTAAGAAATGGACATATGGAGACAATATTTATAATTTTTGATGCTGGAAACGATTTCTTTTCAGTTCTAGATTCCTCTTAAATGTAAACAACTTTTTTTGTTAATTTGATTGAAAAATAATTGGGCAGCTTATAAATGTTTTCATGAAAGATTGCTATCTAAATGCCCAGAATGATAATTTCATAGTGGCATTCTCACTTTTATCTCAAGATGTGCTAATTATATTGATAGTAATGGTTGTAAATGCTTGAATAATTAGTAGTTACCTGGCCACTCAAGTTCCAGTGGATAAGGATGTCAGGAGTTCAAATCTCATAACAGGGACAGCTCCATTCGTACTAAGTGCTTCTGATTGCAGTTTAACAACCTGAAATTGGATATATGTTAGGAATGAAACACAGCCTAATCCTTACAGTAAAAGAATCCAGGAAACTAACTTCTCTAGCCTCTGAAATCACTGGTAATAAATAATAGTTACTACAGTGGGATGACTTCATTAGAAGCTGCAACAATTTCCTTTAATATTGCCTTTTTTTAGAAGTAATTTTTTATCTAAGCTTTGATATCATTTCATGCAATGTATGCCAGAAACAAAGCTTGACAAATAACTCATAAATGAATTATTTAGCTTGTGAGTGTCACCTCTATTTCTTTCAGCGAATTGTTCACAAATAGATAGTGACTTTTGTGAATGTATTCATTATTCAGATTTATTCAGTGGATAATTGCTGGGAGTAATTTTTTGTCTCTAGATTGCTTGGAATCATTTTGGTGTGAACATTTAATAGTAAAAATCTATCCAGGCTTTCAATATAAGACAAACTAAAATAATCTAGAACTACTGATGTAGTCCTTAAACACGAACAATATACCACAGTCTTAAAGAGCAACACGAACATTTTCATCAAGAAATCCACTACTTCCCATGGTACATGGGAGGGAAAGCAAAAGCAGTTCAACTCCCTCTGTAGCACTGACATCAAATGGCCCATATTGTATATGCAAATAAGTTTTTACAAGAAAAAGGTTTCTTAAGTGTTTGCTCAGCAGAAAAACAAAACAAGCCTAAACAAAACATGATTGACTTCCCAGAGAATAAATATGAACAGTCCACACAAAGGAATTAACTGCACAGCCAGTATTTTTTCTGCAATACCCCAGTGGAAGATGTCTAGGAAATAAACATAACATGATAAAACAATTTTACACTCAGGATAGCCGTGTAACCATGTGAACTCTTTTTCCATTTCCTTCCGTGGGAATAAATATTTTAGACAAGCAAAGTACTTTGTAAATGATGTCTTTGTGGGGATTCATCTGGCCTGGTTCAATTATTCTGAAACCTAGCAATTTTCTCATATCATTGAATCTGCTTTTATGGCAAATAGGGTCATAGAAATAGTCACTCATTGCAATAATGGACTTCGTTTATCTTAACTATTAACACTTTCAGTAGGTTTACACACACACACACACACACACACACACACACACACACGTATATATTCAATATTTATGGATATGCACAGTGCATATATATTAATAATGAAGTAACTTTATCTCCAACAATCTGAAAACAAAATCACGTAATACCATACAGTGTGGGGTGCAGTGGTAACTGGAAGCAGCATATCAGGATAACAGAACAGAAAAGGAATAAATAAATTAGAGGGGAGTCTTCCATATCTTCCTCAACTTCCAGAGTGTCAATTGAGCCTTTGTTCAATATTCCACCTTTCGTAGTTCTGTGTACTCTTGATTAATTATTTAGAGATGCACCTTTTGGTAGCAGGGTAAGTTTTGTGTTTGCCAAGAGGGATTTTCCACTAGTCAGGGAGTACATCAGGAAATAAAACAGCAAATTGCACCACAGAGTATAATTAGGTGTTGACTCCTTCCTTTTTCTGCCTCTGGAGAAACAGATTTACTGTTGAAAGTTGTGGGACACCCATGAGATGTCATATGGCACCATTTCTTCTCAACCTTCCAGGAAAGAAAGCACTGTGTAAATCCCAGCCTCGAGACAAAAATCAGCTCTTTGGACTGTGTGTTTCCATTCCACATCCAGAAGGGTCATGATTAGTCTGTTTTCTGGCAGTCACTCCAAAATGAGGTATTTTTCTGGAGATGGTGAAATAAAAGATCAACAGCAAAGTGTAATGGAAACGGAACACTGACTGGGAAGATAATCTGGTAACACTTGGTGTGTGTAGCTAGCCAGGATGAAGGCAATCAGTTTTCTTCCTTTGCTGTATATCTGTTGGTTCCTGTGATGGCCAGAGAGCTGTGTATCTAGGTGCATTTTTCCTCAAGGAAGTGGAGGGTCATCTACAACCTTTTTTCAGGTGGTTGTGAGGAGTGATACACTTTGCCCTGAGCCTCATTTTCTCCAGTTAAAACTGGAGCTGCTTCCTCAGCTGCTTATAAGACTTGTGCTCCAGACCCTTCCCCAGCTCCATTGCCCTTCTCTGGACTTGCTCCAGCACCTCAATGTCTTTCTTGTCGTGAGGGGCCTAAAACTGAAAACAGGATTTGAAGTGTGGCCTCACGAGTGCCAAGTGCAGGGGGACCATGTAGCAGGTCCTTCAAAGTGATGATCCTCTTCCTGGAGCCGTGGTACCAGTTTAAAACCCACAATGTGCACAGGTTTGTACTGGTTTTGAACTGGCTCTTTTTCCAAGGCAAAGACAGAAGCACTGAGTGGAAGTGTTGTAGGGTTTTGCATCGTGATGAGAACAGCTCTGATGCAGGGCAAGAGCAATCTCTGCTCTATTTGGATTGACTGGAAGTGATTTAACTCTGTTGAGGAATTTGTTCTCAATTTAGCCCTGGCACAAGTCCATTGACTTATAAAAGGCATGTATCTGTCTCCATTTCTTAAAATTGCCTCTCTTATTCATGTGTCTTTCCGGGTAGATGTTACAAATAACCACAGAGGACTTGTGAAGATATATAGTAAACATAGAGAGAATTTCTGGCTGCTGAAATGAACTTTCTAAATAATTACAGAATGATTCCACATCCATTTCATAATTAGACTCCTGAGATTGCAGCCAAGCTATTATTTGTGATTCAACATGCATTTTTACTTTAGAAGTGTCCCATAGCCATTAGGTTTATTCCACCTGAGACTTTCTAATTTGTTCTGATAATCCTGTCACTGGAACCTTAAAGGTAAAGCATGTATTGATCGAATAGGAGTTACCAAGTAACCAAATGCTAATATCTGCTCTGGGCTCACTGATTCCAAATCATTCAGCCCTATTGGTGTGGGATGCAGGAGATGGAATGGGCTGGAGAGAGTGAGGTCATTCTGGGCCAGCTTTTGTCACAAACTCATATTTTAGTAACAAAAAGTAGTGGAACTGGAACCCCTGCCCAAAGCATTTGGGCTGCTGTTGATGGCAGGGCTGCCATCAGCCATGAGATGAATGAGGAGGAGAAACCCACTGCCAGCAGGAGGCCATCTGAGCTGGCATTAAAGAGAAAAGGCATGCAAAGAAAACCCCTTAGAAACAGGGAAAATGGATTTATCTTCAGGAGCTCTATTTTAGCAGTGCTCTGCACTTGATGTTGTGTTCATTGGAGCTTCCTGCCCGCTTTCCTAGGTGAGCTTTGACCTGAGGAGAAATCCAGCTAGAATTACTAAAGGGTATAGCCTCAAAAGGGGATTAGTAGTCTTGTCCTAACCCCAGATATCAAAAGACTCCAATTGACTTCTGTGAGCCACTGTCTCTCCTCTAAAAAGGATTTTAGAAACCTGGCAGGCATTAATGCCAAGCTGGCCCTGAGAGGGGCAGCAAGTGGGGCTGACAGCAATGGGAAAGGAAGGAGCCAAGGGAATCACAAAGCACCAAGACATAGGCAATTACACAACTGGATTCCAGGGAACGAGGCAAGTGCTCTTGAGCTCCGTTTGTGGTGTCACCTTGGAAGAGGATTAGATCAGATTAATGACATGAAAGAAGAACAGAAAAACAGAGAAAAGAGCAGATTGAAGTGTAACAAAAGCCCAAATGAGGAAAAATAAAAAAGCATGAATTGGAAAGCATTTGGATGGTGATATTGGATGATAAAGATTGAAAAAGAAACTGGCAAATCCCTCTGTCTTTGGCAGCTGCTTTACGTTAATGTTAAGTCTGTTAATGATGATATTTGTTTTTCTAATTAGTATGTAAGTCTCTCTCCTCCACCTCTCCAAGCCCTGGAGACTGGTGATTTCAGGGAAAAACAAATAGGTTTAACAAAAAGTAATTGGTACATTTTCCAAATCTGGCCAAGTGCTTCTGGAGCTTATATTCAATTGCATCTCAGTTTAAGCTAAGGTAAAGAAAATAAGCAAAGGAAAATTCAGGCAGAACATCAAAGTACACTTTTTGGCATCAAGCTATACAGATAAGTCAGGTTGAAAGCCGGTTATGTTTTGCAGAGGCAAGCTGAATATTTAAGTCATGCTTTAATTCCAAAGCAGAGTATCCTTTGGCATTCCTTCAAGAGAATTGGAGGGTCCTGCTCACACCAAGACAATTTGTCTTAAAATGGGGTAGCTGAGAGCAAGATGTGCTTTCAGAGTGGAATGGGAAACCAAGGTCCAGCTTTGACCCCTGGCAGGTTTGAATCAGAGCTTTCAAGTGCAATGCCCCTAAGATTCAGCTTCTTATGAGCTGCCTTCTAACAGCTCAGCTCTCTCTCTTTCTCCTCCATTCTCTCCTTCATTCACATCAGAAATTTGGTACGGGACCAGGAAACCTCTCAGCTTAAATTATTATGTTGGTCAGAACCATCTCTGCTCCAACAAATGTATTTTTTTCTGATGTGGAGCATTTTTATCAGTATATTTTTCATCATCTCAAATGTATGAGACTTTCAATCCATCTCCTCACTGAAACAATGGAAATTACTTTGCCTTTTCTTTTAAAGCCAGAGAAATGCAAAGGCAAGGAATAAAGCTTCATGGGACAGCTGTGGAGATGCTGAAATAATAATGTCTGAAGGGAGGAGCATGGAAGATGAGCTCTTGGTCTATTATGTGATTCTGACTGTGTGGCTGTTTCCTGGCAAAGACAAAGGTTTTGGGTACACAGAGCTAGTTTGGTATCTTGCATTCTCTCTTTCATTCATTATACCCATTCTAGCAAATGTTTCTGGGAGAACTTTTGAAACTGGAATGTCCCCATGCTTCCTACCTAGTGTTAGCATTTATCCTTAGGTATTGGAAATCTGGGAAAATTTTAGATCCTTTTAGGAACATATTGGGCCAAAGGCTCGTTGCAGCTCTGCAGTGAAGATGATGGAAAAGGGACACCACCACTCCTCCTTCCCAGAAGTTCTCTCCTGCCTCTGTGACACCTCTGAGGCTGTAGACCTGGTACATGTTTTCCTGACAGTCCTGCTTTTGGAAAGCTTTGTTACTTGCTGTGTGGATAATGCCAGAACTGGGAAATAGTGTCACCTTCTTCAGTGGTATATTTGACAGCCCAAATCCAAAGGTTATTAGCAAGGAATTCTTCAGGAGCCACCACTCTGTCATGACCTTCAGGAGGATCCAGTGGGAGCCAGCATCAGTGCCAGAGATTTAGACTAAGAAGTGCCAAGTTAATCAAAGCTGGTGGGTTTGCTCTCTTCTGTGCTCTCCATTGTCATTTCAGAAAGGACACCTTCAGCTCCTTTGCCTTTACCAAATGCAAATCAAATAACTGCAAGGCAGAAAAATGACACTCCTCTTTTTTTCTTTTTTTTCCTAGAGTTTTTTAACTGAGAATATGAAACATAAAAAAATACAGTGGAGGTAAAAGGGGATTTGGAGAATTTGGAGCAGGTGGCACTGGTAGCTGTCACATTTGCTTGTCAGTTCAGATATTTTGGAGC
Source organism: Chaetops frenatus (assembly GCA_013400775.1). Taxonomy (NCBI): domain Eukaryota; kingdom Metazoa; phylum Chordata; class Aves; order Passeriformes; family Picathartidae; genus Chaetops; species Chaetops frenatus. Next base: position 659,639 of record VZTR01021630.1, on the reverse strand, counting down.
AACATGGGGTGGAAACAGGCTGGCACTGGAGAGATTAGGGCTCCATGTACCAAACACCTTCCAGAACTCCCAGATATCTGCTTATCTCTTTTTCAAAACCAAGGATGAAGATATCTTGGGGATGAATTATCCTAAATCTTGGCACTACCCTAGTTCAGGCAGTGGTAATTCTGGACTTTCTATCTGAAATCTTTATTTGGCTTCCCAGAAAGTAAAGTAGATGCTCCAGGTTGAAGATAAAGAACTTTGTAAATTCAGATACTTGTCAAAATCTTTTATTGCAAAACATACCCATCAGAATCATGATCCATGACCAAAATAGAGTTTAATTCCCAGGTTTGGATATGTCATTAGGAAGGGAACATGGAGCTTTCCTGATCCACACCATGTTAAGCAGATCAGACCTCCTTTCTGGAGCTAAAATGGGTTGTTTGGGATTTGAAGTGTTATTGATCTTGCTTTCAGCATTCATGAAAAAATAGGCTCTAGGGGAACGGATTACCATATTGCTTTTATACTGATTAAATTCTAAAAATCTGATGAGTTATTTTATTGCAGCTCCTAATAAGGGTTACTATTGTTCATAAATAATATGCTCAGATTCATCAGTCTTGTTTAAGACCAGAGCTGCAGAAGAGCTGCAGACACTGGCAGAGACAGATCCCCCCCTGCAGTCTGTATAAACTGAAGGAGCAATGCCACTTTACAACAAAGATTTGGCCCACAGTTTTCAGAGAGGCTGAATATAGAAGATAAGGGAGAAGAAGCCAAGAAGCTGCAGTGTTTTGACAGGAACAGGTTAAGCAGTTTAATGACAGAAGTTCTCTCCACACTGGCCTGTGCAGCCAAGAACAGACAAACTTTTTTAGACGTACCTGTTGGTCATGATGAGAAATGTGGGCAGCATCTCACACTGACATGTCTGGCTTGGGAGGCCTGCTCAGAAAAATCCCTCATCAGGGCAGCAGCTGTCTTCTTCCCCGGGGCAAATTCCTTTAAACCTGTCAAAGATGCTGTAATCAGACTAGGTCATCAAAACCAGTCCTCCTGGGGACAGGAAATAAGATCCAGAGATGAGCATTCAGCTACATGGGCAAGGTCTAAAACACTAAAGTTTCCATTGAAATTAAATGAAGTGACTGTAATTGCTGAGAAAGAAAAGCGAAGCAATCATTGGGAGAGGCTGAAAGCTTTCAAAGCTCCTCCTGGAATGATGCTTGCTGGAAAGCAGGGATCTGTGTGCTGAATATCAGAATCTGATAACAGAGCTTTTACAGGGAAACCAACTTCAGTAATTGCTGGAACATTTCACTTTGTGGCTCCTGGAAAGGCAAATTTTAATTGAGATTTCACCACACAGCTGAGTAGTTTTATTACCAGGTTAAATAAAAAAAGGTTAATAAAGTCATAAAAATGGATTCTTTGCATTCTTGACTTCAAAACATGGAGCTGTGGTCAATATGCTTAATAATTTGTAAATAGAGAGAAACAAAGCACAAATAGCCATGGTGACCATGCAGACGGGATTGCTATGAGCTTGAACCCTCCATTGCACTTTTGCTTACATTAGCAGTATTTCAGTTTCCATAAATAAGGTAAGGTAAAGTAAATGAACTGAGTTCCTCTCTGGTCCAATGTTTACTGTTGTTACTGGAGTTACATCTGGGATAAATTTGGCTTGGTTTTGACAAAACTCTCACTTGGATAAAATAAAAGGCTATCAGTGTATTTGGCTTTAGTTGTATTTACCACAAATTGTTTATAGTGTCTCTGATTTTAAATGATTGATCCCTGCCTGAGGGATAGTATCAGAGTAAACAGATCAAGACTCGTCCTTCGTGCTTCTCCAGTGCTCTGACATTACACCAGACACCAGTTGCCAGCTCTTTGCTACTTTTTAAATTAAAAGNAAAAAAAAAAAAAAAAAAAAAAAATCACCACCATACATGATGTGAATATCTGCATAACTACAGAAAAAATGGGGAATAATCAACCTCTCTCCTAAGCAGGAATAGCTGGGGGAAATCACTGAGTGAGCTCCCCACTGGGGAGCAGGCAGTGCCCTGGTGGGCACAGGAGAGGGGATGGGGAGCTGCCTAAGCTGAAGTAATTAACACGGGGACCCCCTGGAGAAGGGGGGATAGAAAATGGACGTAATATGCCCTACTGAGCTTGTGAAAAAAGGATAGTTGGAGGAGAGGCTGCCGCAGCACAGGAGAGGTGGAGGTGTGTCATGGAGGCACAGGGATCTCTGAGACAGGGACACCCTGGAACAGCAAGGCACAGGCACAGCTGCTGCAGACAAGCAATGGGCAGCACTCCCAGGAGATGGACTGTGAGTGATGCTGAGGAATCTACTTCCCATTTCTGGTTGCTGTGTTGGTCAAAGTGTCCAAGGATTTTTTACTCAGCTGGCTCTGTACTGCTTTTCCTTTCTATCAGGATGGGAAGCAGGGTGCCGGCTTTCAAGGTGACTCTCCCTCAGAAATGCAAAAGCAGAGCTGAGTGCTGGGGTCAACTTATTGCTCATCCCACCTCCTAAAATTCCCCTGCTACCAGGGGCAGGTGACTGCTCTGAGATGCTTCAAGCAAAGGCTTCTGCAGGCTGTGCAGCTCACAACTCTCCAGGGAAAGCACCCTAACAATAAGCAGATCATGAAACCCGTGGGAAATGCTGCTGTAAATTCTGTAGCACAGAAGAGCAGCCCTGTGAAAGTTTTGCAGTGAGGCAGAGCAGAGAGTGGAGCACGTAGCAAAGAGGAGTAGTGCAATATATAAAAAGCCATGTACTTGCCTGAGCACCCACCAAAGGCTCTGTGTGAGTGAGCAGCAGGGCTTCCTCAGCTGTTTATCCTGCTGTAGAATATTTAACCACCCAGGCAACTGGCTGGAGCTCAGCTGGAAACACACAGTGCCAGAAGCATGGGGGATGGAGCCAGTGCAATAAACACAAGGCTGTCTTGATTTTTTTTCTCTGTTTAATTATATATGTATATATGTTCAGTGTTCCTGAGACTGAATTACAACCTTAAATTTGCTTTTCCTTCCTCAAAGGCTTTGTCCCTGACTTAAGTGACCAAGAACAAAACAACAAGTGTCTTTACTCTGCAATTCTCTTGTCACATTATTCCCATATCAAACCTGGCAGCTTCCAGCCTTCCCAACACTATAATTAGAGCATCTCCAGCCATTGAAATAGCCCTGGCCCTCACCACAGTGCTGACCTGTCTGCTTTGCAGCTCTCATCTGTCATGCACAACAGCTCCTTGCCCATACAAAGCAAGTGCACGGAGGGGACAGGGATTTTGCATTTCAGCTGTGCCTGGCCAGCAGCCTGAGTCTGCACATCACCCCAGCTCCTGCACACCCTGCCCTGCCTTAGGGGAAGCTGACTGTGCCCCAGTTTGCCACTGGAATGGAGGAGCTGAAGGGAGGGAGACACTTAAATTTGATATTTGACATCTCTTCAACCAGGCTGTGTCTTGAATTAGTGCACGAAATTCAGGTCTTCTCTCAACATTTCATTCTTGTTTGATATATAAGAACATGCAAGCAGGCTGTGGCTGGCTGTACAGGCTGCTGATCTAGGGAGAGCTGAGACCCCAGGATAAATTAACACAGCCTGGTTTTCTTCAATCTGTTCTGTTTGCTGGGCTTCCAGATCCAGACTCCCCTCACTGGGAGCTGGGAAGCCCCCATCACCTCCCAGGCTCCCTGCAAGGTCTGGGGTGAGAGGAAAGAACAGAGGGTTTCCCCATCAAGCAAGGATTGCCATCTTGTGGGTGGATGGACTAAATTTGCCCTCAATCTGCTTTCTACAGGGGGCATTCAAAGTGCTCTCAGTATTTTGCAGAGTTTCATTTAGAGGCATTTATCCTCCTCAGCAAATGGAATAATCAGCCAGGAGAGGTGCAGGCAGTCACAGAGAGCACCATCCTCATCCCACTCCAGCAGCTCTGAAACAGATGAGCTGATAATCCCTTCCCTGGGATAGGGGGGAGCTAATAGCCTCCTGCAGGGAGCCTCAGTGCCTACCTTAAGTCAGATATCTGAGTTTTATGTAGCTGAGGAGGAACATGGTCTGTGATTGAGTGGGAATGGGTTAGAGCAGGAGCCAGTGTCTGTGGTTTCACTGCTGGGCACACATTGTGTTCAGCTGCCTTGGGAACTGCAGGCTGTGAGGGTTCATGTGCTCGCTCTGGAAATCAGGCATGGGCCAGGACTTCTGCATATTTCCCCAAATTCTTATCACAAATGAGCTCTCATGCTTTAAGCACAGCACCCCCTTCCTTTCTCTCCTGCCTCTTCCCATGCTCACCAGCATAAACTGGAAAACATGCAAGAAGAAAGTTCAGCTCCTCTTTATATCAGCCAGTTGACAAATCCTTGCTTATCTGGATGGAATAAAAGCATGAGCACTTGCACCCTGTGTAGGATTTCCCCCACCCCAGGAAATACTTTCTCTCAGTAACTGCAGAGTCAGGATTCAGCTGCTCAGGTATCTGCTGCCATGCAGCTGAGGTGCCCCTCAGCTCAGAACATCACCCCAGGCCCACACTAGAGTCAAGGGAGACCCACAAGTGCTTTTAGGAGCAATTCATCCACCCTATATTAAAAGCCTAAAATTAAATAAGCTGCAGGTAGATCCTACCCTGTAGGTGCCTTTTCATCTTTCCACAGCAGAGAGGACTGGCTCTGATGCAGATGTCTCCATCCTGAGGGGGGGATCACACCTACCCTACACTAAGGCAGAGAAAATTGCTTTTCCTGAAGGCCAGAATGACATTTTAATACATATTTCTGGGAGGCAGGGGAGGGGGAGATCTCTCTGAGGTGACCTTGCACTGAATGCAAGTTCTCTGTGGTGAGTGCTGGGCTGCAAGGGGAAAGGCAAGGAGGGGTTACCAAAGGGAAAACTGTCTGGGAGCCTCAGTGCAGAACTGCCCAGGTGAGCTGCATGTGCCCTGCACCAGCACCTCTTTCTGTTCCAGTCTCTCTGTGACTGTTTCAGAGAGTTAATTTTAAATGTAAACCAAGGCTTTTCCCCACTTTCTGAAGTCTCTCTTTGTTTATCAGAACATAACTTACATTTTCTTTTACTTTTATGGGAGGTTTGCATTTCCATGTATGTCAGCAGTGCAGGGAACCGACATCTGAGTGGGTGAAGTGGAATTTTGATTTATTGGAGGAGAGTGCATTATCAGTAAATTCAAGAGACTAAATCTGCCATGGAGAGGACTTCTTTTGTTTCCATCATCAAGTCAGACATTATATCCTGTCAAACATCCCAGGGGGCACTTTTGCTCCAGGCACCAGAGGTAATAACTCAGCTCAGAAATGTATGCTGTATGCTGAACGGTTCATCTTACCAAGCATTCAACTCTTGTTCAAATGCAGGACACAAGTGAAAGAGAATAAAAATAGGAATTAAACCTTAGCCTTACCAGCCCTGTGATAGCTCTGGTTTTTTTCAGTGCAGGCTGTGAGGTTCTTCATCTGAGCTTCTCCTGGCACGACCCATGGCTGAGGGTAGTGTTGTGTGATGAAATTTTTAGTTTTGGATGCACTGTCACAGCACGGCAAACATCAGCTGGCAGTGTCCTGTCACTACTGCATTGACTTTGTCACCTTCCAGGCCTCAGAGTAGCTACAATGCTTGTTATTAAAAGATGGATGGGCTCTCCTTGCCTCTGTCCCCTTGCCTGGTGGTTATGCAGTGGTGGCCTCTTGCTCTCGGGGTCCCTGGCACTGCTGCTGGTCCATGGGCTCAGCATGGAGCCCTCCTGAGTGGGAGGCCATGGTCAGGTCCCCTGTCCCAGTGGTCACTTGCTCTTCATCTTCAATATGCTTAAATATGCTCAGCTCTGGTGGCTGCTGTGGAGAGCCACCAGATGACCTCTGCAACTCCTCTGTTCCTTCACCAGAATGTTCATCTGCTGAAAGCCTCATTTTAAAATTTTTTTTTAACCCTACTGCTTCTTGTAATGCCTCTGTGGAGCCCTTCTGCTCTTGACAGAGGTCTGGTGTCCAACAGCAACATTTAGTGACAGAATTTTGACCCTATTTCAAGCTTCACAGGTCATTGAGTCATAGAAAGGCTTGGGTTTGAAGAGAGTTTAAAGCCCATATAATTTCTACGTCCCCACCATGGGTAGTGGTTCCTTCCACCAACCTTCCAGGTTGTTCAAAGCCCCATCCAACCTGGCCTTACGCACCTCCAGGGCTTGGGAATTCACAGCTTCTCTGGGCAACCTGTTCAGCTGCCTCACCACCCTCTGAGTAAAGAACTCCTTCCTCAAATCCAGTGCAAATAGTGACCTGGTGTTGGGTCCCTGAATGAAGCTCAAAGCAGCTCATACAGGGAATGCTTGGTGCAAGCTGACCGAAGAAATACATGGTTTAGTGAGTTCCACAAAGCAGAGGGAGACTCACTGAACAGCCAGCTACTTATGAATAAATATATCTATTCAAAGAGGGAATCACATAAAACAGTGGGCTGGCAGGGGCTGGTAATTTGAAATGCAGCCGGCAGACTGTTGCTCACATTAGTAACCTGCAAGACACATGGCTTAAACAGCACAATCAGCACCAACCAGCTCCTTGGGAATTACTGAACCATTTGTGCTTCTGTGCTTCTACTTTTTCTTAGGGAAACTTGCTGTTAAGTCTCTATTGCATCTGTTTCCTTTATTTACATAAACTTGCTAACTTTTATGTGACTATGGTTTCCTTTAAACCATATGCTATTTTTTTACAGAAAGCCACATTTAGTCAACCTTTAGTATGACTTACTTTGAGTTCCTGGTAGGGTAATAATATTTAATAGTCCAGTACTATGCAGTTTGTTTATTTTTGTCATTTCTTTTCCTCTCTGATGTGCACCATATTCTTCTCACCTCTAAATTTGGAGCTAAACTCTATGCATTTCCCATGTATTGATTGTGCCTTTTCCTAAGTGTTTGGTGCTTATATCATTCCCTTAATTTTTGCAAATACCATCTGCTGTGCCACAGACACTGTCATGAAGGGCTGTATTTATATGCTGGCCTTTTTTTCTACCAAAGGGCTGTAAGGAAAATGGAGGTTAGGTCATATGGTTGATGTAAGATGTGGATTTTTCAGGAGCAGGATCCTCACCTGGCCTTAACTCCAAATGGAAGTAGCTTTGTTAAATGCAATGAAAGGTGCTGATTTAGCCCAAGTTGGCCAAGGATGAACTTGAGTAGGGTCATAAAGCAGAATAATCATTGTTGGGATCTCCGTTGGTGATGTTGGTGCTTCTCAGACTCTCTTTCCATTAATTCTTCACTCAGGCTTTTTCCATCAACTATATCAGGCTGAGCTAAGCTGAAAAATAGCAACAACAACAACAATAACAAGGCAGGAGTTCACTCAAGTGAAATAAAAAAGAAGTAAAAACTTGTTTTATCTTTGGTCCTCAAACATTTTAGTGATCATTTTTTCCCTGGCCTCGTTTGACCAGACAAGATATTGACATCATTAGTGGAGACTGTATTGTCTCAAAATGACAGTCCTTAAAATCAGCAATGAAGAAATGGGTTTGGAGACTTGCTAATGCTCACTGAGAAGGAAAAACATGCAGTAGGAATTAAATCCAGTCCCCTATTACAGGCAATCATATCATAAAATTCCATTTCTAAATGTGGTAGACTTCACACAGCATAGCAACTCTCAGTGCCCAGAGTCCTTCAGAAACCTTTTTTCAGACTTTCTTGTGTTCTAATCATCATGCTTAAAGAGACTGATGGCTAATTTATAGCAATTTATTCTCATGGCACTATCTTTTATCTTCCACAACTCCTCCACAGAAGAAACTGCAACACTATTTTACTTTAATTTTTAATTATTCACATTAGAAGTAATGCTGTTAATTGCTAAAGATCAGGATGAGACCTAATGTGTAGCTGTGAAGGGGGAAATCATTCTCAGATATCCTGCTGAGCCCATATGGTAATTTCTGTGTTTGGGTATGCTTGTAAATGCCTGATTCAGCTTCAAGGGGGAGTGACAAAGTAGTGAGGGAACGAGAGAGAAGACATTGCTGAAGACATTTTCCCTCCCTCCCCCTCACCTCTCCTCCTCTAAACCATGAGCCTCTTGCATGCAATCCTTCAGGAGTAATTTCTGGAGATTTTTGATTCTGAGATTTTTGTTCCCCTGAGGCATCACTTCAGAAAGCCCCTCTGCTGTTTTCTGGGCAGCCCCTGAGATGAGCCAGCAGACAGTGATGCTGTGGCAACTTTTACTCACAAGCACAGCTCCATCCCAGCCCATACCAGAAGCTGAGACAGAAGCTGATTTTACTGCTTCTTCCACGTCCAATTTCATCTCATGCTTGTGAGTGACAAGGTTTAGGATATGTTCATTATGCAAAACTACATTTGCACTCCAGCCTGCTTTTTGGAGAGGGTTTGGCCAGTACAGTGTCTTTGTGGTCCAGGAATTTTCACACTGGCTCTCTTATTCCACACAAGGCTGCTGTAAATGACAATCCCTCAATTTCACTTTCCTCAGTAAACGGATGCTTAGATATTTAATTAGGAAGCAAACCATATAATCAACCTTCTGCAGATAGAGCTGCACACTGTAATCAGTCCCATTCACCTTCTTTGCATGCTGCTGGAGTGCCAGCAGCTCCTGAATTTATCAACACTATTGCTTGAGTGGCAATTTGCCCAAGGATTTCTCAATTAATAAATATGAAGCAGCAGGCAGTCCGAGCACTACACAGGCTATGCTGCACATCTGATGTCATGGTTTCACTCTGTTTTTGCTGGGAAAAGCAGCTCAAAAAAAAATCAGGCAGAAACAGAAGTTACGTAATGGCAAACTGCATTTATCTTTCTTGTTTATTTCTTTTGTACTATTTCATCTTCCAATTCCCTCTAAATCCTTGTCTCAGTGCTGTAAGTTATCCCAGCTGGAATTCAAGGCTATCACATTCTTGGTGAATGGTCCAGAGCCCACCTGCCAGGCAGGCAAAAATACGGAAAACAAGAGCAGGATGCACAGCACACATCAGACATGCAGCAGAGATACAGAGATGCTCCTATCAAACACAGCTCCCACAGCTCTTAGACTAAGGGGTAAAAAGAGGTAAGTCTGGGTCAAAGCTGATGCTGATTGAGGTAGGATTTCTGTGAGGGTGGTGAACTGGAGGAAACTGGAATGGATGGGCATTTCCGAATGCTCAGACTGGCAATTTCTTCTTCTGGTACTCCGCACATAAGCATGGAAGGAAAGGGTTGAATTCAGAGGGTAAATTGAATTGAGAGTGTTTTCTGAATAAAATCTTCCTTCTCCTTTGTCAGCTAAAGGAGCCAAGGAATACTGACCTCTAGCAAGTGCCTGTGGTGGGTCTCTGTGAGCTCCCAGCAAAAGTGTCCAAACCTGCAATCTGTGACTGCCCAGATATATTCCAGTGAGAGTGCAGACACTCCAACAGTGGGACAGTCTGGATTCTCCTGCTGAAGGCCACTGAATCACTGATATCCATCACACCTGGGTCCTGCTATGGTCTAAAACCACAAAAGGTGTGTTCTGTGTTCATATGCTCAGTCCCACTCATTTTGCTTGCAATGGTGCAGTGGCAGCAATGTCTCTGATCTGACAAAATCAGATAGTTTTGAACAAAATTTCTGCAGGATCTATCCCAAATCTTCTCCAGGTCCCAGGCCAGAGAGGCTGTTGCAGAGGAACCTGCTCTCCGCTGATTGTTGCAGTTAGCAAGGAGCTGCACATCTGTCAAAGCAATGCATCAGGAGTGCCTTCAGAGACGCTTTCTTGTTATTTTGGTTTTGGCAGCCCTCAGTCCCTTCACGCCACAATCATTTTAAGCACTGACACACTAATCCTTTTTGACACTTCCACTCCTTTCTGCAGTCAAGCTCCAGTGAAACATGCAGTGCCTCCCAGGCTTCCACCTCTGCCTGCTCAGAAGCCTTTGCCTGATGTCCAGAGCTGCTACATCCCTGCACCAGGATTCTCTGCATCTGGGCTTCATGCACCTCTGTGACACCAGCACAAGCAGCAGTGGGACAAACTGGGACAGCCTCCTGTGGCTTCTAGCCACCCAAGAGATTTTTGGTGCAGGAAACTAAGGGCAGGAGATGATGCAAAGGGCTCAGACAAGCCATGCAGCTCTGGCAATTGAGCAAGTGACTGCACATCAGCAGCTCCAGAGTAAACTGGAGCTTGTGTGTGCTCACACTGATCACGGCAAATGGTTCAGTTTATCATAGAATCAAAGAATTGTGTGGGTTGTGAGGGGCTTTGAAGACCATCTGGTTCCAACCCTCTGCCATGGTCAGGGACAGCTTCTACCCAGACCAGATTGCTCAGAGCCCCATTGGGCCTGGCCTTCAACACTTCCAAGGATGGAGCATCCAAAACTTCTCCGGGCAACCTGTGCCACGGTCTCACCACCCTTGCAGTAAAGACTTCTTTCTAACACCTAACCTAAATCTCTCCTCTTTTAGTCTAAAACTGTTTTCCCTTGTCCTATCACTATCTACCCATGTAAAATATCACTCTCCTGTCAGATGCTACTCTGAGAGATCCACACTAGGTCACACCATTGTTCTTTCTTTAGAAGTTAGGAACACTTATTTTAAACTGCTTTAAGAGTGCCCCTGACGTGCAGTAGGTTTTCAAGATGTCATTGAAGTGCACATATATCTGTGTAGCTCTGGAATACAGAAAGTTTAATTAACTTTACATGTTCTGTGGAAGAAAGGGCTGGAGACTGACTTTAAAAGCAGGCAAACTACACACTGAGAAGTGTGCCTTGAATTGGATGTCCAGAGCTATGCCTGAGCATTCACAATGACATGAGTTTTCCAGCCAGATGATGTTCAGGCTGTGGAATAAGCCAATAACATTTTTTTTTGGCTTTGACTCAGAAATGGAGGCTTAGGGATTGATAGACTTTTTAAGCCCAGAAAGATTCATATTATTTGATTACCTCCACAACACTGACTCACACTGTGCAAATATGTAGTGTTTGACCAAAACATGATTTCCCAAAAGGTGCCTGTACATCATTTGCAACAGAAAATAATTGAAAAGTCCCAAGGCCCAATTCCCCACTGCTATGTAATTACTGATGCCTATGTAACACACTATTGATTTGCCCATGTTTTCCTACACTCATTTTGCAGCTGCTAATGACTTACAAAACATAAAATGTTGGAGAAACAGCCCCAAAGTCTTAACAATAATAAATCACAGTTCAGAGGCCCTTAATTCCCTTATCTCCACATTTTTTTGTAGTCTACATCCCCCAGCAGTCACATGGAGGTTAAAGTGACCCGAGCATGGTAATGTTCCATATTTAAGGACTTTTACCTGCAAATGTAACCCCACACCCTTCCTTGCTGCCTTGGGCACTACTTGCTGCCTGCAGTTTTCTCACTGTTTTTGTGGACCAGAAACAACAAACAATGTCTGCTGCTCTGCAGATCAGGAATGCAGGGATTCTTTACGTCTGCACAGCCCTGTTAAGGATCCCAGTGGTCCTGCCAATCAATGTTTACTTTTAATGAGCCCAATTAGGTGCATCTCTCCAGCTCAGGATTATGAGGATTTGAAAAGGGTCAATTTGTAATGGTTCTTGTGGTGGTCACTGCTACCTGCCACATTAATGAAGATTTATTAAATTAACAACACATGTTTTTTCAGCAATCCAAAGTTCACACACACAGACATAATTTGGGTTGTATTCTATACATGCACCAATTTGGTGAGCTGCCTGTATTTTATGTGTGTAGAATTAATTAACTCTGGTCTTGGAAAATGCATGCAGAACTGTGTTGTACATATTTATCATTTGTTTTGTTCCTCACAAAACTTAGAAATCCACTGGAGTGCTGCCTGTATTTTAACCACAGACCCCCAGAAAATGCTTTTTTTTTTTTTTCTCAGCATATTGTAGAATCCCCAGAGAGTAGATAGGGTTTCTGCAGAAAGGCCTGGATGGGAAATTGATTTATTTTTTTAACATTTCTTTTCAGCCTCCAAATCTCAAATTAATGCATAAAACAATATTCAACAACTTCAACAAAATCACTGAGGCATTAAGAGAAGAAGTGTCACCATAATACTTCAGGGAGGAATATTCATGTAACCAGCCACCCCATTAATTTTTTGCTCACATTTTATCACCTAAACAATACAGCTCGGTCAAGGAGACCTAAATGTTCTTGTGGCATTTGGGGTTAGCTTCAAGGGAAATGTTCAGGCCAGATGTATGTATGATCTAGCAAATATTTCATCACTAAAAATCAGCCTTCACTCAGCAAGGAGAATTCAAAACATCCAACACAACCGTTTTGGACCTCTTATCTCCAACTGGAAATGGATGGGAGTGTGTCTAGTTCTGAGGTGCAGGTATTTTGGAAGCTTTGAGAATTATTCTCCAATTTATTGAAAATTTTACTTCTGTCCTGGGCAAGCTACCGTCTCCATTCAGCCAGAGGTGGATTAGGGTTCTGTAAATAGATTTAATCTGGTTTGGGTGGCCATAGCAGAACGAGCTGTACTAATCACATGCCTGCTGGAAAGGAGACTCTTCCAACATCTATCCAACTAAGATATTTCCATGCTTCTCGCATTACTGGCATTACATCCAAGCATAAATCTTAATGTATTTTCCACCTGGAGTACTGGCTAGGCTTTCAGTAAATAAAATACTTCACCCCTGAAATTATAGTTGTAAGTGTCTGATTTAGAAAATTCAAACTTGCCTGTGTGTTGAATGGATTGCTGGGAACATACTCTCAATATCTTTTATCCTTGGTGCTCCTTCCCATGAAAAAGGGCATAATTAAACCTCTTAACCTGGCTGATATATGGACAAATACATGAAAGATCATGAGGCTTCTCAGTTACTGTTACAATGGATGCCAGACAAATAATTGAGATGGACACCAGGCTGCTGTGCCACGGCACTGTATGCAAACCATGACAGCAGTTCCTGCCTGGAGGTTAAGGTAGCTCTGGTGTCCCATTAGATGGGCACTCTGCTGCCTTTCATTTACAGGAATGAGCAGCTGGACTCCTGTTTCAGGTTTGACCCACTGAACCTGCTCCCTGTTCCCTGTGCCCCCTCCCCTGTTGCTCAGCCTGGGCATTTCTTCACATTTAAAACCAAATGGTCTCAGAAAGTGCCAAGGTGCCACTGACAGGGCAAGTGCAGCATGGCAATGTATGGCTCTGGGAAGAATGGGAAGAGACTCTTTAAAATAACGGTGACAAATGCTGACAGTACTGAAATTTCCTCTGTTTCCCCAAGATTTCACACCAGCAAGAGTGCTAACTGGGCAAAAAGATGTCATCGGTCTTTGATTAAACTCACTGGCAATGTTCATGCTGCTCCAGTTCTGGGTGTCTCCAGAAGCAGAGTAAGTTCCATGTCCCTTCTCCTCCACACTGGAGCATTTTGCTAACCCTGCCTTCTGAAGATGGTTAGGGGGCCTGGAGCCTGGCACGGGGCTGAGTGTTGGCTCCCACAGAGACTTTGTGCTGAGGCCTGGAGAAGTTGTGTCCATCTACAGCTACAAGTGTGCTCAGACCCCTGACTTCTACTTGAGAAAGTAATTTCCACTGATGGCCCTTTGCTGATGGTGTTTTTTTGCCATCTCTGGGAATTAGCTATCAGGCTGTAATGGTTTTAAATGGTTCTGGGGGATAAAAACTTTGTTTCTTGTGCTTGATCTTCTAATGGGAATAAAAATTTTGTCACATCTCACTGGCCTATTGTAAGATGTCTTAAAGATTATGAGACGCTCACAAGGTGTTGTTATGAGACACCTGAAAGCACTGAGGGGGAGATGAAGTGATACCATTGTGAAAAAGGGAAGGAAGGTACAGCACTGACTGATTGTTGTTTTTATTTGTCTTGCACTAATGCACATCATCAGTGCTGATCAAACAATGAAGACTGTGGAAGCTGACCAGGAGTTCAATATTTTCGCAGTACAACTCCAATATAAAGGATTGATTCAAAAATGGATCCTTTTATTAGCACATAAAAATTGAGGCTCTGTGTTTAAGGACTCGTGCTGCTTCCAGCGTCCTGTGTGGCTGTCCTCAAGCTATCCAGGTCTTTCTGTTGCCTGCATGATTTTATGTGTGACCAGTGAGGGTGAAAACACTGAAGAACTCAGTCAACTATTGTAGAATAAGCTCTGCAGAGGGGTCACAGTCCTGGTTTTGTGGTACCAGAGTCAGATGACACAGAGCAGTGTGGATGGTGACTAGGCTGAACCAGTGAGAGGCTCTGGCCTCCGTGCCTTCATGCCAGTCAGAAATGACAAGAAGATGCATCAGGAGCAGGTGAAGTCCTTTCACACCTGGTTTGCTGAGCAGTGTGCAACCACAGCATGGAGGGTGACTCACAACTCAGTCTCATCTCTGGTGGTGCTTGACCCAAGGAAGGCATGACACGTTACAGAGGTTTCACAGGGTATTTCTTTGCCTGTGCTTCTCTCACTTACATGCTCTGGTGCATGAGGGACTGGGCTTTGCCCTGCTGAGTCCCTCTGTGCCTTTTCTGCACTCCTGGCCAGGTTGTGGAGGTGTGGGGCCAGGGCTCTGTCCCGGCTCTGTCCCGTGGGTGCCCAGCGGAGCAGCCTCTGTGCAGGGACAGTGTCTGGGTGGCACAGCCCTGCAGTGCTGTGTGTGGCTCTACACCTGCCCCAAGGCCCTGCATCTTTTGGAGGGGAGAATTTGAGATTTGTTCCCCACTGTCCCACTGTGTGCCCTGGGAACATTTCCATCCTGCAGGAGCAGCAGCAGCTCTCCTCTGAATGTTCATGGGGTACTGGGAACTCTTGGGAAGACATTGTCCAAGTGTCACCCTCCCAGCATGAGATCTGACAAGCTTTCCACTTAGAGAGAGAACTGGGAACCCAGAAATACAGAAAAAATACTTGGCTCTCATTGTTTATTACCTACAATTAAACTGCTGTCAAATGCCTGTGCAAGAGGGAGTCTTTGTGCAAAGCAAAGGCTTTGTTTTAGGAGAGGAAAACCAGCAAACAAACCCTGATCTGATCAGTGGCTCACAAGTGGTAGGGAAGTGCTTTGGAGCAGCCTCATCTCCCCTTGCTGGTGTTTGACAGCTACTGCAGCCTGGCTTGGTGTCTGTGTTCAGAGTGTGCACTGCTTCCAGCTGCAGGCTGGCAGGATTTTCCAAGTATTGCCAGAGAAAGGATTATCTTTTCTGTGAACATGTTTATGAAGCTAGAACTGAGCTTGCTTCTTTTGAAGAGGTTTAGCTAAATAAATAGACTTTTTTTTCCTTATAGAACTTCATTCATACTTAGCACCTGTATTCAGACTGATTGCAGAATAGCTCCAGCAGAGCTGGAAACTGCCAGGGGCAAAAGGGAAATATTTCATTAAAAAAACAGAAAACTGAAGAAAACCACCAACCAACACTTGAACCAAAGTAGATCTGCAAAAATGTTGAATTAATTACAAACAAAAACTTTAGGCCTGTATGATCAAGGATTGTGATGACAAATTATGATCCTCACCTGGGAGGAGCTAGCATAAGTTCTGGCACAGGAGCAAATGGACTAAGAATACCTTCGACTTGGAAATAGCAGGAGGATTTCTTGCCATCAGAAAAAGTGGAACAGCTTGGTAATAAAAATAGAGTTGTACAGAGCCAAACTGGATCTGTACCAGTTAACAAAGGACATTACCTGATGTAGGAACCAGATGTGGTGATTCTGGAGGTGGTTTTCAGGACTGTGTTCCTAAGAGAGCAGTCAAACTCAGAAACAGAGAGGTTGCAGAGTCTCCAACCTTGGATGAGACCTGACTGTAGATGGTCCTGAGCACCCTGCTCTGACTGGGCTCTGATCAAGGGAATTGGACAAGATGGTCCTCAGAGGTGTCTGTGGGTAAATACATAATCCAGTGACAGGAAAGCATCTATCCACCTCCTTTCCTTCTGTGTTTATTTTTACATTTGCTCTTTATGGGTAAGTACTCTTTTATTCCTCCCTTGAGATGTGAGTGGGAGCAAGAGTGGACTTTTTAACTGAAATTTAAGATCAGCCAAGACTAATGGTCTTTTTTTAACAAAATTCAGCAATGTTGTGCTGTATATGACAGGTGCAAACCTCCACACAAAAACCCAGACAAAGAGCTAACTTAAAGCTTTGTCTGCAGCTAAAGACTCAGGCATATGTGTGGGTCAGCTATCCCAATAGGTTAAATTTTGCTTAACTCTTCCTTCTCCCTGTGATCTTCTTTGTCTCAGTTTAGGGGTTTTATTCACAGAGGAAGAAGCCTTTATGCTGCTTATTCTCATACTTCAGCTAAGCTCTGATTTGGGGATGGAAGCCATTCACTCTTTCAAGAATGCTGTGAGCCCTGGGCTGCCTGCCCAGGATCATGCAGGTGTGTGGAGCCAGAGCCATGGCAGGGTTCTGTGCTGCCTCCTGCAGCAGCCTCAGCCCTGTGCCTGGCTCCTGCCTCACAGCCACAGATCCAGAGCCTGTTCAGAGCCACATCCATACCTGTCAACCTATGAGGGCTGGAACCTCTACATCTAGTCAGTTTTTTTCCTATTTATCTCTGAATAAGCTTTGGAAATTACTTTACTCCCCTTTAAATTATTTCTTTTTTTTTTGGCATAAGATCCATGTTTCTGGCTCTACTGGTTAAAGAGCCATGGCTGGATTTACTGCCCTCCCTGACTTTAACCTGCTGTTCAAGGCTGCAGTGATTGAACACTGGCTTGCAAACCCAGCTCCTATATGTTTTATACCATATAACTTTTGCTGGTATTTCCCTAATGGCCTGGGAATGTGAATCATTTTTTTTCTGTGAAATAACCACCCATTTATATATTTCTCTTGAGAGACAGCAGGATGTGACATTGCATTTAACCCACAGCAAGGTATTTAATTTGTTGAACGGGTACTAGGAAGGGAGAAACTTATGCAGCACAGTTCATAATAGCCAGTCATTTACCAGGTAAAATACTGCTCATATTGAAAATGCAGCAGGATTGAAGCAATGGCATTTTCATTCCCCTCTTTCTCCTTTTGTCCTTATAACCTTTTTACACAATTTATACAAATTTACATCATATGACAGCTCAACCTTAAAATTAACAAATCAGTGTGAGGCAAGACCAATAAATAAAGATTTTTTTTCTGTGTTGTTTGGAGAATGAAGCAAATGACAGAATTAAAACATGTTTGTACAGTGAGGAAAGGCACAATTACACATGGATAAAAGCAGATTCACCTTGCTGGATTCAGGATTATACCCAGGATTTCAGTTTATGCTGATTAAGAAATCATAGAATGCTTGGCATGGAAGGGACCTTAAGGACCACTCAGTTCCAAGCCCTCTCACCATGGGCAGGAACACCTTCCACTACACCAGGTTGCTCAAAGCCCCATCCAGTCTGACCTGGGAACACTTCCAGGGCTGGGCCTTCCACAGCTTCTCTGGGCAACCTTCTCCAGTGCCTCACCACTCCCCAGGTAAAGAATTTCTTCCTAATATCAAATCTAAACCTGCCCTCTGCCAGTTCAAAAGCCATTACCCCTTTGTCCTGGTGAGGATCAAAGGAGTACACCAGCAGTGTGTGCAGAAATCTGAGAATCTGTGTCAGTGCTCAGCCAGGACTGGGGCTCCCCGTGTTGCTGCCACATTTTCCTCTGTAACACCTTGCAAGCCTTTCTGGGGCTGATGTCCCAGAAGCTGTGGAGCTTCCCAGAGCCCTTGTGGGAAGTGCACCCTGAGTTAAGGCCAGTGGACAGTGCTCCAGCACCGTGCAGGGTTAGCACTCCCAAGTGGGATCTAAAAGCCACTGAAATCAATCACCAGAATATTCCTGTTCGTGTCAGTGGAGCAGGCTGCTCTTGGATTGAAATCTCCCACTAATGTAATTATTCTCTGCTAAGGGAGGAAAATGGAAAAGTGAAGATGGCATTTTGTACATCAAGGTCACACACACCAGCCAGCTCTCAGCATCTGAAGTGGCCCTGCATGGAGCTTTTATTATTTTCCAGACGTAAGGATGTGTGAAGTGCATCACAGCACTGCCTCCTTCCTGCCACTCAAGGTGAGTTTTGATGGAGAGCTGAGAGAAGAGGCTTTGTACCTCAGGCAGAGGGGCCATCAGGGCACATGGGGGATGAGCACCACGTCTGACCTGAGCAGAATTAGGGGCAGGGGATAGAAATTGGGAAAGCTTTGCTGGGCTGACCCCATGACAGGTTTCAAACATCACAATGGTTCCCCTGACCCTGCTCTGACCACACATAATACTTATTGCCAGAACTTTCACCCTCACAATCTCTTGGTTCTTACATTGATCAAGAAGAAATCGCTTTCACAATCAAAAAAATATTTCTTCATTTTTTTAATGATTGTTTTCTTAATTTTTAGGAATTTAATCCTCTGTGTTCTGATTGAAGGCATCAGAAA
This sequence comes from Chaetops frenatus, assembly GCA_013400775.1. NCBI lineage: Eukaryota > Metazoa > Chordata > Aves > Passeriformes > Picathartidae > Chaetops > Chaetops frenatus. The sequence goes on along the minus strand of VZTR01021630.1, from coordinate 641,159 downwards.
ATCTATAGCATGGCCTAACTTCATGTTTGTGCTCTGAATGAAATCATGGTAGATCAGTTTCAGTCAAGTTAGTTGAAATAAAACTGGAGAGAATGGTTCTTGAAAAGAAAATAAAAAATTTTAAAAACCCTGTTTCTGGTTCAAACTCTCATGCATAGGAGATTTGTATGGAAACTTAAGTTTCCTTTAAAACACTTCAGGGGAACACCTGGTTTGGCTGCGGTTGAACTCTATTTATTGATTACGTGAATCATTCAGTTCCTAAAAAGTCAGTCCTCTCTGCTCTCCTCCACCCTGATTATGGACAGAAGTCAAGGTGAATCTTTCCATTAAGTTCTGTGATCTTTGGCTCAAGCACTGAAACCCGATCCTGCCAGCCAGGCACCCACAATGAGCCGGGCACTGAGAGGTTCTCTCTGCCCCAGGTGTCCCTGGGCAGAACCAGGCCAAGGGGACACAGAGCTGACTCTCAGCCCTCAGTGAATTAGTCTGGAGGAGCTGTAAATACAGTGCAGCCAGGCAGTGCAGATGTGAGCCTGGAAATTCTTGGTTTATGGTCTTAAGGGGGATTTGCACCTTGAAGAAAGTGGCTTCTGTAACCAAACAGCAGCCTCTGAATTGTGTCCCATCACCACTCGATAGTGCAGAGGTTTAAAAGTGTGGCTGCAGTGAACAGGAATTTCTGTTTTGCACCAGACCACTTAGAAAGACCACTTTGTCTTTATGTAGAGCATCCGTGACTCTTCCATGTCACATTCTTTTTCTGTCTCTTATTAAGAGAAAAATTGATTTGGTGTGCCAGGGGCTTCCAATTTGCATTTCAATCACAGATTTCAGGGGCTTCTTAGGCTCTCCAGGCTTTTAAAGGACTAGTATTTTCCTATTCTGAAGAAAACAATTTAGGGTCTGAGGTAGAATGAAGTTCATTAAAAATAAACCTTATCACAAGGGCTGCCATCCCCACAGTTAGAGTCATTGGTAAATGCTTATACTTCCATTGTTTATTAAATAAGTAAAGAAGAACTCATTACTCAGAACTGAAAAACACTATATATGAACACATGACTTGCATGATTTTCCACACCCTAAAGACTTCATTTAACCCAATTTAGCAGTGATGTAACAGAATCTGTGGGGGTTGTGTGGAAAAGAGTAAAGAAGGAGGAAAGGGCAATGAATCCATTTGGGGATATGGGAGTTTGGGCTCCCAGAATTTTAGAGGCTGCCATGGAGCCAGAAAAGTTTCCTTAAAGCTCAAATTCCCAGAGCCTCACCTTTGCTGGGGTTCCCAGGAGCAGAACCCCAAAACTGAGGTCGAAAACCACTTGTGCTCTGTGGTTCAATTGCGTTTACAAAATTTCAAAATAAACTGTTGCTAAGGTTTTGACAGCAATTTAAAAAAAGTCTTCTCTCCCCACTCTCCCTCCCCTCTCTTACACTGAGCACATTCTGGATAGAAGTTACTTGTGCAAATCTCACACCAGGAGTTTTCTCTACACTTTTCTGCACAAGAGGAGGGGGCTTTACTCCCATAGAAAAAGGTAAAGTTGAGCTGTTTAACACATTTTTTACAGTTTAACATAACTTTAAACCACATTTTATTGCTCCATCTTTGTGGAACTAAGCAGACTTTTTACCAATCATTTACTTCTCTCCAGAAGGGTTTTTTTTTACCCACACCTTTTTTTTTTTTTTTTTTTTTTTTTNTTTTTTGGTGCACTGTGGGGACTCCTGGCAATGCTCCCATCAGTTTTCTTTATGCCACACACTCTTTCAGCAGGTCCTTGTGGAGCAGCCCTCCCCACTCCCTCCACATCTCCTCTGGCAGAGGAAATGCAGGAAATACAGCCTCCTGCATAGCAGGAAGGGATTTCCATCCAGTCCATAATTCATTCTGCTTTTTCCATGTACTGTACATGCCCTTTCCTACCGTTGGAAAGGAAATTAAATAATTACACTGCCTGCAAGAAGCATGGTTTATGGCTTACATTTATGATAAAATTATGGAGCTGTTGCAATGAAATATTCCACCAATACATTAAAACAAAGCAAAATCAGTGTGGCAATAAAAAACTCTTATTGTCCTCATTTCATCTCTGGTTTTCTTTTGTTTGGCTTATTTAGTGCCTTTATTAAAATATTTCTGTTATAATACTGGTTTTAATGCTCTATTGTTTTTATAATGGCATGATTTTTATTGCAACATCACCTCCAATTTAATATGTCTTTCCATTATATCTGAATTGCTACTAAAATTGAATTGCTCTTGTTATGGATGTAATACCCTTGTAGAAAGTTTTAAGGGCCACTTCTACTACATAATTACAAAAGAAAAGCCAGAAAATGGCATGAGGAAGAGGGAAATCCTCCATGTCCCAATGTGAAATTCTGGAGAACACTAAACTGATAGTGCAGATGTCCCAAAAAGAAAAGGGAACACTTATCCAAAAAGCTGGGCCTAACTTTACTTAAGTACCTTTAGCTCTAGACTTAGATATTAAATCTGAGGCTGTCATATTTAACAGTAGCTTCTGCTTTCAAATGTGCCATGTTTTAGTGAAATAATAATAATAATAAAATAAATCGATGGCCTTTAAAGTTCCACAGATCAACAGATAAGATATGGATACATTTTATTTCTCATGTGACATTTTGAGGGAGGAATAAAACCCCTTATGTTCACACAGTTCTCTTTTGAATCATTGAAACATATGGTAGCAGATTTATGGCAGTTTATCAGAAGATTTGTATATACATAGATACAAACTAAATATGCATGTAAAACTGTAGCTGGCTCTTTTGCACTCTAGCTGAAATTTATCTCAGGGTGGATCTGCAATTTCCAGAGTGAATTATAGTCTGAATTCTGAGTGACAGAACTCACTGCTTTGGTTAGCCCCCATATCTAAGGATAATGCATTTTAATCTCAGCATCTCTCCAGGGGCGGTGCAAATTAAAAAAAGAAAAAGAAAAAAAAGGCAACACATGCACACACACAAAACCCCTGAAGCCAGTTTGATGAATTTCTATGATCTTATCTCTGTGGAGCATTTTGTTTTAGGCAGGATAGAGTTTTTTTGCTTCAGCGGATAATGGGGGGAATTCAATCATTGTTTTCCAAAGTACATATTATTTGCAATGGTGTGGTCTGGGCGATTGCCTTTCTCAGAGAGCAGGACAATATTTCAGCTAACAGGGTGGAAATCAATAGCAAAAGATTAAAGCTCAAAGGATGAACAAGCGCACGTGAGCCAAAGCAGAAAGTGACAGTGAGAGCTGCCTTTAAGTGATAGCAGGTGCTCCCACAGCCAGGGAGGAGGAGAGCCAAGAGAGAGCCTTCAATTCACTCATCGCCCTGCTCAGACAGACCCTGCTTTGTTCTTGGCTTTGAGGGATTCTTTCCTTTCTTCTGGTAGGTTTGCAACTCCCTACCAATTTCTTGTTGCCTCTTGATCCCATATTTCAGTCGAGCCCTGGTCAGTCTCTTTTCCTGCTTGGTGACTTCTTGGCTAACTACATTCTGCCTGGAAATCAGTTTAGCTCCCTGAGTTTCACAGAATAATTCCTGCCTGCCCCCACCACTGCCAGGGCCCACATGCCTAATAGCAATGCCAAGGTGCTTTGTTGTACCCCTTACCCCAACATCTTAGCTCTCCACAAATGCTAGGGTACAATCATCAGATTATCATCATCAATCATCATCAAATAAGCAAATTACCAGATAGAAATTGTTAGAAAGAAAAGAGGACGAAATTATATGGAGCCACATGCTGAGTACTGTGTGCATCCTGGCTCTGCTCATCTCTAAAAGGAGAGAAAAGGGCTGGAAAAAGGCAGCACAGATACCCAGATATTTGGGGAAGGAATGGTTGCACAGACTAAGATGCTACAGTTCAGAGAAGGTTTGGTCTGGACAGGATATAATTAGAGGTTACAAAACAAGGAATGGCAGGCACAGGGCATCTAGGGAGGAATTGCTCTGTGCTTCTCCCAGTTGGGGAACTGGGGAGCAGCAGTGAGATTAACAGGTTTGAAAAAAGAAGAAAAATTATTTATTGTCAGTGTGCATTTGATCTGAGAAACTCCTCCTTGCAATACATTGTGGATGCTGAACTAAACAGAATTACTTTGTGCTTGCCCTCTCTAGGAGTTTGCATGGAGATAATTTCTTGGCATCTGCTGGTGCACGCGAGACTGTTAAAATGTGCTGAGGTCATTACAAACCTGAGTATGTAGAGAGGGAGAGAGGGCAGAGGGGGAGAGAAGAGGGAGAAAGATAGAAGGAAAGGGAATTTTGGCCACTGGCATGTTTTCATGGAAACACATGGTTATTAGAGTCTTGACAGCTTTAGTCACTTTTGGGGCTGGGATGAGCAATTACCTTGACAAATTGTGCTTGGCAAACTGAGGTAAACAGGCACCTTTGCCAGACTGATCCTACCATGGCATTGTCCTGCACTCCACCATGCCAGTCCCACTGACTCCTTCACTGCCACTGAGTTACTGTCACTCCTGTCTGGGAAAGTGAAAATATGCCACTTTTGATCCTGTACATGCTCTTAATGCTTCAGACTCCCAAAAGCCCCTGAGAATTTTAACTGCTAAATGGAATTAAATTTCATTTGGTGTGAGTTTGGGATCCATCTATCACCTTAGGTACAGGCACCTTTTCCCAGAATTTAGTCCCAGTACTGGCTGGGAGCAGAACATGATTCCCAATATGCCCCATTTTAGTGGGGTTCAGCCAAGGTTCTGCCTGTGAACAAGTCTCTGACTTTGATGGCAGAGATTTTGTCTGGATTGAAACTGTGGATTATTTTGCAGGATGCAAAACAGTAAATCCTGGTGCATGCCATACATTTGGTTCCATTGTAAAGCTTGAGAATAAGCATATTTATTCTAAAATGATGAGAGTTAGTCTACAGCCTGGGGATTTGGAAACAAAAGAACCAAAATATCCATGTCCAGGACATCCCCTCAACCACTTCAGGTGACAGGTAGGTTGCTTTGGCTCTTGTTCCTGTTCCTTCTGTAAATGGATAACAATTCCTGAAAGAATTTCCTTTCATTCCCACCTGGGTGACTATTTTGTTTTCCTGAGCAATGCAAAGCAGAGGCAGAAAACTCTAAGCTGGGATGTCTACCAGAGCTGAAGAACTGAGGATAAACCCCTGAGTCTCTGATGTGGTGGAAAATAAACTGGGGTGAGGCAGGTGATAAGAGTGACAAGTTTTGACAGCCCTTTCCAGGCTTAAGCTCTACAAACTGTACAAGCCTACACACAATTCCTTCAGAAACGCAAAGGTAAAAATGCTCCCCATCAGGTCCAGCAGCTGAATGATGAGGTTGTCAGCATACTCTGAACCTCAGCTAAAACCAGAGGCAAGGGAAACATCTTGGACAAGTTGCCATTCTCTGACAGAGTGGTAGAGGTGTGTAATTTTCTGCTAGGGGAAGCCACTTGGAGGAATTTTTTCACCAAGATAAATCCACACTTATTTTTTCAGGGACAGCAATGTAAAAAACATCCTCTTTTTTTCCAGCCACAAGAGAGAAGCACCTGTGATCAGAAACCCACAAATGTCAGGTGGCTCAGCACCTTCTTTAACTTCTGGGTTTTTATGACCAAAACAAGATTCATGGTTTCTTATTCCCAGTTAGCTTTACTGAAGCAGAAGTGAAAGGTTGATGTTTCCAATACATGGCACTAACACCCATTGCACATCAATGATACAGAAATGGAGGCCATGAAAGAATTTTGAAGGGCTGAAAGGAAATAAGGCTGTAGCTTAAAAATGGGGCAAAGTACAGCTACAGAGAACACACAGAAATAAAAATCAGTCTGTGTTTTCCTCTGTCAATTATGAACTGGTGCAATGATGCCACAGGAATTCTGATATGCTTCTGGCCTTCAGGCATTTTAGCTCTGTTCCTGTAGTTTTGTCTGTGTAAACTCATACCAACAGTTGGGTAGAAATGTTTTGCTGACACTTTGTGCAAGGAGAAAAGGGTAGGAGGAGAGCCACACTCACTGCTGGTTCTCTCATGGTACTATCTCCTACCACTCCTATAATGTTGTTTTATGACACAAATTCAAAGTTGAAAGTTTGTGATTGGTGTATGATATAAAAGTGTAGGGACTAAAAATCATGACAAGTCAATCAAATTATGATTGGTGCAGGAGGGGTTGTGTTTTGGGGGGGGGTTGTTTGTTTTGGTTTGTCTGTTTTTGTCTTTCAAAATTCTTCTAGCTGGGATCTTTCTCTAAAATTTGCCAGGATTGGAATCTGGTTCTGTTGCTCACTACGTGCAACTTTCCCACCACATCTTGTCTGACCCAATATTAATTTACTTATATTTTATAAATATATAGTAGCATTGACTGATAAGCTCTACTAAAGGTTTCCAAGCACTAAGGGCTGGCTGAATGAAGAAAACTAGGGTAATTACTAGGAATTGGGTTACAAAAACACCTCGTTGGGGACTCAGGAACTGCATTCTCATTTGTGTGAGAGGACAAATGCTGTTGTCACTTTACTTGGGCACCTGATATAGTTTGTTAATTTAAGTGCAGAGTTTCTCTCCTGCTCAGAGGCCTCCCTCATTGACATGAGACCAGTCCTCATTTGCTTCTGGTGGTTGTGCTGGACACAGCTCCCTTTGAGTGTCACAAGCCCTTGAAGTCACTGCTCCCATTACTTCACACTGGGGGGAAGTTCCTGGAGAACTTAACCTCTGCTGGACATAACTCTAAAATTCAGCAATTTCCACACCAACACAAGCTCCTCCTTAGAAAAGAGAGAACACAACATGCAGAAGAAACATTACTTTGCTGAGACACTGGGTATTTGAATATTAACCAGCTTGGAGAGACAGTGAAGTCCTTGTAGCTTTCTCATACCACAAATTGCAGCACCGACCTCACATGGCCAAAATTGCACCTGCAGAATGGCTCAGGTAACTGCTCTCACCCTGTTTTTCCTTCCTGCCCTGCAGTACCTCCCCACTCATAACTCGGCAGCAGCAGGTGAATTCACAGCCTTGCACTGACAACAGCCCAGAAGCAGAGACTCACACCCAGCAACCTGAGGAGCAAAACATGCCACTGGCATTTATTAACAGAGCCTTGTAAATCAAACCAGCCTGCCTGTCTGGTGTCTTGTCCAGAAATTATTGCCTCATTCATCTTAGCCATATTAAGCAGGCCACATTTATCAAGGTTGCATAAAAAGAGATGTATAAAGACCATTCCTGGAAAATAGTTACATGCAGGTTTCATGCCTACAGCAACCACCCCTTTTGCAGGGATGTACCAGCTGTTTGACATTGCCATGTTGTTTGGAAAGGGAGGGAAAAGGTGCTTGTCTGTGGGGAAGTGTACAGGCAGGGATACAAAAAACTCCAAGGTGGAAGTCAGAGAAACTTCAAAACTTAACAGCACAGGCTGAAAGATGCTAAACTCAGAGATCTTCTTATGCTGGTGTGAATATTTTGGTAAAGGTTTTGTGCAACTGCATCAGGTAACAACAATGTCCTCTCTATGCTCCCAGTATATGACTGGCAACAGGGAGCTGTGCCCTATACAGGCTGTCAGAAACACCTTTGTGTTCTGCCATTCACTCATTTGCTAAAGCCATCAGCATCATCATCAATGCTTTGATTTTAAAATTCCAGCAGGACAGAGGCTGCATTTCCCCGGAGCCAGCTGCCAAGCCCTTCCAATTCCTGGCTGCTTGGTGGCCAGATACCACAGGAGTCTTTTCATCTCCTTGAATGAAGACATGGACATCTTTTTCCACTGACCACTCTGCCAATGTCAGTAGGTCCAGTGAAGTTATTTGAAGTTATCTGTTCCCTTTTACCATTCAGGGGTTATGTTCCAAATCAAGTGCAAGTAAATGTTAAATGGTCCACACTAAGTCCATAAAGTGGAATTATATTTCTTTTCCTGTGATTGCTGTAAGGTCTAGTACATAGCTGGACTCTGTCAGAGCAGTATATTATTGTGCTGGGCACTGCACAGGCACCCAGGGAGTCCCTGCCTCTGGGAGTTCCCACACTGAAAGACAATCTTTTTATCAAAGAATTTAACCAGAAAAAACAGAGGAAAGTTGGGAAAATGAGGGTAGCAGCTAGCCATGAACTAATATCAGTAGAGTTTCTTCAGAGGGAAAGACTGTCAAATTGTTTAAATTGGTTTTTTATTAAAAAAAAAAGATATGAAAATGGGTGCTTTGAAAATAGATTTTTTTTTAATTATTGCTTTAAAAATCAGTATTTTTTTATCTGCTTTGTTGAAAAAAGTTATACAGGAGGCACTGCAATTGCCTCTGGGAACATTTTTCTATTTTGTTTAGACATCACCATGAAAATCACAGTATAAAATTTCTCATTTCCAAGATAGTGAAAATTGTAAGAATACATGCTAGTGAGCATTTGTAAATATAATATTTTGGAAATTTTTCCTTTAGAATTGTAGAATATTTTACTGGTTCTTTCTTTTTTTTACCCACCTCACTATCTGTAACCTCACTTTGACCTAGTCACTACCTATGCGTTTCGGATGACAGAATAAATGTTAAAAACATTTACTTCTTCAGAGATAGATTTTCCATACATCACTGTCATAACCTTAAGGCCTGAGAGCCAGTAAACCTCTAGAGCTTTCTGGAGACAGTTATATCATTAGAAATCTAAACACCCCAGACCCACAAGACAGGTGTTTCTGGTGATGATGGGTAAAGCTGTCACATCTTAAACCAGTCCCTGCTCCATGCTCAGACAGTGCTCATATCAATGGTCAAAGCAGAGCAATTTGGGGAACAAGTTACAGCACAAAGGCATCGTGTTTTATGTGTGCTGTTTGGGACATTCCTGTGAACTGGTTTATTTCTGAAAGGAAAATTCCACTTTAGCAAGAGATGTGGAGGTTTTATGGTATTTTCTGTATTAACCTGAGAACCAGATATTAAAATTGCATGTGTGTGTGTTGCTAAGTGTAGGACAGAGGGACAATCTCACCTTGGAAAGCTGATATTGCCAGACAGGGGAGGCAGGAGATGGAGGGTCTGTTCCTTGCTCTGAGGCTGCAGAGATCCCAGTCCACACTCTTGCTGTGGAGCCAGCCTGGTACATAGGTCCTGTGGTGGTTTTCTCAATCAGGAATCCCCCAGAAAAGCTAGAGAAAGACAAGAGTTGGTTTTTTCGTTGTGTTTCATCTCCTGAGTTCTGGCTGTTGTGGTATCTCTGTATTGCTGTGGTGAGGTGTTGGTTAATGTTTCCTAACACAGTGAAACCTGGAGGTGAACAACCCATCAGGGGCATGGGGACAAAGACAGGACAAGAGAAAACAGAAAAGAGAAGGAATTGATTAGGTCTTCACTGTTTCATTGCATGAAATATGCATATTGAATATAATGTGTATAAACATGGTATATTCATAATAGCGGGTAGCTGTTGCCCATGGCCACTACACACAGCCAGAAGAAATGAAAAAAAGGAATTGTGTTAAATGGAGGGAGGACAAAGCACCTTGACAGACTGTTGGGAGCTGTGGAGTCTCTTTTGCAGAAGAGGTTAAAGTATGAGCAAACATTTTATGAAGGATTTTCAGACACTGATGAATCTCTTTTCAACAACAGTACTCTCCAGAGGATTTCCTGAAGCTCCCTCTGACACATCATTTCTACCTGTTGACATTTTGGTTCTTTTGACAATCTGTCATCCCAGCCAGCAGATCACTGCACTATGAAGTTCCAGATCAGTCCAGCATTTGCCCAGAATGTAGAAAGAAGATGCTAAACCCCAGGAGAGGCTGTTTGGTGCAGTGTGACACCAAACAGCTGCCTGGCTCCTGACCCTGAGCTGAGCCTGCCTGGGGCTGTGCCAGGGGGCTGCTTCCCCAGCTTGGGTGCCCTGCACTGCATCCACATCCCTCAGTGATGTTACTCTGCACCTAGGAGGGGAGGGAAACAGCAAAGATGTTTTCTGGTTGTGTCCACAGCAAATAAATCACCGTGTATGAATTATGGAGGGAGATGGGGTACACAGCAGGATACTGCTGTTAGAAATGCCTGTGTTATCAGTTATGCTGGGATGCTGGAGGAGACAAATCAGTGTGGATGGAGTGTGGATGTGCAGCACAAAGATTAGGGGTGATGGATTGCTGTTGCCTGTCCCTGGGATGGCAGCACTGCCTGAGATCTGTGTGTGGTCAGGCAGCCCCACAGCCAGAGGGGCAAAAGCTGCTGCTGGAGTGGGGGAGATCTGCTGGCATTCTGCTGGAGATCTGCAGTGGGGGTGGTCATGGTGGCATGCACAGAATCCAGGATTCACCCTTGTTTCTCATTTCCTGCTGCTCCTGAGCAACAAATGGAATTGAAAATGCAAGCCTGTGCAAGAGCAGCTCTCTCAGGGGGGCTGTGAGTAAGTGACAGGTGTAAATTGTAGCCCCTGCATGCAGTTAGGAGGGCCCTGGGAATAAGAGGTATCACAACATGAAAATGAAGGTCAGCCACAATGCCATGAACATGCAGTGATCACCCAGTATGTTACAGGGTCTTTAAGAACTAGCAGAAGTTCTCAGCCTTTCACAGCCCTTGGGGGTCAGAGGGCTGCTCAGCAGTGCCCATGAGAGCCAGGGATGTCTGCAGGAAGGGGCAGAGCCACAAGCCCCCTCCAGGGGTTGGTGTCTCTGTAGCTGTCAGGCAGGATTTGCTTTGGGCTTTTTTCACTGTAGTACAACTCTCTGGGATTTAAAAAACACGGAGCAGGACAGTTGGAGGGAAATGGTCAATCCCCCCCCACCAGTTAAATCCCAGTCCTTCTGTGATGCTTCTATTCAACCTGTGGTAAAAATAAAAAATTTTGGTTTTGTATTCACCCAAACAAATCTTGTTTTCTCTAAATTATTTCACTAAAATATATTGGAATAAAAATATGAAACCAGAAAAAGCAATAGAGCATTTACATAGATTTTATTGCACAAACAAAGCCTGATTTTCAGCCACAGAGATCCACAATTTTGGTTTCTTTTTTAGTTGTTTCTGTGCCCAAAGAAGAAAAAGACCACTTTGAGGAGGAGACTTTACCCATTTTTCCAAACTGTTCTCAGGTAAAACATTCAGAAGTGTATGAATGACCTAGAAACGTACTATTTTTCCTTCAGAAGGGACATGGGTTTCTTGGCAATCACTGCCAGGCATGTAATGGGTGATAAAACTGCCTGCAAAGATTTCAGAACAAAAGCAAAACTGGATCAGGACAGAGCAAGGTCTGCCAGAGACTTTTTTTACTTGCTGGGACAGGGAATCCAGAGTCCTCAGCATGGATGTGGGGACAGTTTTGGCCCCTGCTCTGTGCTCCTGAGCAGAGGCTGGAGGGCTCTGAGCTGGGAGTGGCAGCCAGCCCTGTGCTGCTCCTCACCTTTCACTACCAACAACTGCCCATCTAGGCAGAGCCGGGAGGATTGGGAGATGAGCTGCCCTGAGCCCTCAGCTGTCCTTAATGGACTGCTGTCTGCATGCCAGGGGGTGCCTTGTGCTCAGGGACAGATACCTGGCACAATACAATTGCTGAAATGAGCTTGAGTTGCAAATGTAATGGACTATGTGGATGGAGTCCAAATGGGGAGCTGTAACAGGCACTCAGCAGTGAAATATATCCCCAAACCCCAATCTGATGTGTAAGGATGCTTCTCACAGCAGATGAAGAGCCTTCTGGTAACTGCCTAAGTCTCTGGGAAATTCTGCAGGGATTTTGTGGGCTCTAATCCTTGCTGTACCCTAATTTCCATTGTCCACTAGGGCTCTTGTGTGGGGAGGGTCTGCTTTAGTTTTCAGTCCAAACCATAAAAAAGGCAAATCCTCATCAGCCCCCAGCAGATGTGATGGGCTGATCGTTATTGAAGATGATGTATTTGGGATTTGTAATTAAAATTAAAGCTATTTGCTATAAAACATGTAGGATTTAATTCCTTTCATTAGATATCTTAGGCTAATTGTTGTATCCAGCAGGGAGCAAATAGCATTGTAATTGCTTGATATCTCATGCTGGTTTGATTAGAAGATGATAGGAATGGGAAAAAAGAGAGATAACTCCAAGAAGAGCTTTATCTCTCTTTCTTTGACTTCTGCTTGGTGCCAAGCATTTCTAAAATAAAATTAAAATTTTCAAACTGACTTTCTCTTTCTGTCTGAGTGAGAAGGTTATTGGGCTGAGGAGTGAAAATGCCAGGTTTTTTTTTTTACTCTGTAGAGGTGCTGACTTGAATGGTGCTGTTTTAGGGATGGGCTGAGAAGGCACTCACTGCTCATGCAGAGGAGTTCTCATGATTATTCTTTCCATCCTTCTGTCAGGGAAACTGAGGAACTGAAAGGCAAAGTGACAGGTCTCATGTCACCTAACACAAAGGCTGATCCCAAAGACCTTCCCATTTCTTCTAGGGTACACAGCTGTAGAAATGACCTTGTGCTGCTCAGAAAGGTGGTGGTTCAGGAAGCTGTCCTTGGCTCCCTGCATGGCACAAGCCAAAGAGCCATGGCTGGGCAGCTGTGGCTTAAGCTGCTGGCACCCAAAGTGCTGCAGGATACTGAGGGATGTGAAGGGAATAAGTGAGGTGAGCAGAAAAGTCTGTCAGGATTTTACTTAATATTGGGAATTTGAAGACTCATCACAGAGGGGAAAATTTCCATGGAAGATATAAAGGCAGGGAAGCTGTCTTTGTGTCAGACAGCCACAGGCCTTGGGAAAGTGAAAATAGCAGCCTCTACAGCCTCTTCTTTCAGTCTAAGACATGAGATTTTCCACATTGTCCTGGCACAATAATTGATACAATTATCAGATTGTGAGCCCAGCTCAGTCAGCCACCTGCATGCCACTCCATCCTCATCTGTGTGCAACTGGAAGCCAGTGCAGGAAAATTCAGCCCCTAGCAATGACCCTTTCATTAAAAAACTGTCTGTGCATGGCTCTGTCCCAATGCAAGAGGCAGGTCACACATGAGTCTTTTACAGGTGTTTTTATGGCACTTTACTGCTTCAGAGTTTGAGCACCTCATAATCTTTATTAACATCCTCTTCTCAGCATTTCTACAAAGTAAGAAAATCCCACTGCCTTGATTTTTTCAGGTGAGGAAAAGAGCTCGATTCACAGCATCCTTCAGGCACTACAAATATCTTCTGACCCTACACCAAAGCTCATATATCCCTGCAAGCATCCGGGTTGTGCACCTGGGCAGGCCATCCCGGGTCCCAGGAGTTAATGTGACTCTTAGCCAGGGCTGAAATCAGCTCTGTAAGGACTCCAAAGAGCTGGTATTGAACCAGAAAAAGGTCCTGGAGGCAGGATCATGGTGCATACTCAGAGCACTCTGATTGCCAGTTGATGCATCCCTGCACCAATCCTCTGCTGCACCCTGTAAGTGGAGCTGTGACACAGGAGGTGTGGTGGCACAGGCTGAAAGCAGGGTCTGGGAAGGGATCTCTTCTGCATCCACCACTGTTTTATAACTGAGCTTTGCTGATGGTCTTCAGAAACTTTGTGAGTGGGGGAATTTTCTTTTGTGTCTCTGAATATTTGATCTATATTCTTCTTCTGCCCTAATTTTTGGATTACAAAGAGAATTGCCACTGGGTATTTCCAGCCCTTCCTACGTGGTGACAATCTCTCATTAGAGGCTTTTTCCATCTGTGCTGCCAGCTAGGACTGACTTTTGCTAATAGAGGTATGCAGGCACCTTCTGTGCCTTCTGCTTTTAAGTGTTTTAAATAATCTCCCCATACACACACATTAAACAAGCTTCACGTACATGAGTTTTGTCCATGCTAAACGTGGCTTTTAAGTCCAAACCTCAAACCCGTAGCTGGCTGCTCTGCACCAGGCTCTATTAAGCCCATCTGAGCAAGACTTCTAGCGAGCAGAAGGGGGAAGAGTCTCTGTGGCTGTTGTACTGTCAGCTTTCCTATCCAATTTAATTAGTTCTGCGAAGCTCCTTGACTAAATTTGCATATAATTTATTCTGCCCTCCCTTTCCTTGTTCTGTGTGTTAATTATTTTCGTGCAGCACGCTCGGGGCCGGCAGATGAAGGCGGGTCTGGGCGAAGCTCGCTGCCTGCGGCGGGCGCTCACCCCCGGGGAGGGGGAACTGTGCAGGAGAAATCCGAATTTAGGCAAGGCTGAAAGGCAGGCAGGGAGCAGCGGGAGGCTGCTGGCAGTCTGGGCCTCCTCTCAGTTTCTGCCTGCAGATACAGAGGTTGATGGAAAGTGGCTCTGTGAAAATGGATTCTGCTGCTAGCTTAAGGGCAATCCTGCGCCAGCCCCCTCGGGATTCTAGGCTGGAGTACACAGACAAGACTTTAAGAGAAATAAAAGTGTAGCTCTACCTGAAAGTGGCTTTTTCAGGGTGCCCATGGGGTGTGCCATGGCATTGCCTGGGTGCAGCCTGTTCACAGGAGGGAGCAGTGCTCTGCTGGGGACAGTGGTACCAGGTGTCACCACCAAAGACAGTGAGAGGCACAAAATCAGCTGCAGGTTGAAGACTGATGCTCCTGTCATAGCTGTTGGGGCTGCTGGAGCAATAACACCCCTCCCTCAAAACCCATGGGCTGAGGCAAAACCTGCAGAAACCAGTTTTGTTTATTTGTTAGATAAAGATACATGAAGTGAAAAGTTGACCATTTTACACCTGTGTCTGAAAGCACACCGGTCATCAATCAGGACTGAGTTTCTCAAGGAGCCATGTCCTTTGGAAGGGGAAGGAGGGTGCTGCTGCCTGGCCATGGGACAGTGACCACAGGCTCCAGCTCACAGGTCCCCCTGCTGCTTCTTTTCTTTTGAGAAAGTGATAAACTAAAATCAATTTTTAGAAAATCTGCCTATATACTGACAGAACAGCAGATTTCCTCCCCGTGCTTGATTGCTAGATTTAGTTCTACCTTTCCCTTTACATTTATTTATTTGCTTACAGGGGCTTGGAGGAATTCAGATCAGCACCCTCTTTCTCTGTGTGGTGGAGCCCTGGTTTGACAAGACAAGGAAGGAGACTGCTTACTGCTCTGCTGTGCATCCAAATGAAGATAGCTGCAATCTAGTTCTGCATGATAAGCATAAAAATCGCTCATTTTATGCTAGATCATCTCCTGTTGTGCAAGGTAAAATGGTTTCACATATCTGTATGCCAGAGGCAGAACCACTTAAACACAGTCCAGAGGAATATTTCAGTATCCCCCCAAGTAATGACATTACTGATAACTACCAACTAGCAGCCTATCTTTGGCCAGGGGTTTCTACTAAATTTATCACTGGAGAAACAGTTTGTGGGAGCTGTTGCATCTTGATTTTGTTATTAATCCATCTGTACAGCCCTGTTCTCCCTCCGTGGTGAATGTCAGCTGTGGGAATTTTCAGAGTGGACAGAGGAAACACCACGTCTGGAAGGCACAGATTGTTGGCTAAATAAACCTTCCCCAGGAAAGCATTTGGCTAATCACAGAATCATAGAAAGGCTTAAGTTGGAAGGGACCTTAAAAATCATCTTATTCCAATCCCCAATGGGAGCAGGGGGAGAGGAAAGGGGAAATCTGCTTCTAGACACAAAGAGAATTTAGTTTAAATTCCTTAGCCAATGGAGCAGAGATTTTTAACATATGACATGAGCAAATGATTCTCTTTTTTTGACTGCTTTGTTTACTGCATAATTTAAAGGAATTTTTTTTGTCACCCTTTGCTACATAATTGAATTTTTATAGTGCTGTTAATAAAAATGTACATCAAATGTGACAATTATTATTCTTCAATGGATTTTTATATTATTTCAGTCAGAGAGAGATATGAGAAAGCATTAAGGATAACTAAAGAGGTATTCTGAAGTAATTTCCATTATTTAATACTTCTTAAAATTGGTGAATTAGTTGGATGTCTTCACTTCTTCAGTGAAGTAATTCTGGATTTTCAGAGTCGATCTATTTTAACAACTATAAAAGAGGGGCCAATCCTGCAGTCACTTTCAGGTAAAAATCCCATTTGTTTTCATGGGAGTTTTGTCAGGTTGGGGAGACAGCTGCACCAAGATGCATAAATGTATGTAAAAAAATGTCAGTTCCAGTATGTCATTCGTTTGAGTGTTGAAAACAGCATTATCCTTTCATGTCCCATACAGTGAGGCAGTAAATCATTTTTAAAAGGTTTGGAGATAAAGAAAAATACATTTGACCCTTTGTGCTTGAACCTGGCCCCTCACTTAAGTCACTGCCTATGTTTCTGGGGGACATGCCATGAAAAAGTCTGCAGAATTTCCTTGTGACCATGAATGCAACAACAGTGCAAATCTCTCCAGCTTGCCTTTGTACTTCATGAGGTATAAACTGCTGGGGCTCAAAATACTTTTTTCTTATCTTTGTTATTTTTGGGGGGAAAAATTGACACATTAAACACCCGACATTAGATTTATTAGGGACAGTAGTTTCCAGCTGAAGCTTTTCTTAAAATTATATTTATCCTTTGAAGAAGAAATGGCATTATTTCCAGAATGGAGAAAATGATGATTTAAATATGTTTTCGGATAATGGAACCACTTTGTTAATGAACAGTAATTTTCTGTCTACCTCTGGAGGAATTAAGCTCATGGATTATATAATACATCTGTGAAAGCTTATCTGATCGCCCAGTAATTGTGACCTCATTGTGAGTTGTGCAATTAAGCATTCAGCTACTATTTGGCACCACAATTAATTGTGTTTTACTTTTCTGATACGCTTGTTGACAACAGGGAGGGAAATTGCCCGTGGCAGCAGAGGGGCTGGAGGAGTGGCACTGCCTGAGCACCGTCCCCACTCAGCCCTGCAGGTGCCCCTCTCCAGCATGGAGGAGATAATTAAGCAGGCAAAGAGCTAATGACAGTGGGGAGGATCTCACATCCAGACTGAAGGCTTTTGGGATGGGCAGCAAAGCCCTTCTGCTCCCAAACCCACGTGTCGTGCTGAAGGAGGCTGATGGGTTCAATGTGCAAGGGAGTAGTTTTGCAGGGAAAATTTGAGGATATGTCTTTTGGATACAGCTTTCCACATATAAGTGGTTGTATGGAAACATGCAAGGCAACAGCATTTTAGAAAAATATTTGGGGAAATTTCGATGAAATTGTAGATCTTAGTCAAGTTGAAGGTAGGTTTTGGAGAGGTATTGAGAAAGATGAGAACAAGATGAGCAAAAAAGCAGTATATACAGGCAGAGTTAAATGACTCTTCACTTGCAAAAGTTCTTAATACTTCTGACCATCCAACCAATGTGGCAAAATCTTCAGGACTGATGACCAAGAGCCAGGATATGGTTGCCTGGAGCCTCAGAGAAAGCAGGGATTTGGCAATCATTCATGGCAGGAACCTATGTGGTCACAGCATTAATTGTACTGCAGGGATTCACATGTAGCTCTACTGTAGGGAAACTCATTTAGTCTTGGTTGACTCACTGGATTTTCTTACCCTCCCCATTAAGGACTTGCGCTGTGCATTGCTCCCTGCCCTGGCAGTGCCACCCTGCTTGCTGTAGGATGTGGCTCAGCCTGTGACACAGCTCTGGACTGATGAGGAGCCACAGGTCCCCACGTGTTAATGTGCAAGGACCAGAATGTGCAACAGGATGGAACAGAAGAGATTAATTTCTTGGTTCTTTCATGCTGAGAGAAGCAAGAAGTGTAAGTACCCACCGTGACTGATTTCATTAATGCAGAGTAAGGAAGTATTAAAGGCTTTTTATTGTGGTGCAGTCATCCTTTCTCAATTAAACACACTTCCTCTTGGGCCTCCTCCTTGTGGGACTCTGCCATCTTTGGGGTAGTACATCAACACTACGCCCTTTTCTGTCGTGATCTATTGTACCCATAGATCTTCATAGTGAGCTTTCTTTCTAATGATCTATTAGTGAAATGCATCATTTCAGTGAGGATGATGATGATGATATACTACTCCATGGATGATGCCATCCAAAGGAAAGAAAAGGTCAAACAACAAATCCAATAGAGTTATTGGATTAAAGTCAGGCAACACATCATCTCCAAGGCTGCTTTCCTAATGCCAAAGAGGATTGCTGATACAAGCAGTGCATTCTAGGGACCATTTCTTTCATGACTGTGCCTGGACTGACCCCTGAACTTCATGCGAAAGCAGTACTTTGTATCATCTCAACTGAGGAAATATGAAAATATTTTTGTGTTTGAGACTATGCACATGACAGGCTCAACATCAAGTCCCCAGGCATGGTGTATCTCCTGCTCTTCTGGCCAGGCTTCTGCCTGCAGGGTGCACACTGACAAATATTGCATCCGTGTCTCTGCCTAGGCTAGTTCTGAAGCTGCATCTGTGTGGATCCTGATCACTTGGTTCATTGCAATCATCTAAAATGCTAGCAAATAAGCTTTTTTAGTGAGCTGAAATTACCAGTGTTGGATTACAGAAGAGCACCTACAAAACTCTTACTTTATTGTGATCATTTCCCTCATGAAGTCTGAAAATAGATTTTCCTCACTCTGCCTCTTATTCCACAGCATTCAAAAACCCTGCTATGCCCAGGCTGAACCAAAAGTGCTCACTGTACCTTAGGGTGAATTTTAAAAACATGGTATGGATTTTTCTTGTCTCATAGGTCTTATTTGTTTTCTTGAAGTCCTAGAACTTTGCTGTGGAAGGACACTGAGGGACACATAAATAATGTGCAGAGTTGTATCCCAAAATGGCTTAATTGTTTAATGCCTACTGAAATGTAAATGAAGCTTAGGAGAGTGCTAAGAGATTCATCTATCCATTCAAGGTCAATATATTGAGTAAGGTGCAATTTGCTGGGGGAGGAGGGGTCTTCCAATGAATAATCTTGATTTCCAGAAAAAGGCTTCAGGCTCGTCTCTCCTTTCAAGTCCCCATATTTGCATTTGCTGATAATGATGAGTGGTTTTGTAGTGCCAAGATGTGACATGTGACTGCTTGATTTTGCCATTTCATGTGTGAGACTGACATGCAATACAGCTGCTCAGACAGTGGGAATGTGACCTGGCACTGGCTTTGGAAAATCAGAAAGGATGCTTTTGAAGCCAAGGGCAGTTCTGTGCTGTATGGACATTTCAAGAAGCTGAGGGTGGTTGGTGCCAGCAGCTAAACCAATAACACTCCATTTTCTATAGAACATGGCATGTACTAGCAGCTCTATCTTTACAGGGGTGGTCAAACTTCTCCTAGTTGGAACCTCTGTGTGGGGAGTACTGTGGAATAAATTCAAAACACAATGCATACACTTCATCTCTTTCACCAGGCTTTCTCTATCTGGGTTTAGGTTTTTTTCCCCATTATTTTCCATAACACAAAAGACTGATTATTACTGGAGAAATTGTACAGTGGGTTCCCTGAATCTTTGCAATCCTGAATCTCTGCCACCCAGAATAAGCCTAACATAAACCTCACAGAAGTTTGGTGTTTTGTAGACTTTCTCCACCATGTTGACAAGGCTGTGAACATCACTTCAACCAACAGACATCAAAATTGCAACAACCAAGTCTCATCTCACAGGTCGTGAGGTCTTTTCTAACCTTCTCTTTCTTTTCCTTGTACATTTCCCTAAATGTTACTTTGATGCTTTTGTATTGCTATATTACTGTAGATAATAATAAACAAAATGGCTGCATACCTGCTTTCCCTTGCAACCAAATTGTCCTAAAATACACCCTACACATATATATTTACAATCACTGATCATTCAGAGTCACTTCATTAATCCACCCCAAGGGAAATAAACAGGAACCTGGGTTACCCTCACCTTTGTTGGGGGAGCTCGTAACAGGGAGAAGGTGAAGAAAAATCCATCCTGCCTTCAGGTTTCCTGAAAAATGTAACCCATTAACAGCCAGGAACAACGGTGTTGAGATCTTCAATTCTTGTCTTCTAGTCAGAGGTGGCATTCAGAGCATAGGATGGTAATTATCAGAAATTCATTATAACTCAGAAGGAGTAGGGGTGTAAGACAGCAAAGTCAGAGAAATTTGCCAGACACAGAATAATTCCTGCAGAAGAAGCTTAGAGATTCTTTCATCGCTTTTGCCAAATTCCATAATCTTCATGTAATCTTCTTTTGTTTCAAGAAATGTATGTTCAGGAGTGCTGCTACTTCCTAATTTGAAATTGTTTCAAACAACTTGAACTGCTTCAGAATAATGCTTTTTTATAAAGCATGATTTTTCTGGGTTGAGTTAGGGCATTTAGCAAGATGGAAAAATGAGAAGTCAGAAGGTTTTCTTGTTTTTAAAAGCTTGAGAAACTTTCTGGTAATAGCATGTCAAATGCAGCTTGTGAGATTACATGATTCCATTTCATGACAACGTTTTCAGCCATTCCAGGCTTGATTTTAGTTAAAATAAAAGTGAGAATCAGTTTAGCACAGAGAGGTGTTTTTCCATGAATCACAGAGCTAGTCCTGGGAAGTCTGGATCTACATGTTCACAAGAGCAAAAGCTGTTGTAAAGGCAACTACAAAATAAATACTGGAAATGTATGGATATATGGATATTTAAACAAAAGATCCCATAACACAGGCAAGGAAACTCTATGGTTCTCTGAGATGTGAATATATTATCTGTTTCATTAAATGCTTTTTAGAACAGCCACAATACAGCCAATTAATACTTTAAGAGATCCAAACACACATGCCTATACTATACAGTTATAGAAATTTCCTCAGAGCAAAACAAAGGCTCGTAGTTGTCAGAGTATCAGATTCTTCCAGAATAAAGAATTAATAACACCCCAGTATGAAATATTTGTAAATACATTTTTCTCAGTTCAACCATCTCCTAACAGTGCAGTGATTCACTCTACACTGCCAGTGTCTCCCCACCCCAGAGCCCATGAGATGCAGCATCAGCTCATTGCCCCTGCAGCCTGATTTTGCAGTATGCCAAACTTTCTCTTTAAAAACACATAAATAAATGAATGGAAGGAATGTCATCTTGTCGCCAGTGGTACTGGCGTCATTTTGCAGCTGTGTTGACTTTGAAATGAGCAGCCAGTGATTTTTGAGTTAGGTAGGTGAAGTGGAAAAATAATGATGGATTCAGTAGTCTTTTGTCACTTTTGGGCCTGAATTTTCCTGATGTCTGTGTGAGTGCTGGCTGTGTACTGCCTGTCGGTAGTGAAAAATAGATTCCAGAGCAGGTCCTGCTGGAAGAAAAAATCTGGGCCATTTAGTTTCACATCATTTCCCCTCGATTCCCCTTTATAATGAGTGTTAATAAATAACTTGGGAAAAAGGGTTCATGATCTTTTATCACTCAAATGTGCAACAATGAAAATTAAAATGGAGGAGA
Organism: Chaetops frenatus; assembly: GCA_013400775.1. Classification (NCBI taxonomy): domain Eukaryota; kingdom Metazoa; phylum Chordata; class Aves; order Passeriformes; family Picathartidae; genus Chaetops; species Chaetops frenatus. Next base: position 619,821 of record VZTR01021630.1, on the reverse strand, counting down.
AACCGATAAAAAGGCTAATACCTCATAAACATTCCTTACCTGAAACAATGAATGATAGGAAATAGGAGCAGCTCTTAATGGGAAGATTTGGATGTTTGAGACCAATCTTGATTAGGCTTTTTTGCCCTAATTTGTTGTACAGCTTATAACATTTCTTTCAAGGCAGAATAATATAGGTCAATAGTTGACTTAAAAATCTTTAAGAACTGGGGTGATTAGTGATTGAGCAAGAGCCATTAGCCAGTGCACAAACCCGGGCTCTTTCAGACATGAGCTTGTCTTTGGGCAAGGAGCATAAATCTAAAACTTCAAACTCCATTGTTTGCATAAAATAGATCAATACTCAGCTCTACCGAGGGATGCATCGATTTGGTCAAAAGGAAGGAGGGACTGATGGTTGCAGGCTCTTTTTTGATCTGGTTTTCCCTAGGAAACGATGTTTATCATATTGTGTGTGCCTGCCTCCCTGCTGGACTCTGCCAGCCAATTTTGACCAGATTTTAGACAGATTTCAGCCAGTGTGGAGGATGTTAAAGATATTGGGGTATGACAATTTCTATGAAAACAAGAGGTGTAGTTTAGAAACATGAGTGAGGATGCCGTGTACTAGCTGCTTGCACTAGCAGAGACTTCTCCAAAGTTCTTGGGGCACATTTTCTGATTTGTCCATCCATGGGAAGCTGCTCACAGCCCTTGTTTGGCTTGAGCTCAGGACATTGATCAGCCTAGATTTTTATTTCATGCAATAATGAGCATGAGAAGTTGACAGCTTGGGTCCTAACATCCCCTTTGTATTCTAGGGAGAACACTCCCTTTTCCTGGCCTGTCTTGCTCATTTTGGGTCTAAGCAATTTGGGAAGAAATCAAAAGTTTTCAGCTACAGTATTAGGGCCAAGGAATTCTATTCTGGCTGAAGCGTCTGGGTGCCATGGAAATATGGATGGTGTGTGTTCCTGTACTGCCCTGTTTCCTCACGCCCTTCTCTCAACACCACCTCCAGGCAGAAAGGAAACTCTACCTCTTTACCTGACACAATCACAGAGCAGAGGGCAGGTCTCCAGTTCTGGCAAAAATGCAAAATGAAATAGGTAACCATAATTCAATCCCTTCTCTGTCCCAGCTTTCCCAGTATTTTTACTTTCCAACGAGTAGATGACTTTCTTGAACCAGAAATTCTCTTTGGCAAACAGTGACTTCCCATGACCTGTTTTTTCCTGCATCAAACCAGGACATTTTGGACAGAGGAAAATATATACACAGGACAAAGGAAACTATGTGAGGTGGTGCAATTAGCTTTTTAGGACCATTTAAAGGCAGCACCAAGGTGGAAGAAAGATGTGGGGGATGATAAGGTGTAACTTTTTGTTACACAATAATAATAATAATCACACACAGGATTTTTCTGCACTCTTCCTCCTGCAGTTTCTCTCGTTAAATGTGAAATCAGGCAAAAAAGATTTTGATGTTTCTTTTATCTGCACAAGATAAGCTTCCCCTCTTCCACACTGCTGTGGTGGGAAAGGCAGTGGGAAGAGAGACAGCTCAGATCCACTCTGGAGCACCTCTCTTGCCCTGCATACTGGGGCGGGAGGCAGGAAGATGCTCACAATTAGCAATGAACATTATCATCAGGCAAGTGATTTATAAATATTCCATGAAACAGGGCCCTGGATTGCACAAGCAACAGCAAATATTGTAGCAGATTTATTAGTGGAGCATGAAACATTTATATTTTTCAGATGACAGGACAGATGATGACTGTGTTATGCTAGCAGGCAGGATGAACCTCATTTGAGAAGTGTCTCATAGGTGATGGGTGGAGATGACAGCAAGATGAATTAAGGTCTTTGAGCATCAAGATGGTGTGATAGACCCTGGGAATTGAAAACTAAACACTGGTGGTATCCTTCAGAAAGCTCAGCTGAGCTTTCTTTGTGTAAGTCGAGGCACAGCCTTGATAATTGTGTTGCCCCAGGGACACTGGTGGGGAGTGGATTTTCCTGTCATCTTTTAGCAAGGTGGTTCTCTAGAATAAACGTTTAGTGCTTCAAATTAGAATTATAGTTAGGAAGAGACTGAGTGAAACTGGTGCTCCCCAGAGATCTGGACTTTGAAAAACAACTTTCTTGAAGGAGTTTTGAGCCAGTGACAACTTCCTTTTTTACTGTTCATTAAATGCATTACACCCAAAACCTGTCTAAGCCTTGGACTAGGGTGGCTCTATACAAAAAGCTGATGGAGGAGGATTGCTGAATAAGATCTGACTCAGAGCTGCAGTCCAGGTAGCACTAAAGAAGTAAGTAATTATAGATAATGTGTGACTTAAACAGCCAAGGACTTTGGAGTTACTGGTGTTTAGTTACACCAGGTCAGTCCTCAGGGGGAAAGGAAAAGGCCATCGAGTAGAATCAAACAGGACTTTCCCCTCAGATATCTGAGAGGGAGAGATTGGCGTCTTTATCTCCTCTGCATTTCTATCCCCTTGTAGATTTTACCATTTTGAGCTGACACCTTTTGTGATATAAGCACATATCTGGATGACAGATCTTTCTACCTTTCACTCTGTTACCACGTTTAAATACATTTCCTTGCAGCAGTATGTGAATGAATTTCATGGCTCCTTTCAAATGTATATGTAGGTGGATCAAAACTGTGCTTGAGATGGCAGCTGGTCTGACTTATGTCCTGGGAATGTGTCCCCTGTGAAACTCCGCTCTATACATCAAGATCATCTACCTTTCACACTCAAGTACTTTGAACTCAGCCACATCCTGACAAATTGCAATGGTCTCCTTCCCACAAAGAAGGAAGGAGGTTGTGCACCTAGGCAAAATTTTTCTATTTTTTTCTCAAGCATGAAACGAGTTTTGGCTTTGTTATAGTCAACTCTGAAAAAAAAAAAAAAAATTCCGAGGTTTGTGGGTATTAACAAGTTTGTGGGTTTAACAAGTATGTAGTTGTTTTAGTCAGGATTGGACTAATTCACTCCAGTGTCTGAGCTTCTTTCCATTTCACTAAAGAATGAATTACTGTTATACACTACAGTTAGTCAACTCAAATTTGTCTAGTTCCACTGAGACACTCATTCATCTCCCCTCTTAGAAGCCTCATTAATTCATAACCACCACTAAAGGGTTGTACCTTCATTTTACCAATGATCTGAGCCTCATGATGAATAATTTTATTGTTGGGAGAATGAAGGAGGTTATGGGAAGTCCACAGAACTTGAGCAGACTCCCCATCCTTTACCAATACCACACAGTGGCTTCATCCTCCTGGACAATGGATGTGATCCTGACTTTAGTTATTTTTTCAGAAAGATGTAAAATAATTCTATGTGCTTTTGAGAACTATTTAAAGAGTTGGATGAAAGGGCACTTATGGCTAAAATGGGTTTCCTGTATCCCTTGAACCTACTAGTGCAGGATGCTCAGTGCAATCCGAATTTCCTTTTGTGCTTGGCACAATGCATTCCCTTCTTATTTGCTCATACCATGAAATCTGGGAATAGAAGTTCCATGTTTGGCAACAAGTAAGTCTCACAGGAGTTTGGCTGTCAGGCCAGAATGGGCTTTCATTGCGTAACGGAGAGGAAAAAGGGAATGAAGTCCTAAAAAGGTATTTTACAAAATTCTTCCCATGAACATTGTGTTATTAGAGTAGCTAGTGAGTTAAAACACCATTTTAAATCCCAACAAGCCAAGAAAGACCATAAAACTGCAAGGAGCAGGCTAAACAGCACACAGCACACAAACATTGTAAATTAAGACAAAGCAAATGACTGTAAATGCCAGCAGTCCCTAAAACATTAGGGACTAATTTCTAACAAACCATTAGCTGTGCAGGGAATTGTCAAATATTATTAAATATAATTTGCTGCATCTGCTTTATTATAGAATTCATTTGGCACATGTGCTATTTACGTTGTACACTCCTTTTTTTTCTGCTATATGCAGTGTCTTTTCCTTTAAGCCTTACATGTCACCCCAGCATAGTACAGCAAGTGAATTAGGATTTACTTCACTTCTGCTGTAGGAACTCAGTTTGTATTTGCATATTTATACTTGAAGCAGTTTCCCTCCTGCCCTAGACTTTCTCCCACAAGCAGCTGCAGGTGAATGTTCCTGCAGTACAATCAGCAGCCAGCCCCCAGCAAGTGCTCTTTCAGCTGCCTAATGCTATGAATGCACATGTGGAGAACGTTTGCAGCCTCTGCAGGAATACTGTTGCCATCAATATCATTGTGCCATTAATATTTAAATGGATCCATGCTCTGAATTATATTGGGTTTGTTTTTTTTTTTTTGGAGCTAATATTCAAGGAGTAGGTGATATCCTGTTAGCATTGCTATCAACCACATCGGCCAGCCAATGCTGTAATCTTGATCAAAAATAATAATGCCATCCATAACACTGTAAAGATTTATTAGTTGTGACAGATCTATACATTAACAAATCACTACATGGCCCTGAATGCCAAGTAAACAGAGCCAGTCTCATAAGGAATAGTAGGGCCTTTTGGGAAACCTGTTAAGGAGAGTTTCACACAGGAAAAATTGGCTCTGAAAATAATCCAGATGTTTGTGTGTGTTTGTGTGTGTGCAGGAATGATGGGTGGCTGTCTGTCCACTCTTGCTCTTCTCTAGTTGGGGTGGGGGAGATGGCTGGTAAACCAGAATGGGCACAATAAGTGTTTTGTGGTGCAGCTCTGGTTCGTGTTCTGCTGTAGCTTGAATTTGTTCTGATTTGGTTCTACCCTTTCTTCTATAAAATTTCTGGATAGCTCACATTGTACTGTTTTGGGAAGATGTCCCAGTCAGAACAACTTTTTGGCTTAATTTGACTCCCCCACTACAATTGTTTATAATGTCCATTCCTATGATGGCAGTAAGGTGATATTTCCTGACTCTCATTTTGGTGGCTGTTACCAGTTGGATGTACAACACATAAAATCAGAATTTTCCTTGTCATTATAAAGTTTTTCTTTTTCAAACAGATCTTGCTGTCACATATGCTTAGGTGATTACTTTCCTTTTTTGTGCACTGGTTCATAGAACTGTAGAATCATAGATGGTTTGGGTTGGAAGGGACATTGGAGATCATCCAGTTCCAAATCCTCAGCCATGGACAGGGACAACTTCCACCAAACCAGGTTGCTCAGAGCCCCATCCAGCCTGGCTTTGAACACTCCCAGGGATGGGGCATCCACAGCTGCTCTGGGCAACCTGGGCCAGGGCCTCAGCAGCCTCAGAGTAAAGAATATCTCCCTTATATCCAACTGGAAAATTCTCTCCTTCAGTTTAGAGCCATTAGCCCTTGCTCCTCCTGTAAAATATATCTGGGGCTACAGATCACGGTTTTTTTTTTTTGGTTAGGACTGAAAAAGAAAACTTTTAAAGCCTGGATCCAAGGTAACAAAAATGGTATTTACACATCCCTATAATGGGGTCACTTCATGAGAAATCCCCCAGCTCCAAACCCCCAGGAGAACTGTGTGTAGGCAGAGCTGAAAGCGAGATCTGAGTTCTCATAATTATTCACAACCCTTTGCTGGATTAATAAACATGCCAGTGCAGGAATCTTGTTCTCATTTTACTTATTTCCTGACCTGTCCGTATTAGCACGTAACTTGAAAAAAAAAAAAAAAAAAAAAAAAAAAAAAAAAAAAAAAAAAAAAAGTCTAGTTTTACTTATTGTAGTATTTGGGAGTTCTGAAAAATTGCCTGCCACTAGAGGTTATTCAAATTCTGGTCTTGATGTATTAGCCTAGACAGTTTTAAAGCCATATCTACAGCGAGTAGTTAGCCATACTGCTGAACAGACATTTTTTAAAATGAACTACAAAGAACAGTCTATTGTGGTTAGCTTATTTTATTTACAGCATTTCACATGGTGTGAACATTAAAAATTTACAGAGTAATATTGATTTCCAGCTTCATCAAACCATTTCTACCCAAACTACAGACTCAAACTGTTTCAGGAAAGGTGCCTTATTCACATGGTTATTTGTGCTGCTCTGAAGGCTGGGCTCTGCCAGGCAGCCAGAAATTCATCTCCTGGCAGAAAGTTAAAGAGGAGGCTCAGAAAGTAAATAATTGCCAGGAAGCATCAGGAAAGGAGTCTGCTAGTGGATGTGGGAGAGGAGGGGGAAACTGGTGTGGCTGGGAAGGGTTTAATAAATGAGTTTTCAGGGAATCCCCCAGGCTGCAGGGACACAGGGTGGCACTGTTGTCAGCCACATGGCTGCAAAAGCATCACCCATTCTCAGCTGGTGAGAAAGAATTTTTTGTCATTTCTGCCACCCTCCAGACTAAAAAAAAAAAGCTAACAAATTTGAATAGACCAGAAAACCAAATGGTACTGGGTAAATGGCACACAGTTTTCTGCAGTGACACTTCTGCCTGACAAGTGAATCATGAAATAGGAAAGAAGAAAAAACAAACCAAATCCTCTAAAAATCCAGAAAGCCAGGGAAATTCAAGTAACAAACAAAAAAATCCCACAAAAGCAAAAACGTGTGTGATGGAAATAAAGATGCCCTTCTCAACCCCATTGATGAGAACTTAATTAGGTATAAAATTTATGAAAGGCATAGGAAATGTGATCTTTTATCCCATTAGGAGAAAACTGGACTAGCTTCAAATCTGTGGGAGACCTGGGTGAGACTCATATGTAAAAAGATACATCTCCATCAGGAAAGATGTATTGAAAACCTCTGGTGAAGTTCTTTGGCCAGTAATCTGTATGTCTTGGAAAATTATATATTGAACCCTTTTGGTCCCCTTTCTACAAAACACGTGGAATTAAACTGTACTTCATGCAGATGTTATAAACTAGGTTATCCAGCTTTCAGCCCCTCTGCTCACAAATTCTGCTCATGCTTTGGAACTCAACTTCCAGAATTTCAAAAGAAATTTAAGTTGCAGGATGACCAGACTTCACTTGTCAAGACGAAGAAGATGAAATTCCAGATATTTTGGAAGTACTAATCTAATTCTGCTGCTGTTAGCCTATCTTCTTTTTCTCCACACTGCTATAACCCAAACAAATCTAAAGTAAAACTTTCAGATTTGCACCAAAGTGAGTTGCAGAGGACTGAATTAATCTTATTTATTTAACTCACTGTTCAAACTAACTTGCCAGCATAGTAAGGGCCAGAGTTACAGTTAATTCAGTTGAAAGCACCCAGAACAGAGGAGATTAAAAAACGAAGATAGGATTTTGTAGCTCAGTCCAATACTTCTGAAAAAAAAAAAAAAAAAAAGCACATTAAAAGAAAATCTGGTAAGAGCAGACAAAAACTTTGCTTGAAGTCTGTGGGTCAAATCCAACAATTGCCTGGCTGACTGTGCAAGTTCCAGTGCAGCTGTGAGGGGGTGAAGAGAGATTTTGGAGTAATTTGCAGTGATCTGAATGCAGGGATTTCTCACTGGAAGGACAAGGAGCAGCAAGAGCAGACAAAGACAGTGCCTGATGTCTGTGGCATCACCTCCCACTGGGATGGGCTGGTGTGGGGGGCTGCTGCTGCTGCCCTGGGGGGCACATCTTGGTGGGGCTCTGAGCTGGGGGCTGTGAGGAAGGCAACAAGCAGGAGAACATGTTAGGGCTGATTAACAGCAGTCTGTTGTTCTGTTTCTTTGTCCACTGCCTAAATTACTCAGCAGCTCGTGGTCAGATCTGAAGACACTTAGGCTCTTCAAGTAAATGTGGGTGATTGAGTCCTTCACTATAATCCATTACCTTACCCAGCCTAATCTTTTAAGTCTCTGGTAATTTTTTTTTTCATTGGCAAAGTAACTCCAGCACCTGCAGTTTTGCTCTAGGGGATATATCTAAGGAAGGAAAATTGTTCCTGTGAACACAGAATTGCTTTGGTCCATAAAATGGGGCATCCCAGGAAGGATTTATTATTTGTAATGGTCTTATAAGCGATAGTGAGATAAAAGCAATGTGAGATTTGAAACAACATGAGTGTTTTAAGCAGAGATCTGAGTGACAGGAGACAGTGAAAATACCTTCCTTCCCTTTGCTGGCATTTCAGTGTGTTCATTGAATCAAAAGATCTACACTTGGGGGAAGGGAAGGGAAGGGAAGGGAAGGGAAGGGAAGGGAAGGGGAAAACTCATAGTCGAGTTAACTGCTGTCAAAATTAATGGCAAAGATTATGTTCAACTTTATTAGGCAGAATCAACCTTCCTAGTTAGAGTATCCTATGCTCCTGGGGCATGCCTGCAATCCCACTTCCAAAGGTGTAAAGTGGGGCTGCTTAATGGAAATGCAGGTCATATCTCCGGGAAAATTATGCAGGAAGGAGTTGCATCTCTTCCTAATTCCAAATCTTTATCTTTTACAAAGATCCTTCTTAATGGTACAGTTCTTTTCTACCTTGTCATACAAACTGCTAAAGGAGGGAGGGGGAGGAAGACAGTTCATTCCACAGAAGTAGGTCCACTGGAGAAGTATTTAGGTTTTATAAATAGGTCTATAAATAATACATTTACATTTCAGCTGGTTTTATTGCTATTGATATGCAATATAGTCCTGTGGGCTTAAATCTGCAGATATTTTTATTAGTAGAGGTCGTTGCCATGTTGCATTGTACAAACAGCACACTGCATTCATCTCGGCAAATGTTTATTTTTGCATGCCTCAGTGCCTGCCTTGAAACAGCAGTGCATTGGGTGTTATCCATCTCTTCTACCTGTCCTTAGATTTTGCTAAGTGCATACTTTAATGGATGGGTTGAAAAGCCCCAATCACTCTGTAATTTAAGATTTTATGCCTGAATGCTGGATGTCATCTTAATAAGTGTGGTGGTGTGTGTGAGAGTGTCAGGAGGTATAAAAGGAAATCATGCTTTGTTTCTGTGATGGATTTCTGTGACTATTTCATGATACTGTCTGTACTTTGCTAATTGAATAAGGATTATTTTGGAATGAGGAAATCTGTAGCTGCTGAATAAGATTCAGTCAATGCAATTAAAATGTTAACATAGATTGCAGTTAAAGATGCAATTCCCTTTTTCTCATTGTGCATTAAAAGAGCTGAGGTGGGTGGGTGGTCAGCTGCTGGGTTTTATTCTCTTCCAGCTTACAGCATGGCTTACCACTAGTCTGCAATAATTACCTTTTGGAAGCTTGTTTTGATTGTATTGTTACATATGTCAAATCACCAAATGAAACCCAAGGTTGCTTGCCTGCTGCTGTGTAACGACCCAGCAAAATCTTGCAGCCTCCCCTAAGGTATTTGTGTGCTGGTTTCTGAATTTTGCCATGTCCTGCCTAATAAATGCAGAGCCATGCTGCAGAATTGCTCTGAAGATACAGAGCTGGGATGTTTGTGGGACAGCAAAATCATGCAGGCACCTCTGTGTTCCCCCAGGTGTTGAGTCTGAGCCAGCTGGAAGTTGGGGTACAAACCTGTGCTTTGGGCATTCCAGGCTATCGAGGCATCACAGAAGCAGAGAGCAAGGCTGTGGGTGAGTTTAGTTCTTCCAAATCTATCCAGTGCCCGTGTCTGGAGGGTGATGGAAACCAAAGAGATGTGCCAATGCAGGCCATAAAATCCTGCGACTGCACTGCCACTTCCAAGCAGGGTCTAATGAAATGAAAAGTACTCCCCTTCTCCCTTGTCATCATCTCTGTCACATCATCCTGCAGAGATCAACCCCTCGCTCACAGAGAGGCTTTCTCCTAAAATATATTAACCTCAGCTCTCTCTCTCTCTCTCTCTCACTCTCTCTCTCTCTCTCTCTCTCATGTCAGTACTCTAATTGAGACTTAATGTATTTACCTCTGCTTTTGTCACCCTCCCTCCCTCTCTCCCTGTCCCCTTTTATTGGTACCGTGTTGGATTAACATCCATGAGCACAGTGCCCTTTCCTGCACATGTCAGATGGGCAGAGTGCTGTCAGACAGACCCATCATTTAACCACTGGTGTTCTGGATCATTAGCACAGTGTCACAGTTTCACCCTTCCATCCTGGTGCTTTCCCTTAAGTAGATTTCCCTGCATAAGTCTCATTTTCAAAATGATGGCTTAAGTGCACATGTTAATTGCAAGATTTAATTATATGGTGGTGAAGTTGTGTGAAATTTTCCTCCTAATTAACAAGGGAAAACTTGGCACGGGAGGAAGGGTATAATGGGGAAAGGCCTTTTGCTTTTCATCATGAACAATTCCTGCACATGGCTGGCTGTGCCCCAGATCATTGGCTTCCCTGGCTGGGGATGGACCAGGTGCAGCTGAAGGCCAAGCTGGCCACAGACAGGCACCTGCAAGGGAAACAGCGGTGTCAGAGCTGGAGGTGAGCAGAGCTTTGGCACTACTGAAGAAAAACGTCCAGAGGGTTTCAGGGAGCTTCTTTTCTCAGGCATGTTGACCTGAAGCAGGCAGGGTGAGGTCAAATCAATTTTACACTGAGGTTTCTTTCAAAATTGATATCTAGAGAATCAGTTCATTTTCATATCCAGGCTTCAGGATCTACATCCCAGCATTAGATAGGAATTAGAGACAGACAAAAAGATGCTGCTCCCATATGATGAGAGTCTGTTTCTATTTCTACAGACCTCCCTGCCTCTTAATGTTCTTTTCCAAGGTGGGACAACTGGTTTTCTCTCATCTTCTTTTTTTTTTTTCCTTTTCTCTTTTCTTGTTTCAGTAGCCAGTTGAAATATTCAGCCTCTCTGTTAACTCTCATTTCTCTTTCCTTTCCCTGGGGCAGACTCTTGGGGAAGCTGTTCTGGCTGGGAGAATGAACAGAGCCAAAATCAGTCTCAGTGAATGAAAAGGAAAGAATATGAGGTGGTTAATGTCTTCTTTTGGGTAAAGGCTCTCTCCCAAGCCCATCCTAATCGAGCCAAAGGGGTTCAAAGGGTTCCCATCAAGACTACCTCCTCCCTCGGCCTGTTGCTTGTTCTCCCCTCCTTTAGCCTTTGTCATTGCATTATGTCATGGGGTTTTATTTACTTTATTGCCTCTGGTGTTAATTGGCTGATGTCCTCAGGCTCTTGAAGCACTCAGCTCTTCCCAGCAGCCTTGGCTCCTTGTGCCCCTGTCAGTCCTCCCAGGGCTACCATATCCCACTTGGCAATAGAGGAATCTTCTAGGGCCTTTCAGAGAAGAAAGAGTGCCACTGGGAATTCCTGGGAGACCAGGTAGGAGGAGGGCTGTGGTAATAAACTACAGCTCTTTTGCTCAGTGCGATGGAATTTATCTTGTGTAATTTTGGAGACCCCATACAAGTAGAAATTGCCATGGTTCAGGATTTCCAGATAACTGGGACACAGTTTGAACACAACTGAAAACTTACTTTTCTAAAAAATAAAAATACTTTATTCTTGTTTCTGTGGGGTTTTTTTAATCAGAAATTGCATTGTAATGCACAATGCAACATGCCTCATAAAACCAGTATTTGAATCTTTGATTTTGACCTAATCTAAAAAGTTTGGATTTTTTCCTGTGACCTTTTGATGAATTCAATGCACTCCCATGGAAAGTCCAGAGAATGTATTCTTTTCACTCATCATGCAGTCACCTTATCTGACATTAGAATTTCACATGCTTTTTTTTTAAGGCACACTGCTCAGATACATAATTCTGTACTCTCAGACTTCAGATAATGAATAATCATTTTCACAGATCAACCTAATTAGGTAACTGAGAGCATTGCCTACAACAGAGTGAAAAAGTGTATATATTCACAGTTAGACAACTGTTCATTAGGGGCCTGACCTTGGAGCCATTATTCATGTTGAGTGGTACTCACTTATAGGAGATACTCCTATTGTCTTCAGCACACATATTACTACATAAAATATCATCTGCCAATGTTATGACTTCCTTAACATCCCAGTATTTTCTACCTGCAGTGACACCTGGGGTAAATTATGCAAGCAAACGTTATGATGGGAAGGCAGCACTGGCAGTGGTGCTGTGCATTTCATCTCATCCATGGGAAAAATCCCTCCTGTCACAGCAAGCTCATCCCCACCCTAGAGCTGAGATAATCACAACTGGCCTTGAGTATTCTCCCAGTCTGTTGCTGTGAGATTTGAAGTTTGTTTGCTTTAAGCCTCTTGAGGAATCCTGTCTGACCTTGTGCTGCAGAAGGAAATGGCCCTGACCACACTGCAGCTGCCAGGGCAGGTACCAGCAGCTGGGGGCCCCTTAACAAATTAAAATGCACTAATGCAATTGCAAGCAGTTGTTTCAGCAGTCCCTCAGGGATGAATGGATTTGAATTGCAGATTCTTGTTTTCTTCTCTGGGGCTCTCTGTGTTTTTCTGTCCATTTTTCTTGATCTTATCCAGGACATCTAAGCCCCTCTCCAAGCCAGGCTGGTCAGCCTGAGTGCTGTGTGTGTCCTGCTCATTGGCCACATGCCACACAACCCTGTGTACGTGCAAATTTCTGGAAAGGGATGCTTGGAAGCAAGCTGGTGCTGCCAGGCCAGTTTGTGCACCTATTTGTGCCATTTCCTGTGGGAATTGATAGAGAATGGGCTGCACTATTGGGTCACCTCCCTCCTTGCTGTGTTGGTGCTTGGTCACTCTCCTGTTGCAGTAGAGAATAAACAAAAGCTGTTCATCATCAGACACCCATGTAACAGATCATCACATCATTTTTTTAAATTTCCCAGCTAATCCTTTCAATGGTGAAAGGTATGCTGGAGGCTCCTTTCTCAGAAAGCATACCAAGGTCAGTCTAATCTGGAAGAAGTTCTGTTACAAGGACAGATAATCCCTTTGAAGGCTTGGGATATTCAGGTTTTTTCCTCATTTTTCCTCAGATTGCCTGCAAGACCTTAAATAAATCACTGATCTCCTGCCCCTGCCTTAGTGCCATATGACATGCTTGAGACTTGTATGCCCTGACAGAATATTTCCTGCCCTATCTTTGCTCTGTCTTGCCCTTTTTTCATGGTTCAACCTAGCTGGAAATGCAGGACCTTGAAATTGCATGCTCACTCTCCTCCCCTATGGTGGGATAGAGAGAAGAATTGAAAAAATATAAAGGGTGGGATAGAGAAAAGAATTGAAAAAATATAAAGTGTGGGCTGAGATACATAAGAAAGATTTAATAACTGAAAGAGAGTAAAATGCAATCGTCACCATCATCATCAGCACAGTAATGAAAAAGTGAGAGTAATAAAACTCAAAAGAAATAAGTGATGCACAATACAATTGCTCATCCTCCCTAGCCAAAGCCCAGCTCATCCCTGAGCAGCATTTTTCCCCCTTTCCAGCTAACTCCCCCTAGTTTAAATACTGGACAGGATGTTCTGGGGTGGGAATATCCCTTTGGCTGGTTCAGATCAGCTGTCCCAGCCACGTTCCCTCCCAGATTCTTGTGCAGCAGAGCACGAAACACTGAAAATTCCTTGACTAAAGACAGTCACTACTTAGCAACAAATAAAACATCAGTGTCTTATCAACACTGTTCTCATGCTAAATCTAAAGCAGAGCTACCAAGAAGAAAACTGACCCTATCCCAGGCAAAAGGAGGACTCCTTTCCAAAGAAGCCTGTGCTACCTCGAGTGCCACTCTGCATCCAGCCAGTGCTGGCTCTGCAGGCACCTCTGTGGCACACACAGCACTAAGCAGGCAGCCCCTGAGGTTGTTTAATGCTTTGCTGTGTGACAGCTTTTCGATGTGGGTGAGCTCTGTGGAAGAAGCAGAGGGAATGAGCTTGTGTAGTGCCTTAATAATCAGGCAGGAACATTGGTAAGTACAAGGCACCTTCTAAGCAGGGTGAGGGATTTGTGAGCAGTGAAGATGCTATCTGCTGCCTGCAAAGTGGGCCAGGTTTTAGCATGTGAGGCATGTGTTGCTGCCAGGTTTTGTCAAAGAAAGGATGGTTTATCTTATCTTGTGATGGGGCAGCTCTGAGTAAAACCACGGCCCAGAGGGGTGACATTGGCACGGGGAGGTGAGCTGCAGAGACAGCCTTTACAGGGAGAGCAGGTACATGGGGTTTGTGTCCAGCACATCCTCTCCCTTCTCTTCTTTCTCCAGTGAGCATTTGCCCAAAGAAATATGTTAAAACTGGTTTTAAGTTCAGCTCTGTGGTTATGCACAGGATCTGGTGCACAGCCATTGAGTGTGTGTGTGCAGGTGCAGGTGACCAGGCAGCAGGACTGGCCCTGGGGCCAAAGAGAGGTGGCACTGGAGCAGCTCCCAGGCCCCAGTAAAGCTCTCACTAGCCACTGCTGTCATTCAGGTTTCTGCTGTGTCTGAGGAGAGCAAGAGTAGGAACATATTCCCACAGTCCAGGAGTTATACTGGAAGGGTTTTCAAGCCCATCAGGGTCCATGCTGTTGTTAGAAGCTTGGATTTAAGTATTCCTCTCCTAGTTTTTGCCAAAATCAGTCCACGTACACCAGAGTTCTAGGCTCTATTTCATGGGGAATCAGTTGAAACTTTTGGGCCTGATGATTGTAGAAGATGATCTAACTAAACTGGAAGTGATCAGGAGATCAATAACATATTGAAATGCTGTTAAAATACATCTGGTCTGGAAGGGTCAGGCATCTATTCTGATATTCACTGAGGCACTGGAAATCTGCATTTTATTTGAGAACATCAGGCTGCCAGGTGCAGCTTATCCTGGCCAGGATCCTGCTGCTGTCCCAGCCTCTGGAGCCAAGCAGATCTTGAGTAATGAGATATTCTCAGTATATTCTCTCTTGTAATTCTTATCTCTTTTACAGGCTGTTCTCCAAAGCACAGGTTTGCCTGAACCTTACCCCAGGATAAGGCCTCAATACCTGCTTTGGGTACAGAGACTCAAGGGCAGCCCAGCACTGCTCCTTTCCCAGCCAGCTGCCCCTCTCTGCCATGCAGCCTGTGCTGCACCCATCCCTGGGGCTAAGCTCTTAGCAGCTTTCAGATGCTCCTTTCTCATGTTGAGAGTGAGACAGAAAGTGATTGTGAGAATTATCTCAGCCCCATTCAGCTGAGGAGGGCTCTCTGTCAGGGTTGTGATTTTCCTGATTCCTTTTCCATAGTGATACAAAAGAGAAAAACCACAGAGCATCTCTGAGTCTAAAAAGAGCAGTTGCTGCACAGAGCCCTGAGATGACTTAGTGCCAACAGACACGTGAGTTTACCATAGATCTACTTTAGGTCATAAGTGCAAAAACATATCTCGTTAATATTTAAAGATGCTTAGCACAAAAGCATGCATAATTAAACAGCACATCAGAGCTGATAATTCCAAATAATCTGTCTTCTGAAAAGGGATTTTTGTAATTTGTTAACTGGTTTGAAATCCACAGCTTAGCAGCAGGAGTATGTTTGCCTTACAAAATGAATAATTTTAAATGTTGGGCTGTGTCCATTCTCTCTGAGAAGAAAAAGAGACATAGCATGAGAGAGGATTTTTAAACAGGCACATAAGTGTGGACTCAGCATTGCCCAGAGCTCTCTGTCTGCCTGAGATATGTCTCATGTTTTAAAAGCAAAACTATATTTCTACCAGGTGTTGCATTGCTTTCTCTCCCAGGATTTTCATGTTCCACAAGGAGCTCATTGATATTAACCATGTCTTTCTCCAGATAACTCAATAGTGAAGGAATGCCTATAATAAGAATGATCTATTAGTTAGTGAAACAAGTGACATACAAGACAAATATGAAAATATTAATGGTGTCAGGTACAAAATACAATATGCTGTGATGTTTTCATTACATCCAAAAGACGATCTGAGCACATTTTCTGCCTGAATGCTAAAAATCTATGAGGAAAGAAAATGTGCTTATGATCCTTTGCAAATCACTCTTTTCAGAAGGGCCAAAATACAAATTGATGTGTGATCACAGCTGTATTTTAACTTAAGATCAAAAAACATCAACTGTTAAGAGCACATGCAGATCATTGATCACACAAGGCAAATCTAAAAAAGACTATTTTACATGTTTCACTGAAGTTATTTCTGGAAGTTACTGAAGTTGTCAGAGTCCTGTTTACATGTGCCAGTGCTGGGACAGCAGATCCCAGCAGGCACAGCTCTGCTGCAGTGGGGCTGCATTAGCTGTTATTAGCTCAGGACCTGGAGCTTTGGCTGAGCTCCCTGCCACAGATGGATTTTCTCTTTAGGCTCCTTCGGGGGAGGTCAGAGAGGCTCATTGGGAACTATCAGGTGTAAGTGTCCTACTCAGTGCTGTGGTTTGTGTACCAGTCCAGCACTTCCCTGCCATTGTCATTGCCATTGTCATTGTCACTGGATGTGCTGGGTTCTGCTCTGAGCTGGCCAACACCAGTACTGGAGAGAGAAAGGAAGGAAACAGTAGGAGTTTGCTCTCATAACTGGAGAATGCAGTCCAGAGAGGTGCATTCATAAGGTGTTTCCTGGAAGTGGTGGCATCCAGAGGGGATTTACAATCAATGCAGGTATCTAAATTCTTTGGACCACAAATGAGTGTCTGTCAGGGCTGCTGTACCCAGATTTAACAGGCAATCAGGGAACAGACATCAGCAGCCACACCACAGCTGTCTGTGAGGGCTGACTGGTGTCACACCTGACTCTTCTCTGGCTGTGTTGGGAGCCCTCAGTATAAAGGCAATCCTAGTAAGTCATAATTTTCTTGAACTTAAATGTTCCAGTTATCTATCTGAATATAGCCCAGAGAGACATTAAAGCCAACTCATTAAATAGAGCTAGTTAAACAAGTAGTACTTGCATGTACATTAAAAAAAAAAAAGAGGGAATTTGGCTGTCTGACTTGACTCCTTTGGAACTAGAAGAGGAGTAGATCAAGCTGGTGCTGAGGCCCCTGTAATTGTGCTGTACTTGTTCCAGGGGTTTACTTTGTGCTAGATTTTGTATGGCTCAAAGTCCTTAACAGACCTGGGATTCAAGGCTACCCAAAGGGGTTTCTGCTGGTGCAGGCCAGGATGTCCCCATTATGCAGCACATCAGGAGCCCACATGGAAGGCAGGCACCAATGTGAATGAATCAAAACTGCTCTGTGAACTGAATCAGCCCAGAGTACACAGGGCCAAAGAGGGAATTCACTTCCAGACAACACCATTGCCTGGAGCTCCTCACAGATGCAGACACAGACTCACCTTCAGCATCTGGACACAGGGAATTGTGCATGGATGGTGATGAAGCCCATGTGACTCAATGTGTAACTTCTGACTCCCAAATGCACACCATTCAATTTTAACTTGTGAAGAATATGCCTTTTATAGGTTGGCTGTGAGGAAGAGATGAGGCTTTCCCATCCAGCCACTGTAATTTATTTTTCCTCTAATTTCCTGTCTGTTGTCTCTCTAAGCTGGATTCTCTGGGAAGCCAGTGTGACTGCTAATAATAAGGCCCTGCAGACTGGCCCCAGAGGGGTGATCAGAGGCTGCATAATGTGGCACAAACCTCTTCTCTCTCAGAGCTGCTGCTGATATTCTTCCACTAGCAGGTCACAGAGTGTTGGTGATGGAGGAGGATCCAGGGAGCTGCAGCCTGTCAGCCTGTCCTCAGTGCCTGGTGAGGCCATGGAGGAGATTACCTTGAGCGCCATCACACAGCACCTACAGGACAGCCACAGGATCAGGGCCAGCCAGCAAGGGTTAAGGAAAGGCAGGGTTGCCTGCCCAACCAGACCTTTTGTGACCAGGTGACCCACCTGGTGGATGAGGGGAATGCTGTGGATGTGTCTACCAGGACTTCAGCAAAGTCTTTGGCACTGTCTGCCACAGCACTCTCCTGGAGAAGCTGCAGCCTGGACAGGTTCCCTCCTGGCTGGGCTCAGACCTGGCTGGACAGCCAGGCCCAGCCAGGTGGAAGGTGCTGCCCAGTTTGTGCCCAGTCACTGGTGGTGTCCCCCAGGGGTCAGAGTGTCCCAGTCCCAGGCCTTTAGTGATAACCTGGATGAGGAGATTGAGTCACCATTAGGAAATTCAGGGACTACACCAGGCTGGGCAGGAGTGTGGGTGGATCTGCTGGAGGATAGGAGTGCTCTGCAGAGGGATCTGGACGGATCATACACACTCCACTTCTAACCTAGATGGTGCTTTCAGCCTGCTGGCAAAATTTACTTACCATGGTGCACTGAGCTCCAGCTCCAGGATTGCAGAAAATCTCACTCAGGGCTGCTATTACCCCCTCCTCCTCAGTGAAATGTGCTGCATGATTTACTTAACAAATCACCAAGAAAGAAAGCTACTACAGGTTGGAGTGAGTTTTATTCCAGAGTTTACCTATCTAAAATGATTAATGCATGCTTAATAACTTCAAAGATTTCCCATCTCTTCAGAAGGAGGGGGTTTCTTCAAAGCTTTCAGACAGATAGTCTCCCTTTTGAGTTGATGAAGGCATGGTCCCAGTGGAGATTTTACATTGCCAGTATGTGCCCCTTCAAAGATTTCACTGTTGGCATGATGTATTTGAAGATTTCCTGCTCTTTGTTACCCATCCATNAAAAAAAAAAAAAAAAAAAAAAAAAAAAAAAAAAAAAATTCAAACCTTTGGGGTCTCCTTCAAAGAAATTTCACATCACCCCCCTGAACCCTGGAGAAGAACAGCACACACCACATTTTGGGGTTTGTTGTAGTGTAATTAGCATCTCTGAGGAAAAGAGCTGCCCTTTCCTAGAAGATTTGTTTTTCTTACTGAGAATTGTCTTTGATGTGCTTTGATTCAATTGCCAGATCATTTTTTCATATTAAATGCTGAACAATAATTCCTCAGCAAGTTCATCATTGAACTGGAAGAGACAAGGAGACACCCACTCATAAGTCTAGAAGGATTTAAAGGGGTTTGCAAAAATATCAGAGAAAAATCTTCTAGGATTTTAAGAAGCAAAAAGAAATGCTCATCAGATGGAGATGCTGGGAGGGCAGGAACAGTGACTAACTTGTTGCCTAGCTGTTTGTAGAAAAAGATGTACAACAATATATTAACTCCTGGAGAGCATATTTTAAAAGTTTGCAGAGACTGCGTAAATTTATAGCTGCTTCACTTCCACAACTCAGTCCCATCAATATGGTTTAAAGTAGACCTGAGAAAGATATAATTCTTCTAATGGTTTAATCAATTTACCAACACTGCTTTTACTCCTGTTTTCCCCTGTGTAATAAATTGTTAATTAATGTGAGTCAGAAACACATGAAAAAAGTCCCAGCCTTTATAGGCTGCTGAGAAAAAGAGGTAATTTTTGAAAATGTACATAGTCTATGCAAACAGGTAGAGCTGAGACCCTGGAGCACAATCAGAGGTGCTACATCCCAAATAAACAGTAGTGCTGTGTTGTTTTGAATGCCTCTTCTTTCTTGTTGTCTTTTGTGTTGCCCAGTGAATGCATCCATCAGCTCTTCATGGCTCAGTAATTCATGAAATTCTCTTTCCATTAAAAATAAATACTGCATTTTATATCCTCGAGATGGACCCCATATTTGATTGTCTTTTCCATGGCTGTGTATATTGAAAACTGTAAAATTATAATACAACTATTAATCCCCTGTATCTGCTTGTACCTAATTTTTATTAAAAATGTATTGTGCTCCAGCTGGCTCATAAATTACAATGCAGTAAAAAGGCTCCAGTTGGATTACTTCTGAAGGAGAACATATTGAAATAAAGAAAGGCTTACTGATTAATATTTTGGCTTTATATACAGTGTTACTAAGGTAGCAGCTTGATTACCATAGAAAAGAATTTGTAGTTAACTGTATTGCAGATCTGGTGAACGTAACAATGTGAAGCTCAAGGAAAGTGGCATTTACCAAAGAAAACACATTATCATCACTGATCAAATCTTTCAAGTCATCTTCTTCTTTTATGAATGACATAAAAAAACTTACTTTGTTTCAGCAGTAAATTAATGCATTTATAGGAATGTGGCAGAACCTGGAATCACAAACCATCTGTTCTCTGTCTCTCAATTGCTACCACTGATTGGTTTTGATAGCCTCTCTAAAAAAGGCCTAGAAATAGCTGAAATAGCTTTATCTTTGGTTTTAATACCATGAGAAGCAAAACTGGTTAATTATGTCTCATTTGGGAAGTAATGGGAGAGGAGAAATGAGAATATTTGGCTTAGAAGCAACTGGGGACCTCCTTTCCCATTTTGTAGGCTCAGTAGTCAGCACAATTTTGGGGGTAAAATTTAGAGATTAAAACACACACCATGGAACTCAGTGAGTGAACTGAGAAATTTCAGCTGAGAGCTTAATTATTGCAATTCTCACTTGCTGCCTAAGAACAAAATTGTGAGTTAAACTCACACAGTGCACCCAGTGCTTAAACTGGAGGCTGTGACTGCTCATAGGGGAAGGAGATCACTGAAAAAAAGAGTTGTTTTCTATAGACAAATGGGGACACAGGCATTTGGACCATGCGGGCTTGGATACAGTCCCCATGAGGCTTAGTAGCTCCATCTTCCATCCTGAAATAGTTTGATTTCAGACTTTAATTTTACATAAAAAAAACATCAAACTTGGTTTCCAAAACAGCCCTTTGTTTTTCTTTGCCTATCTGCCTTATGCCTTCTCTCACTTTTTCTCACACATGCACACCAAGCTATGCCCCAATTTCATCAATAAGAAAGCAGAGATGGTGAATTTTTTCTTACACTGTGAGTTATGAGAATAAACCTCCATTATTGTCTGTACTTTGTCCCTGAAGTTCTGCCAATAATAATGTTGGCTTTATTATCTGTGTAGGGTAGAAGATGCTGTCATGGTGTCAGACCACACACCAAGACACAGGACTGCAGATGTTTTGAATTTTCCACTTATTTGTCTTGTCCTTTTTGGTCAGCCAAAGACTCATGAGAACACCATCAAAAAATGAAAAAGAGATGGAGTACTGGAAATAGCAGCTACATAAACTAGAAAGAAAGGATTTTTTAATGTCTGCCTTCCACAGTGTTTTGGGCCAGCCAAACAAAGAGATTTATATATGCTCTCTAAAAATGTGTAAAGTGTAAGAACAGAAGCATTTTCTTTGATGTTGGCAGACAAGATATACATATGATAACACTACTTTAGAGAGTAAAGTGGAATTCTTCTAGATCACAGGTATTTACAGCCAGATGTAAAGCCCAATTAATTCCCTTCTTTATCTGATAACAAAGAAGTAGCACACAGGATTTAATACAACATGAATACTGATAGTGAAACAAATAAAAATAACCAGAAGTATTTTGATGGCTTGCAGTATTCCTGACCTTTCTGCCCTCTTGGATAAGCAGGCTCCCAAGGCTGACCTGGATGTGTGGCACCTGGATGAAACACCCACCACAGAATATGCCCTTACATCACATCTAAGATGGAAAAGTAATTTATTTGCAATTGTGAGTATCTTTCTGGTTTTTTTACTCATTATGTTCTATTTTTACAGGCAAATCCTCTGCAGTTTCTGTCCTTGGTTGCTAAGAGTGTCTGAACAATAACTGACTGTGGCATCTTTGCTCACGTCTGCTCACAGCTCTGTCAGGTCCTGGGACTCTGGAAAATGGAGAGCAAACATTCATGCATCAGTTAATATGAGAGTCTGCCACTGCAGCAAATCCAGCTGAGTGGGGCTATTTGAGGAAGACATTCAGAGAACAATTCCAATGATTGGAACATTTAGTTTTTGATTCCCTTCAGAATTGTCACTACAATGCTTCCCTCCTGCCTACACTTTGTTTTTTTTACCCTGTCCAAAAATGAAACACAAGGCATTGAGACCTCAACTCCTGTGAGAAGAGAGAGGTACAAGTACAGGCTAAAGGTTCTTATCTTCCTAAGGAATAGGGTGAGAAAGGTATCCTACACTAAGAGGATACATCTTAGGGTTTAAATCCTCTTGGAGTTTAAAATTCACATTAAGTTTAAATTTTAATTTATAAATGCATTTCCTTGAAATTGAGAATTTGCTCCAATGAACCAAAAGGGGACTAGCTTCAGCTTAATATATATCCCTGGGGATTCCTGAATGACTACTGAAAAAAACTGTTTCACAAAACCTGAGAGAAGCATAATGATACAATTAGCTGAGGAAATTCCCATCCATGACTTTGGGGATGTCCCTGTCCATTATTTATTACATATTATTTCTATTATTTCTATTATATATTATTTATTACTGTCAGTGCTTTCTAGTGTTCTCTCATATTCATAAGTCAGCAAAGGCATGGCACAGGTACAGAGCTTGAGATTCTTACACCTCTTTACCAGTTTATACTTCCTGGGCACAGCCAAATTGTCTGTGTTAATTCCCACACGCTGTACAGCGACACCAGGACACAGCCCTAGGGGCTGAACTCTATTAAAGAAGCATCAAGAGAAGTTTCTTCAGCATAATCCGCTTTACTCACTCAGCAGCAACATCCTGCAGGCAGGTATGGTGCCTACCATGTCCTAGTGCTGGGATTTGAGGCAGGGTGATGTATCCAACTGAATAATCTGCTGACTTGTGGGGACACTTTTATTCACCTCCCCAAAACAGCTCCTCCTTTTACAGCAGCCAGAAATCAAGGCCAGAAGTTTCCTGTCTTCAATGCTTTTCAACATATCCAAGCTTGCAAATGTGTAATGAAAGATGGCACCTGTGGAATTTGCAGCAGTATTAAAAAGGGTAAAATATTAAACAGGGGAAAGAAATAAGTAGCTCTGTGCATTCATTATTGCTTTACTAAAAAGTGTCCTAAGGGATTTCAAGCACAGAATTCTAGATCTGTGTGGATGAACAATCCCTGAGGATAGAGGTTGAACGATTCCTAAATATACACTGGTGCCCCCCTAGTCTTGCAATCAACTCTTTCATTGATTCACAAACCCTGCAGGCTGGGGATGGGCCAGGCTCACTCTGAAGGAGCCCTTTGCTGTGTGATCTGTAGTTAATGGGTCTCTGGGAGATTTTGGGAGTGCATTTTAAGGTGTGTTATTGTGCTTTGAAGGTGCACAAAGGCTCAGCACTCCCAGATGCACCTCAGAGCTTCCTCAGAACACCTTGGGCTCTGTCCTGCACACGTCGATTGATGGAGCCATTAAGGCCTGAATGGACAGACAGTAATGATTCCATTCAGACCCATCCAATTTCAATGACACTGTCTCATACAATTCCATTAACAGTGGAGCTCTTACCACCCCAGTGACAGATTATTATTTCTTTTAAAAAAGGAAAAGGAAATTAACAGAATATATTGAATTGGGCTGAATTGAGACAATAAATAATGGAATGTACCAGACACTAGCCTCTCCCTTCTGTAATTCCAGGAGGAAAAATAGACATATTTACCACAAAGTTGATGACATATGTAGCACTTATGTTAAAATATGTGGCAAATCCTTATAAAATATGGGTAGAATTATAAAACTGACTAGGTTTCATATTGACTGCAATTTAACTTCAGGTGTAGAATTAGACAGAAATATCTGTCTACATCTATCTAGCAATGCTCATTGCTGTAGTCACTGAGCAAAACACACTGCTAAGTCCTCTATAATGGAAGAAACAAATTTAAATAATTAAGTTTATCAGAAGACACACAGGACCAGTGAAGTGGGACCCTTACATGAATTTTTGTGAGGGCATAGCCTGAACAGGTCTATTCCCCAAATGAAACATACCATACTGGAGGATCCTATAGAAAAAATTGGTTTTTTTGTCCAAAAAGATTTGTATTGACTAAGTTTTTTATTATAAATCATGGTGTCTTACAGATCCACACCCCTGATTCATCTGATCCTGATGGGACTCTGCATAGCTCCATTGTTATTAAGCAGTACTGTCTGTGCTTATTTGTGCAATTTGTATTGTCTGAAGAGTTTGATGCTAAAACCAGCACAGCCATCCTTGAAGTGCCTTGCTGGGTTCAGCTTCAGCGTCAATGTAGTGATCTTGGGTGGTTCAGTTTGGAATAGTTACTCCCATTTGTTATCCAGCACCTTGAGATACATTTCTTGGATGCACAAGCACACATTTGTGCAGTGATACTGAGAGGGACTTTGACTTCCATCTCCATAAGGGTTAATCCTGTTTTCCAGCCCTTTGACTAATTCCTGTGCATTTGTGGTGTGGCAGTTTGCTGCATTCAGAGATGGTGAGGTCCTTTTTCTTCAAGTTCCTCATTTCCAGGGTCCAATGCTTTGGAAATCAGTGGCTGTGTTGCAATCCCCTGTCCTTTGCAGTAAGAAATCAGGGTTATCATTCTGTCTTCAACCTGCTCATATCTGCATTTTTTCTTTACCATTTCTACAGATTCATCTCTGGAAATGAAAATCTCAGCTGTGGAAATAATTGAAATTGCTGGAATGCTTGTGGATGGCTGCTTTCATCACTGTCTGTAGGCTGTAGTCAAGTCTTACCACAGAGACAGAAGAGGGGTCAGTGCTGGTTGTAGATCTGCAAAGCCTTTCTTTGTAATACTCACCTTTGATACTCTTAAGCTGCCTCTGTAGAGTCTTTGCTGTTGTTGTGTAGTCACAGAGGTGGTTCATTGCACACTAAGACCATTTTTTCAGCCTCCCCAGGTACTACAAGTAGCAATGGGAGTTTTTCCCATTCCTTAATTCACACAGTGGAGTTTTATTTTACTGTAAATTGTCTCTTTCATAGGTTAGCTGATTTTCTAACATTATCAGGATACAGAAATTAGCACTAAAAAACCTCCAGCAATAGAAATTAAAAATCCTAAGCATGAAGAGAGATGAAACACTGGGTTCTGATCAGCAGGGATCTACACAAATTCACCTTGCCTTGAGGGAAAAGGAGGGATTGGCTATTTTCACTTTCTCTTGTGATCTGACCCCATTTGGCTCCTGCCAGGATGAGCTTCCAACTGCTCATGAAATCTTGTGTTCTGGTCCAAGCACTAAGCTTGTGTTTATTAATAAACACTTCTAAATCACTCTGATTATGAAAAAAAATTCCTACAAGTAGAATTTTTCAAAAGATTTAGACAAAATAAGCTTCTGAATTTCACTTTCGATCACTTCAAAAGGAGGAGCTTTGTAACATATCCTATTAGCTTTACAGAGTTTGGGGTATGTGTGTGTTTTTATATATTTGTAAAGTTGACTTTATAGTTGATTTTATAATCAGACACAGGGGAGTGGGGAAAATAATCAGGCTCCATCAGTGTAACCTATCAATTTAAACTGTTCCACTTATAAAGAATTGGAACATTCATTTATACATATTGTTAATTATCTTCACTGTGGTGATCTAAATATTCCTCCAGCTAAATGACTGCAGCATCGTGGATTATCCTGAATTTAAAGGAAAAAATAGAAATAGAAAAAGGCATGCACAAAGCATAATGAGATTCTCATGGGCTTAAAAATGTTTCTGCTACTATAAAGCCATTTAAATGAAAGAAGCATTGGGGGGAAAAAAAAAGAAGAAAAACTCCTTGCCTTAAAGATACACAAAGACATAAAAACTTATTCCCCATGGAAATTGTGCTTCTAAATGACAATTCACTTTTATGAACAGTTTTATTACAATATAGATTTCCTGCAGCTAATTTCATCAGTTGTCCCACTCTGCTTCTACTTTCCACTGCCTCTCTAGCTTCTTGTTATCTAAGTACGGGTGCATTAATTGCTCCATGATGTAAGACAGTGGGCTGCATGCCAGAGCCATAAGCAGGGAAGCATTTTGCCTGGCAGGTCTCCCTGACGATGCCTGCACCCAGCTGACTGTGTAGCAGTATTTAGGCAATATTTCCATGTGGTGGATTAAGTGTCATTGATGGATGTGGGTAATGGAATCTCTGGAGTGTCACTTTAACAAGACGTATATGTTGTTGGAGGTATTTCACAAGTCTCTGTAATAATGCATTAGTCTCACTGAGAAGGAATAGGTGATTAGTAGCACTAATTAGAAAGTTCTTGGAGACAGACTTTGGTTGATGAAGTATGGTGTGAGCTTTCAGTCATTAACAAAACTGCAGT
The DNA here is from genome assembly GCA_013400775.1 of Chaetops frenatus. Taxonomy (NCBI): domain Eukaryota; kingdom Metazoa; phylum Chordata; class Aves; order Passeriformes; family Picathartidae; genus Chaetops; species Chaetops frenatus. The sequence continues at coordinate 593,935 of VZTR01021630.1, read as the reverse complement.
GAGTTCAAGGTAGAATCAATCTAGGAGGGTGCTTGCACAGATGGCATTAAAAATTATATATTCCTTATTAATATATTGATTTGCATTCTAAATTAAGTGATGGCATTTAATAAAGAAGAAAAAGAAGAAAGGAATTATTTTTTTCTATTTTCTTTGCTGTGTGAGTGATGTGTAGTTCAGTTTCCAAGTGAGGAGTTTAATCTTCTGTTATCTGCAGCAAGACATGCATTTATGGTAAAAGAAAAAGAGGAACACAACAGAGGGAATTACCTGGTGCCTGGGAAAACTCATTATCTTGGATCTGGGTGGGCTGGAAAGCCTTTCACAAACATTGCCAGTTATTTCTTTTCTTTCTGTGTGGCAAAAGGAAGAAGAAATCAATTTCTCATTCTGCAATTTCCATTTCCAATTACCAAAGCTGAGGGAATCTTGGAAATGGATGAGAAATGGATAATATTTATGGTTCCATTCAAAATGTTCACCCATCTGGACCAGTCCTTGCTGGGAAATAACCCTGAGCCCAGCCATCAGGAGGCCACATGCTGTCTTTGCAGAATTGGGCTGGAGGCAATAGCTTGCTATCTCTGCTTCCAATCCCACGTGTTAGTGTTGAGTGGCTCAACAACCATTTCATTTCATTAAACCACTCAGCCAGTAGTTGAAGCCCCTGCATGGAAGCAGGGGAAGTCTGGATCTGCGGAACCATCCAGCAGCAAATGCATTTTGTCTCATTCCAGTCCTTTCCCAAACTTGCCATGGGAAATCCCTCACACCTTTGGTATTGCAGGGTGACATCTGTACAGAGCTGCTCTTATGCTGCCACCCAAACCAGCAGCTGTTTCTGCCCTGGAACTGGGCATTGTGGGTCAGTGCCTCCACTGAAGGAAAAAAAACCAAAAAGTGTCAGGATCCTCAGAATGGGGATGCATCACAAAGGAACACTGTGTGTTGGAGCTTCCTGCATGTGCTTGACTGCCCAAGGCAGAGACTCTCACTGGGCAAGAACCTTCACCCCAGCTTCTTATGGGCCTGCTGGCTGGTATGTGTCAGAGAAAACCCACAGGTGAACAACATGAGGTTCTGAAATGTTTTTCTTCTTCTTTACTTACCAAAAATATCCCTTTGTGAAGTTTCTGAGTCACTATCTCCTTCCCAAAGAGGACAACCCTGAGCCCCAGGCACTCAGAATGCAAACCTGAGAGCAGGGCACAGCAGGGAAGGTGTGGGGGATGTGTGTCCACTCTGCAAATGGGCAGGAAGGGTTACAGGCCAGGGCTGAGCAATTTCCCTGACTAGAGGTGTTGCTGGAGAAGATGCCTGAGTGCACAGTCTCTGTGTGTGTCTATGAGCAGGGCAAAGATGAAACCACAACAGCATATTTCAGCTGTCAGCAGCACGAGAACTCAAGGCAGGATTGAATTCCTGCATACTCTGCTTGCAGAGTTGTGGTTACTGTCAGCAGGGAGGTGTGTGCACCCCATGGGAAAGGCTCCTGCTGAGAAGCATCTCTGTTGCACCTCAGAGAATCCTTTGAGAATGGCAGCTGCATCATTTTCAGCCACCTAAGTCCAAACTTCACAAGAAGTCAGAGTCTTCCCATTGCCTGAAGAAAGGCAGTAGGCTTAGAGGAAGTAGAACTCCTGCTAGCAGTGATGTCTGATGCTAAGAAAAGCTGTCTCTGGTACTCTGTCCCCTGACACCAAGCTTTTGGTATCTGGGGGATGGTCTGTGACTTCATATCTTCAATGATGCTGCACAAATTCCCAGGCCACTGGGACATGCCTTCAGGGAGATGTCAGTCCACTGGGTCCAGTCTATGCTCTCCTTGCTTTCTAAAATACAGAGTTAAAATCACAGATACAGTGTCAAAGGCATTTTTATTCGTGATATGATAATGCTTTTGCAGTACTATCCTGTATATGCAGCTTGAGACTAATTCTTAAGAAAGGAATCTTCTGTTTGCCACTCCTTTTGGAGGTTCAGCTCCCTTTTCTCCTCTGTCTTGCAGGGCTTAATTGTATCAAACTATTATTTAAATTATTCTCCAAGATTTGGATAGAAGTAGGTCATGCACATGCCAAGTGAAGACAGCTCATTTGTGACCTCCATGCCCCCAAATATGCAGTAGTTCCATGTTCAATTAACTTTACAGCAAGCCAGTGTAACAATGCAGCAAACATGTGCACATGGAGAGATACACGCAGGCAAAGAGGCCTTCAGGTGTGCTTCCTCCTCTGGCAGCAAACCTGGGAACAGATTGCAGCCTGAAGCCCAGTTGGGATGTGGCTGAGAGGCACCACATGTGGGATTTCACAAGCTCACCCACAGCCTCACACTGCAGGCAGAGCAGGGAAAGGGCTGCTTCTCCCTGTGTCAGCAGCAGAAGTTGCCACCTCAGAGCACCAAGGCTGTGGGACTGATGCCTGCCTCGCCCTTACTCTGCCTCTGAGCCATGCACACATCCATCACCTGCTACAGACCCACAGTCCATCCCTAAAATCATCTGTCTGGACAGAGGCATAAACAGATGAACTTCTGCTCCCCAGGGAGAGCTGTGCTTTGGGACAGGTTCTGCCTTAAGGTTCCCTGTGTTGAAGGAGGCTCCAGAGCAGAGCTTGTATCACCTGCTGGGGTAGCAGAAAGAGGGGTTAGTGCTGGTTGTAGATCTGCAAAGCCTTTCTTTGTAATACTCACCTTTGATACTCTTAAGCTGCCTCTGTAGAGCCTTTGCTGTTGTTGTGTAGTCTCAGACAGGACATCTGGGTTTATGGGGAGGGAAGTGGTAAGCTGGGAAAACAGGTGTCCACAACTGAAGCTCATGAGCCTTCCAAGAGTTATATTTTTAGCAGATGCTGAGGAATGAGTTCTGCTGGTTGATAATTAGTAGAATGGGCATGAGAAACCTGCCCTGTCCATGAGAGCCTTTTGAAGATTCTGCATTTGTGATAAGTTATTCAGATCATTTTGAGACAAGACTGCCTTTTCACTGGTTAAAAAAAAAAAAAAAAAAAGGAAGAAAAAAGCAGATGGTTTCTGTTAAAAAAAACCCCACACCAAAAAACATCTGCTCAGGGAATTTTTGGAGCTTGTCCCCTGAGTGTCTGACTGCAAACCTGGCATGCTTTGGTTTTGATGTCTGAAGTTTATGGCACGGCAAGGCACAGAGGTTTAACAACTCACACTATGTACCAGGGAGAAATTAAAGAGTGCACCCTGCAAGGAAGAAACAGGGTCACTAAGTGTTAGCAAATCCTCTTAAGAAGGCTGAGTCAGAACTGAAAGCTTCTCTTTAATTGAAAGATTTCTCCAAATCCTGTCTTGTCCTGAAGATAAGAGACAAGTAAAAAGTCTCCTAGGAATTTATCTATAATTCTGCTAAATTTTGGATGCCAGCCCACACTTAAAAATTAGGAAGCTAATTTCAGGTATCTTTTCAGATATTTTTGTGAGACATAGAGCTGTTTACAGAAACACATGTGCATGAGACGCCTTGCTAAAGGAAGAAAAATATCTTTTCTGAATGCTCTCTGCATGTTCAAGAAGGACACCAGTGAGTAGGAAAGGAATGGGAGCTACAAACAGCTTTTGTGTTTGAGCATAAAGAAGTTATGAACGTGTTTAAGCATAATGGGTGGTGGCCAGAAGATAAATTTTGAAAACCTTGAGTAGAGGGAATTTCATTGAGAATTTGTTTGTTTCATTGTATTTATTTTTCTAACATTCTGTGCAGGATGGTCAGAAGGGCTTTTGGGAGACTCAAAGGTTTTTGTCTCTGCTAATTGCTGCCATTTGGCCCTTGCACAGAACTTGATTTTACACAGAGATCCACACCGAATTTTGGCACAAAAATCATTATTCCCTTATTCATTAACAAATATATGCACTTCATCAAAACAATACCTTTTACAAAAAACAGAAAGAGATTCTTGGAAAGGTAGCATTCCTTACCTGGGTGTTCAGCCACTGGGGGTCTGAATCTGAAACAGGCTGTGATAATCTCCTTTCACCAGAGTGATCTATTTCTCTGTGGTTTCCTCTCATACCAAACCAAACACCAAAGAAAGATCAGAGAAATCACATCCTCTAACTGTGAAAACTTTGTTGACCATAAAGGGTTCCAGGAGGGTGAATGGCTCAGAGTTGTGAGTCTCATTTTTAGTGAACTTAAGCTGGGACATGTAAATCCAAACTGTGGAGTCAGAGCCTGGCTCTGCATGCTGGCAGTTTGAAAGGTGACAGGGACAGATGTTGATGTAATGTGTAGCATATGTAGCATAATATATAACAACAAGTCCATCACCAAGATAGGAAGAAGAGAGATTTTTCACTTGATCTTCTTGTGGAGGGGCTCCTTTCTGCCTTTGATGGACACCAGTTCTCTGGCATTATAGTCAAGGCTGTCATTAACATTTTGATCTTGACTCCTTCTATGCATATTCTTTAGTTTTTCATTTTGGGTCAAGCTGTTCTTTTGAAGCACATAATCTGATTTTTTTCCTACTTACCACACTGGCTGACATTACATAGCAGTCTTGAAGCACACAAATTGGATTTCTTTTTGGCTGAAACTAAACTGGAAGATGCTTTCCAGATGTGCAGCAGTATGCAGCTTCTAAAGGGAAATCCAAACACACCAGGGCTGCTGAGGAATGAAGCCCCTTACACCACATAATGTGGGTATGGGGTGCTCAGCACCAGAGGTTTGATTCTGCAGGACCCTTCCTGCCAGAGCTCAATCTGCAACTTGATCAGGTGTATTCCTCCACAAAAATGTATATTTTAGAGAAGACATCCTAGGCACCACTTCACCAGGCAGGACTGATGCTGTTTAGGAGCTGTATCTCTTCTAAAGCTCCTACAGTTTACAAAATACAGTTTATCTGATAGGAACTGTCATATTTGAGAAGCACTGAGCCTGTAGTTTACTGAAAGCCATCACAGCCAGGTAGAGCTTTGCTTTCAGGCAGCATGTGAGCAGAGCTTTCTATGTCATTTGAACAAAGATCCACTTTTTCATGAAAAGCAGGGAACAGTTTTTCGACAGCACAAGCTGTGTAGAAAGGCTGGCTCACTTCTCCTTGAGTGGAGCCTGCTTGCACACTTGATATAAATTTAATCCTTAAATGTGCCATTCTTTTTTATTAAAATAATAACATCTTCCAGGCAATCAAGATGAGTTTCTTGAAACTCAGCAGTTTTACCTGTTTATTTATGGTAACATCAAAGTAGGGGCACTGTCATTACAGTCTGTAAATAACCTGGGTTATGTCCTTGATGGGTGAAATATTAGAGCCTTGGATGAGTGGGAGTGTCTGGCTGTTACTCCTGGGAGGCTATAAACTGCACAGAAAATAATTACCTTTTTTTTTTAATTTTTCTGTTTTTGATGTTACAGTCATCCTTTACTGATGGGGTATCTATCAAGATCTGCTGGTCTTTAGTACTGTCTTCCATAACACCTCAGACAGAAACTGAAGCAATCATCAGGATGCACAACCTGATAGGTCTCTGCATATTTAGTCCCTCAGACAAGTCTGTGCAGAGCAGGACAGAACACAGTCTGTTTTCATGCATCAACTTCTAGAGAAAAGGTGTCAGGGAATAAAATAAGGGTTTGTTGGTGAAGCCCTTTTACATTCCACTTCATTTCAATCCTTCTGGAGTTTTGCCACCCAGTGACAGACCAAAAAGCTTTTGCACAGGAAGATTTCAAAGGTGACAGCTTGCAGTGGTAGCTCTGCAGGTGCTCACTTCTGTATTTTAGGTTTTACAGTGGCTGCCACATCTGCAAGGGATGGATATTTCACTGCACAACTCTGAGCTCCAGTTCAAAAAGTACTGTATGAAAACCAAAAAATGGCAGAAGAAAGCTTTTCGGTGAGCCTGGGAATCTGGATTCCTGTGGGGCTGTTCCACAGGTGCTGCTGGCACCCACACAAGCAAAGACATAAAATCAGCCCTGAATAGCCACGTGGGCATCACTAGGAGAGAAAATTGTTTCTGTGTGGTAATAAAAATGGAGCAAAGCAAAATTTCCATCACTGGCCCTGGAGTGCTGTGTTCTGCCCCAGGTATCTGTAGTCACCATGGAACTGTGTTAATCTGCTCCTCTGGGGCACCACACACTTGCAGGAGCATTTGTGCTCTCAATCACCTCATCTGCAAGGATGAGGAGTCCTCACAGCATGCTTTACTTGGCCAGACCCAGTAACTAGCCATCACATTTGCAATTGTTCATCATTTCAGTATTTATTCATTTTTCAACATCTACCAGTGGAGATGAGATGTAAAGCATGGAAATGTGAAATCCATTTGCCAAAATACTCATCCTGCCAACACAGTGTCTGTGATATTTACACTTGTGATGCACTGATGAGTAAAACTGAGATTTTTGTGTGGGAGATGTTTGTGGACAAAGGCTTGGTTGGTGTGAGAGCTTTTCCAGGGAATGGGATATGAGGTTGCTGCCACTCCTCATCAGACCACTAGCCCATTGTGTGAATATTTGTTTGTCATCAAATATTTGCAGTTGTACCTGTAGCTACTGTTTAATTTTAGCATTTCTCCAAATATTAAATGTCCTGAGCAAATGCATTGACACAGCTCAGCCTGCTACAAAATCACCTGCCCTTTCTAGAGGTTTGTAAATTGCCTGTATTATTACTCTTTATTTTCTGACCTCTTTCTCTGTATTTTTGTTCTCATTTAGCTGTTCTTAAACAATGACATGTGCTAAGTATTCCCTCCAGCATGTGAATGTCAGGATAAGATGAGGTTAAATTATAGCTTGCTAAAGGGGAGCCTTGAAGCATGTGATGTTATGTTTCCATTTTTCTCTTGCAGAGGGTGGGGGTAGGGGGCAGAGGGATGAAGAAGAGATTGAGTGGTAGCATTTAACAAAATATCCAGATTCTATCTTTGTGATTTTGCTCTTTATTCACACTCTCACTTAAGGTGTATGCCATGCTTGTGTGTGTTTTAAACAACATCTGAAGAAGTTGGAATACATTAGCATTTTAAGTACCATGAAAATGTACAGGGAACCATCTGGGACTCTGCAAATTGTAATATGAAGAAACAAGTTGTATTTAAAAGCTGCATTTAATGTTTGGAATAAAATCTGTGTTTTCTTAACAGCTAAGAACAAAACATTTTCTAGAACAGGGCTTAACTCCCTGGGCTCTCCCCAGCGACCCAATGCTGCCTTAAACAGGGCAGGAGGGTCCCACTTTCCATAGTTTTCCTCCCTTGATGGGAAAAAAAGTCTTGATGGTTCTTTTGTTTGCTTACTTTCCCACTCTGGAGGCAATGTTAGGAACTCATGTGCTGTGCTACAGAAAAACCCAAAACAAGCAAAAAAAATTAGTTTATTAGAGGAATATACCTGAAAACTCTCATATTGCTAATTCCTTTTTTAGGGTTCACTTGCTCATGGCTGCCCTCCAAGCCTCTCCACCCTGTCTAGCACATCTGAGGAGTGGGTGCTCTCCTGTGTGCATCCCACTGCTCTCACTAAATCACTTCACTTTGTGCTAGTGATTGATTTTGTCCTGATTTTACTCACCTGTCAAATGACTGTTTTGCTACTTCACTCAGAGCTCCAAGCATGGAAATTACACTATTAGAAAAAAAAAAAAGACAAGTGAATATTAGACCAGGGTAATTAAGAAGATTTTCTGCTCTATTGTTTCCTTATGAGCTTTGCCAAAGCTGCAGTTCAGGGTGGTTGCTAAGGATCCATATTATCCAGCTGGCCTTGGCCAGTGCTAAGCTGAGCTGAGCAAAACTGGTAAGTGTAGTGCCCAGATTAACTGAGGATAGGCTGTCCTGCTCATGGTATTAGATTTCCATACACCTTGGGTTATTAACAGACAGAGCATGCTGGAGATAATGGTCTGACACTGAATATGATCAGTGGGGGCTCTGAACTTGTCCCTGGTTTCACTCACAATTGATTCCCAGGGCACATGTGTCTGTGCCTGGAGCTAAGCAGGGTGTAGTGCTCTGCTAAACTTAATCCTGCAGAATTCCCAAAGAGCTCCAATGAAACCTGTAACACACAGCGCCTGGCAAGATGGAAAAGCAAGAAGGTTTTACTGCCAGCCTATAAACAGCCAAAATAGTCCTTGCAGCTCTTAATATGGCTCTAACCAAAGGAAAACTTTGTACCATGGAGCATCACTTCGTGGTCTCCCTGTACATGGAGGTGTGCACACTGCTGCTCCAGCTTTGGATGCTCACCCAGGGACTATGGGATGGGTCTGCTCTTGTAAGGGCAGAGTTGTACCTTCTGGAATGGGATCAGGGCTGTCCAACAGAGCAAGCAGCTGGGAAGGAAAAAGGGATCTGTTTCTGACCTGTTTTCCTGGAGCTGGGCTGGTCTAGACATGAATCTAGCCCTGAGGAAGCCTTCAAAAAACACCTTCTTCTGTTTCCTTGTGTAGGGAGCATGCTGTGCTAGTTAAATCTATGGAGTGTGGTTTGTTCCTCCACATAGATGGATATAGGATTGCCAAGAGTAGATCAGAAAATGACCAGATGTGGTTTCCTGCAGGCTCCTCTCTCTCTCCTAGGTAACAACTGGCTACTTGTGATTGGTAAATCAAGGGTCTTGTTGCTTTAAAGCAGAAGGAGCAAAAAAGCACCCAGGATTACAGACCCTAAATAATGAATAATAAGAATAACATTATTGAACAGCTGCAACACTGCAGTGAGTACTTAAATGTCAGCTTTAAAAACCTATATGCCAAATATATCTTCTCACAGAGAGAATATTTACCTTAATGCCCTCTAATGAAAAATATAGCTAAAAGATTTATAATTACAGTGGCACACTTAGAAAAGATTTACAAGTATCAATGTATCTACTGAGCTGAAAGAAAATCCATTAAGTTTTGTCCCCTAAAAATGGTTGCTGCCTTCCCTGTTCCCAAATAAAATAATATGAGTAGATGTTTTTCCTGTGAACATTCATTAAATGCTCATCAGGCATAATCTAAGTGACAGGAGAGCTTCAAGACACAAATCACTCTCATGTATCCTCACACTGGATCATTCATTTAAATATGTACGTGTCTCTTCTCTTCTTTTTTTTTATAATGATGCCTTTCTGTTGCAAGAAGAGATGTTTGATTGTTCTTTACAGGTAACATTTTTTTACCCCTTTTTGAAAATCATTAACATAATAGAAGAGTGACATTTCTCCACTTAAATTATGCACTAATAAGACAGACAATTTTAAAATACGTTTTTGCTCTTCTTCTTTTAATGGAAATGTTTCTTTAAAACAAACTGCCTGAACTTAAAGGAGGTTATTTCCTCCCTTCCCCAAAAAAACCTTCTCTTTACAAGGAAAACCTGAATACAAATGAAATCCTTTAGTCTACAGAGAATGGAGAAAAATAGATGCATTGAATGACAATGCACTGTTAAAGGAAATTAGGAGCATATGCTGCTTTTTTGGAAAGTCTCATGCATTAGTCGTAAGTCTTTTAAACTGGCTGATTGTTAGCAAAAGAATGAAATGAAGTAGGACCAAGATGCAGAGAGTACACTCCAAATGTGTTGCTGTATTCACCAGGTTGGAGTGGAAGGGAATAGCAAGGCTTATGCTAAATGGAAAACAAGGCAGGAAGGAGCGTTTGCATAGTCTGATGTAGAGGAAAAGATGACATAAATTCTGCTCAGAGAGAGGTCAGCCTGTCATTGCCCTGACTCAGTTGCTTGGTAAAGGGGAGGGAGCTGTCTTGGCAAACTCTCTGCTCATGCCTATTGCACTCATGGGGCTGGGATGAAAAGGCACAGGAGACCTTTCCCTGAAATGGGAGCAACGAATCAATGAATCCATTGCTTGGCTGATGTCAGTCACCAGTGCAGCACACACATTATCAGGCTTGCAGAGGTGCTGTTGTTACTGTGCCCAGCACAGTGCAGCTATTAAACCCTGGAAAGAGCCTGTCCCAGCAGTGGGTGCCTGGCTAGGGCTGCTCAGAATGTCTTGGTTGTCTCCTCCTCCATGTCCCACCCTGGAGCAATGACAAAGCAGCAGGGTTGCAAAGCCCCCTGCCTGCTTCAAGGACTGCTTGGTGTAGGGAGCACCTTCCTTGGACAGGAAGGGAAGAAAAGATGGGCAGCCTCTAACTTGATGATTTGTATGAAGGCAACTAAGCCTCCTGCAGAGACAGGGCTGCTGAACTAAGTACTGGTTTGGAGTCACTGCTGATTAGATACTGGAGACAGTTATATCCATATTTATACACACCAGATTACAGGTGCCTGTATCCCACAGGTCTGTCACTCTATTTTGCATCCCTCTCCACTTCTTCCCCTCAGGGAGGAGTGCTACATGAGCAAAGCACACAAATCAATGTTCCCCATGTCTTTCTTTGCATTCACTTACTCTCTTGATAGCAGCTTTTTCCCTCTCCATGGATCACTTTACTATAATTTAAAGTCATCATACACCATCATCTATTTGCATTCCTGCAGTTTAGTGTCTTTCAGAGGTTGTGTGTAAAGCAGCTTCACTTCACAGGTGTAGTTTAAACAGTTATGGATCAGATCCAACTCTCAGGGACATCCATCAGGACATTTCTGCAAGCTCAATTCATTCTGCAAAAGGCAAATGGCATGGTCAAGAGGAGGGGATGCTGAATGTGATGATTTACCTGTCACTGACCTCAGCACCAAGATATCAGTCTTTATTTTCTTATCTGATGTGGAAACTCTCAAGGGAATTCTGTGATCATCATGATTCCGTTCACTTCTCCTTGAAACATGCCACATTAACTTGCAAAGAAGGTACGTGGGCTGGAGATTAAAATGAGTTTATAAGGCATCCATACAATATTAGCAGTGGAGGGCACAGTTCTGCTTTTAGTTCAATGACAGCAAAGCTGAGCCTGGTGGGATTATGTTTCATCACTTCAATATAAAAAGAAGATAAACCTAAAATGTTTAAAAGCGTTTGTCCGGATTCTACAGAAAGCAGGAGTGATTACATCCAGCGGTTTGCTGCTTGGGAGAAACCCATCTCCCTGTTCCAAAAAGAAGCAGTATCTTATAATCAGAAAGCAACTGACTGTCTGTCTTGAAGAGCTAATGTGGTACAACAGCATTTGTGATTGCTCCAGAAAATGGCCAGCAGTATGAGCAGTGCTGCGAGAGCCGGAGCCGTCTGCCTGTCTAACAGAGCCAGCCTTCCCTCCCGTGTCAGTGCGAACGCAGCTTGGGCTCCTCTGCCTTTCCTGTCTCCTGCAGGCTCTGCTGCAGCTGAGGCCAGGTGCCCTCTGCCTGCTCCAGGACTGGGAAGGTGGCTTGTGGGTGCAGGCCATTGACACAGTTAATGCAGTAAATAAGTACTTCCAAAGCTGGTCTTTACACGAGCTGCACCAATGCTCACGGGCTCCAGCCTGAATTTCTTTTCCTGTTTATCAGTTTTGCTGTCTGATTTCCTCACAGTGAGCAGTGTGTTGCAAGGACAAGGGCTTATGGTCCTTTTCCATGCCTTCAGCTGCCTGTGCCCCAGCTCCCACCTGCATGGTGGAAAAGAAGACATTTCCCTGATGCATTAAAAGTTGCAAGATGATGTAGCTAGCAGGATACATCAGGCAGCTATTTCCTTTAGTCAAGAAGTTTATAAAGAGTAGATTCTCATAGTAAAATATGCAGGTTTTCTACAGATTAAATTCCACCATATTGGAATATGTCCAGGTCTTTATGCACAAGGTCATGAATCTCTCTGCTCTTCTATGAAAATGGTAATAGTGGTACGGGGACTAAATTCTTTTAATTGGAAGTTCTCCATATTTGCTACCAGTGGTTTATTGGTTTTTTTTCATCCTTGAGAGATCAACTGTCCCTCAAATATGTTGATTAAAAGATATTTATCCATCATGGGCCCTCTTTTGCGCAGATAGCATTTGCAGTAGCTGCTGCATAGCTCAAGAGCCTATTCTGTCAGCCTGGTAGTTAGATTTATTACACTGGTGTCTGGATCTGCACTTCCACAGCCTGGCAGAGAATCAATATGTGCAACCCACCAGCTAGTCATTCCAGTGATTATCATAGCCCTGTAGACCAATAAAGTGGGAAGTGTTTTGCTATTATTGTTTTCTGAGACACCAGAACACATCCTCATATTTAACAGTGTTTTACAGCTATTTGAATATCCAGGAGATTTCCCTGAGCAAGGATCTGTGAGGAGCACAAAGCAGCCCTGCAGGGCTGTGAAGCTCCATGGCTGAGTAAGTGGGGTCAGCTCACAGCCACAACAGTAAGAACCTGTAACTCATTTCTGCAAAGTTTCCAACAATACCCTTGTATTGGAGTGGCCAAGCAGCTGGTGTGCAAACTGTAATCACATCACTGTGCCTTGTGCCTCCTTGCCTGTTTGACATGCTCTCCTATTCAGTCCCTTTTGCCAAAAATGCAGAGTCCTGCTCTTTCCTTGTCCATGCTGAAGCAGATGGACATGTCCAGGTTGGGGCCTGTGAGGGATTGGAATCCCCTCAGTAAGGAAACTGCTGCCTCCTAAAATCACCTGCTCCTGAGGTGGCTGATTCACACTGCGACTCACATGGGGAGGTGGGTTCAAGCATGTCCTCTGCTGGGCTCCCAGTGCAGCTGGGCTGATAAGCTGTGCAGGGCAGCAGGGGTGCTCACTGGGACTCAGATCTCTGCTGCCTGCTGCTTCATCCACGGGCTGTGCTCACAGGGGCTGGTCTGCATCCAGTGTTTTAGCAAAAAGTAAGCCCTGGGACTGATGGGTGAGTGATGGGAAAATATCAGCGAGCTCCCACTGGAAGGTGGGAGCTGGTGCAGTCTCTGAGCAAGAGCTGATGGGAGTGAGCTCTTGTACTGACTGCAGCTGAGGGTGCAGGAATAACTGGAGTTATTACTCAAGGATGGGAGTGACTGGAAAGGTCTGTGACAGAACACAAAATGTTGGGAGCAGAAAGGAAAGCCCAGCTTCTCCAGGGGCTATGGGAGATAGATGAAAGGGTCAGCTTGAGCTGTGTGATCTGCAGGAGTTTTTTTCCAGAAGGGTGAGACAGAAGCCTGGTGGAACTCCTCTAGCACACAGATAAACAACCTTGCTGTGCAGTACTACACCCAAGATGACAGAGCTATGATAAAACACAGAAACAAGCAACTATGGAACATGTTGCATTAAAATATCAAACTCCAGTGACAAGTCAGGTGTAGTTCAGTGCCTTCTTGGCCTTTTGATGCAGTGTAATTATTGCACAGGGAAGATAAAAGCATTTCTCAATGGTTGGGGAACAAATGTCTATGAAGCAAGAAATGACACTTCTGCCTCTGGGCCATATTCTTTGCTGTTTCAAGAGGTGAAACATGGTTGAGATAAAGGAACCTACATCTGTTTCTCCCAACACATTAATCATTTGGCATCTTTGCATGAAAACTGTTAGTACTTTCTCAGGTTTTGGAATGTGCTTCCTCCTTCTCTGTGCCCCAGAAAAAAGAAAAAGTGGCATCTCACTAAGCAGCAAAAAGCACAAAACAGTCTGTGCAGCTGTGAGAGCTGGTTGGGGGAGGATTTGGTGCCTCCAAGGTAGTCTATTGATTTGAAGCCTGAATAAACAGAGGAATAAAAAACGCAGGTTTTAAACTTCTAATTATCGTTTCCAGATATATTAAATTGTGAAGCCATTGCTGTTTTACAGAACTGAAAACATACCCACTCAAAGTGAAATTTCTTGGGGAAGCTATTTGCCTGGAATGTCACTGGAACAGCCAGAGAAATAATTATCAACCTTTTTGATTCACTTACAGTGACTCCAGTAAGTTAAAAAGGTCGATATTGGTTTTGGTCTCAAGAAGTGCATATGTCTTTATGTATGTATTTATATATGCAATTTACCTTATAGTCTAAAGTAATATGTATATGATATCTTTTGACAAATATTTGGTAAATCTTTTTTTAAATTGGCTTGAAATTTGAAACAAGACCATGGTAGATGATTTTATTGACTGATATTTTTCACCTCCTCTAGTCAATTCTTTCCATTAGGCAAATGAAACAGATACCTAACCTACTGAAATTCATGGGGTTTTGTGGTTGTGCCTTTGTCTCCAGAACAAGTAGTATCATCCCAAATTAGTTTTCATTCTCTGCCTCCTGGTGAGCTTTTTATAACTGAGGAGAGAAGTTGCAGGGTGGTTTTTCTTCTCTTGCCGGATGAACAAATAAACACTTCAAGAACAAGATGAGGTTTGCTTTAAAACTTGCCTTACAGGCAAAAGTGTACAACACTGAGCTTTTATACCAACATTTGTTGGGAGGCAGAAGAAATCTTTGCATGGCACTTCTATAATTACTCACCCAGCTTCATCCCCATTTCTAGAAGTGTCAGCCCTCTTCTCCCTTGTCTTTTATGTGGTAAAAATTATTTTCTCATCTTTGAAAAGTCACCCAGGCTGTGAGCTCAGCTCTTGTCCTGTGTGTGGCTGCTCTTGCTCTGCAGATTGCCACGGATGCCAAGATTTCCTTTATAAATCCTTCCATGCCTAAGTGTGGGCACCTCTTTTTCCAAGGCAACACTTACCCAGTGCCCCCCCAGTGCAGTCCCATGGGCAGGGCAGGGATCACACCCTCTCACAGCTGTTTCCCTGGGGGGTTATTTGAGGCTCTGCATCTCCATCTGAACTAAAGATGCACAAGCTTTAAGCATAGAGTCCCTTCAGGAATGGGGTAGGAGGAATAGAGCTCTAGGAGCTGTGCCAGCAGGGAGTTCTATTGCATCATTAACTGAAAGCAAATTGTTTTCTTCTCATTCTATTTGACTGATGAACATATCAGTGGATAAGCTGAATTTCTATCAAAGATCCTTGTTTTCACTTCTCAATGAGCTTTTGTCCGGTTTCCTGGCCAGGTCCTAAATCCACACCTACAGGCTGCCCAGAACTAGGTGGATTAGCAATTGAAAAGGCTGCTCCAGAACTCAGGAAGGCATATTCTGGGATGAGCCAAGGGTTGCAGATGTAGCAGATTCCCACTCACTGCAGTCCAGGAAAAGACTTTGTCCTACACAGTGTACACAGGCATTTGACAGCATTGAGAGCTTCTCCCTTCATTATCTTCTATCCATGTGAAAGATTTAGTCAGAAAACATTCTTTTAGGAACATTCAGCATGTTAATGTGAGTGTGCTGGCTCCTTCATGGATGAAGTCTGAAATCACCACTCCTTGTGCTGTTATCAGAGGGGGTTTTGCTGGAGCTCTTATACCCAGTGACTGTGATGATGTTATATCCAGTGAAAAGCTAAGTTTCTAGTTCTCCCTTAATGAAAAGCAAGCAGTGTGTAATGGCAGTATAAAAAAGTGCTGTGGGCTGCTCTTTATTATTGCTGACTTGGGGTTTTTATGTGCAAGGCCCAGTAAAAGCTACTGACCATGGCCATGGACCCTTGTGGTCAGTGCAGCTGAGGGCCAACAGGAACAACCATCACAGGGAGACAGAAAAAAAAAAAATACAATTGCTGGGAAGTCACAAACTCCACCTGCCACCTTCTGTAAGATTTCTGTACCACAGAACAAACTCAGATCAAGCTGGATATGCGTCTTTATGAATAGATATGTGAAATGGGAATTTTCATGTAAATTGGTGTCAGCAGCCTTGGAAATAACCAGAGCTTGCAAAAGAACGAGCTAATACCAGGTGTTTTCAAGGGAAATCAGTCTACAGATTGATGGATGAGTTTTGGGAGGATAAATTGTTAAGCTTGTGAAGATGAAAGTCTCTATTTGCACAGGTACAAAGTTTAAGCAGCTTTTTTTGATTCACAGTTTTGAACTGCAAAGCAGCAGCGTGCATCGTTCTATGTGTAACCTAATAATCTGCTCTAAAACAAATCTGAGGCAACACCAATTAAGGCCATGTTTTTTAATGAATAGCTGCACAGCCTGGTAAAAAAAAAACAAAAAACAAAACACAAAAAAACCATATTGTGCCATCCATTTTAAGCAGAACTTCACACAGCCTTTCAAAGGCAGGTTCTCCCTAGCAAATGGATGCAGGGATGTCTCTCTGTTTTACAAGGCAGAAGGGAATAGTGTGGGCAGTGCATGATGTGCATGTGTGGGCCTGGAGTGTGCCTGCTCACAGAGTTGAAAGCACCAGATTATGCTGAACTGATTAAACAAGCTTACAATTGCATTACAGCAGACACTGTGATGGGAGCCAAAATATGATTGGCAAAATATACATGGCATATTGTAAAACAGATAAAATGATAACAGCTTTTTTGCTGAAGAGCATCTGCTATTCAGTTGGGAAATTAGGGTGGAGTGCAACTGTTCTTATAAATCATAATATGGCTTTCCCATCATCAAGAATTTCCTGTCATCATTTTTTAAGATATGATATAGCTGTTGCTCTTGCTTGTATGACAGAAAGTTAGAGACCTCAATTTTTTTTCTCTGAACATGTTAGAGACAAAAAAATTCCTTTATCTTCTCTTAATCGTTGTGTTCTTTAAACCTTGTGCTCATTGACAAGTTTGAGGGCTAAAGCAGATTAACTGGATAAAATGACCTGGCATTAGGGGGTTTTGAATTTGTTCAGTGGAAGAAGAAGAAGAAAGAGCAACTCTGATTATTCTGAGGCTGGCCAAACCTCTTTGCCTTCTTGTGGTAGTGGTTTACCCTTTGTTCTGCAGGGGAGACTGCACACCCAGATTGTGTTGTTTTCTGTGTTGATCTGGTGGGATTAGCCATAGTCTGACTGAACAGAGTGACCTTCAGATGCTTCCATGGAAGAAGGTCTGTTTCTTAAGACAAATAATTAACCACTTCAGGATGGATGTTGCCTCACTGTCTGTTGAATTGCTTCCACAGGGTGTAATGACTCACTGTTTAATCGCTATGTAATTTAATTATTATCTGTAAAATGGTTTTCAGAGAGGAAAGGAATAATTGCAAATGGTCTGATGTAAACTGCCCCAAACTTTACTGATATCCAGGCATCATGTGTTAGGTCCCTGGTGGGTCTAAATCCATAGCTTGAAAGTGCAGTCCTGCTGTAAGTAGCCTGGAATACAATTCCTTTATGAGAGCAAAACACAGGAGAAAGTGTCAGACACCCAGTGCTCTTTGTGGTCTAATCTCCAATTTCATGGTGCCAGAGCAAACCATGTCCAAATTTTTTGCCATGCTGACATATTTCCAATCTATTCTGACTGTTCTGCTGCCTGCCAGGTCACGCAGTGGACCCTCATTTTGTAGTCTACCATCTGCAGTCAAAATAAATCTTGAAACATTCCCTCAAACACACAAGTTACTGAGATCTACCTGCCCTGCCCCACACTGCATGTACTTCAATTTACTGACTGTCCAGTACTGGTTGTCTTTTTTCTTCTTTCTTAACAGGATCAGCTTAGGAAATGTCCATGCATATTAAGATTTTTATAGGATCATGCAGAAGGAAGGGATTCTGCCACATAAATAATCTGGCCTGCCAATTCTGTTTATACCAGACATTTGCCCACTCAGTCTTGGCAAACTGTTCTTACATCATGCACCATTTTAACCTTGAAATGTAGTGCAGGTAGGGGTCATTCTTGATTTCTCTCATAATAATATATAAACATATCCTGTGGATACACAAAATGCAACTTTTTTTGGCTGAAAGACCTGTTTCTTTTGTCTAGTACTTGTTAGCCTGCACATCTGTCAAAGATTATTGCACTCTGCATTATCCTGTGTCAACTTATGTGTTTAAAGGAATTTAGCACATGCTGGGCAGCAAATCATTCTGACCAAGGGTCCCCTTAAACTCTTCTCCCCTTTTACTGATGCTCACCCTGTGGTAAGCATTTTAAAATGCTTCTCTCTCCATTTTGAAATTGCTGCACCTAAAGGCTCAACTGAGGGCAAATAATAATTGGTAATTCTTGTGTCATCTCCTGTTCTGGCAAAATTGATGGGTATGGCCAGGTACCCCTTTTCTGAGAGCTGATCTGTGCTTTGCTTTCCAGGCTCCTTTTTTTGTTGACAGTCCTTTCTAAGTCTTCTCTCAGCTCTAATAAATGGTATTAAACTGGATAGCTGGATACAGAAACTGGGCCAATCTTACCACGAAGCTGTGGCTGTTTGCAGCTAACTGCAAAAAGTAGAGAAAGATCCTTAGATCCTACTATTTCAATAGTCAAGGCCATACAGGTCCTCATGGGCCACAAGAGGCCTCGTATTTTGCCACGTGAGCCTTAAAGAACATGAGGTCTTGCACATGAGGGAAGGACTCATCCTCACCAATAGCCCAAGGGAGAGATGGCTGGAGAGCTGCTCTGCTGAAATGGATGTGAGCATCTTCTCAGGCTCATGAGACAGCTGTGTACCCAGGCAGCAAAAACAGCCACCAGCATCCAGGGCTGTACCAACAGAGGAAATAAGAGATCAAGGAAAGTGATTATCCATTCAGCTTGGCACTTGTTAAAACATATCTAAATAGTTTATTTAGTCTGGGCCCTCAAATATGAAGAAGATGTTGATAAAGTGTAGCAAATTCAGGAGAGTGCCAACAGGATACTCAGGTTGGGAGCATTTTCCCTTTGAGGAGAACTGAGGGACCTGGAGTTGTTCAGCCTGGAGGACATGTGGTTTCAGGGTGGCTAATAGTTTCAGCCTCCTAGTAACTACGAGAAGATCTTTGAGAAGTCAGAACCAGCCTTTTCATAGTGGAGTATGGTAGATCATGAGAAAAACCAGGCATAAAATGAAATCACCAATTGCATATAAAGATTATAAAGATTGCATATGTGGAGGAGCTTTTTAATCATGAGAACAGTTAAAATATAGGGCAGGTTTCTCATGGAGTTTTTTCTGTCTCCATCCTTGGAGGTTTTCAAGAGTCAACTGGGTAAAACCTTGAGGAATCTTTTCTGATCTCACAGCAGACTTTACCCTGAGCATTATGGTGAACAGGGGATCTTCTGAGGCCCTTACCAAGTTGTGTTATCTAGTGACTGTATGATACTTATAGACCTGTTTAGTTAAAAGATCAGAATTCCTTCAAAACTCTTATCTGTTTCCCTGTGCACTGAGTGCTCTTTTCCAATTTTGAAAACTCACTCATTGCCATGACCTACTCTGCTCAATTGAACTTCTTCAAAGCCTCCAAGCTTTTCAGGTCCCTTCTATTAATATCAGCTAGTCATGGTGATTAATTCTAACTGTCCCTACTGTCCTTCAAAGACACTTGTAGGGTGTGCTCAGATCTGCAGTATTTTCTAAAGTCCTCTCCAGTTATACTCACATTTTGCTCACTTCTGCACAATTGATGGAGGTTTTTGTTGGGCTTTGCCATGTGTCCCTTCCTGGGGAAGATCCCTTACATGACCTGTATGCCACCACACTTTGAAACAGGAATGCATTTCACCCTACCACTGATGGAGAGCTGAAAGACCAAAGCTCTATTTAAACCTAAAATTACCTTTCAGTGCTTCAAAAATTGTTCCTATACAAACAAGAGCAAAGTCTGTGGATTGCTTTTGTCTTACAATTTTTATTACACTTTACCAAATAGTTCAGGAACAGTCAGTAAGTTGAACTAGAACCAATTCTCATCTGTTGTTATGGTTACCAGGAGTAGAAAATAATTTCCTGTAATTTATCTTAAGATCATTTATGTCAGATACAAACACAGATTAAGCGGAATACCACGGTAATTTCTTCTTCAATTGTGTTAGGAACCATAAGACATTCATTTTTACTTCATAAATAAGGGTTACAGTATGTCATGCTCAGTCAAAGAAGATAAAATGAATCTAATTAAGTGCCATCAGAAGATCACTTTGCTGTTTTTATTGCTGCAATAAAAGTGCCCTTACCTTCTTATTCTTAGAGAAATGACAGAGATTATTATGGAAATGGGATGAGATCAAGTAAGTCTTGCTTGACCTAGACTTGGATACAACAATATCCTTGTGTCAGTGGTTGTTGAAGTGAATAAGCAGTTTAGGAAATCTGATGGGCTAAAGCTCATAAGAGATGCACTTCCTTTATTAGAATGAATGAAACCATATGTAAGCCTCAGACAGGACTTGTTTATTGGGTTTTATATAAACAATATCATCTTTTTATTGATCCATAGGGCTCAGTGGGGATGATGGCAAACAAGGCTTTCAGATTCATGACAGCAGGTCCCTTATGTTGATTAGTTGATGTGTGCAGAAGTGAAAATAACCATTTAGCATTAGTGGTATGTGTATACCAGTACAATAATCTGGAGGTTGCTTCAGGGAACAGAAGAGGTCTGTATGGAAATAAGAACAGTGGAGAGCCCTGAGAGAGCACAGGTTAAGTGAAAGGCTGTTAAACAATATCTCAAAGACATTTTTATCAAGTTGTCAGAGTCTTTAAAGTGCCAGGAAGGAGTTTACAAAAAAATAAATAACTGAGGTCTGTAAAAATTCTGCTCTAAACTCTGTGATTTTTAAAGGAGTCTCAATGCCTGTAAAGTAAAAGAGAGTTACGGTGATATGTAGTAACAACACCTAACCAATGTGTTTGGAGGTTTGATGGAGAACAAATCCAGCCTCCTCTGTGTTTTCAAAAAAACAAACCAAACCAAACACCAAACCAAACCAAACCAAACCACTACAAAACAATAAACACCCCAAAACCAAAAAACCAAAAAAGCACCAAAGCCCCCAAAAACCAGTCTTTGAAACCAGAGTTATCTAAGCAGAGAGACCATCCCTCCTCCCCTCCAAATATGCCAAGTTAGAGACTTTCCTTCATGTACATATAATTTCCTTCATGAACTGGAGTTACTCTCATCTGAACCTTTGCATAGCACATCCTTTTCTGTGATGATACCTTTTTACAGCACAGTTATGAAAATCCTTAGGACTGGTTCCACTCTGGAAAAGGTCTGTATGTTTCTGTGTGTCTGGTACTACATTTTATTGGTGCCTCCAGGACAACACTTGAAAGGTTGTCCCATCTTTTCATATTAAGACAGCACATTCTGGCACACAGGATTAAATGTGCTTCCAGTCTTGTTTTACTTGGTAGACAGCTGTCAGTTTGAGTAGTGCCTGAAAGTACAATCAGTGAAAGGTGCAGAATGCAGCTGGGATGGTAAACATGACTGAATTATTGGAGTGCTAACAGAAACTAAACCCTGTGTCCCCACTAAACAACCCTGGGAAGTTTCTTACTCAGAATAAGTGTGCTGGTTTTGGCTGGGGTAGAGTTAATTTTTTTCACAGAGACTGCTATGGGGCTGTTTCAGGTTTGTGCTGAACAGAGTTGTTCATATAGAGATGTTTTTTTGTTATTGCTGACCAATAATAAACTACAAGGAGCCATGGCCTTTTATGTTTTTCTTAAGCAAGAAATTTGGGGGTGCGTGGGATGCTGGGAGGAGGCACAGCCAGGACAGGTGACCCCAAGTGACCAAAGGGATATTCCAGACCATAAGATATCATGATCACAAGGAAGAAGGGTGGAATGTTTGGAGTGATGGTGTCACTCAAGTCACTGATACTGTGATGGGGCTTTTGCTTTTCTTATTAAACTGTCTTTATCTCAACCCATGAGTTTTCTGTGTTTTACCCTTTCAATTCTCTCCCTGTCCCTGCTGGTGCAGGAGTGAGTGAGTGACTGTGTGGGGCTTGGCTGCTGGCTGGGGTGAAGCCATGGCAGTAAATAATCCAGTTCAGCTGTTTCTCCATGCAAGAGACAGTACGTCTACAAGTTTATATTTTTGTATGGGCTCAGGGCCCAAGTAGAGACATCATCTCATTCAGGAGAATGCTGTCCTTGCCATTTTCACTTTAGCTGATCTAGCAGAGATGTAAAGCACCACACAAATCCAATAATGCTAATTTATTTAATTTCCTGAGCTGGAAGTGACAAGGAGCCAAGTGCACGCTACCCTGCTCACATGAAAGCTGATGTGCAAGTTGAAAATCAAAAGTATTGCCAAGGAGACCACAACTTGCATGGAGCTAACCCACCTCAAATGAAGGCTTCTGAAATCCTTAACCTGCTTCAATAAATGACATTTCAATGCTAATAAGGAGTGAGGAAATCAGGGGAAATATTTAAAGGAAATATACTGTAGCTGCAATTGCTGAGCTGCTTCCACTGTTATAAACACTGTGGAAGCAAATGCAAGATATAATGACTAGCATCAGCTAGGAATGCCCCTTAGCACTATGCCATTAAAGTTCCTGGGAGTGGGAGTTAACAAAGGCAGTTTAAAGTGTATTGGAAAATGATTTTTCATTCCATTTTAAAAACTCATTTCATGCATTGTTGTGTCATCTACTTTTAAAATTACAGTACAAGCAGAAAGACCAAAACGTGATACTGATCTTTTAAATCATGATCCCCAGGGCAGAAGTACACGATTGACCTGTAGTTATTTGTTAGATCTTTCTAGGCCATTCAGCAGAACTGTATGCAGGAGAGTCATATGAGCACCTATATAACAAGGAAAAGGTATTTGATTGAGAACTATATTAGGGTGAATAAATAGCAGTGAGATGGCTCACGCTGTGAAGTTGTGACTGAAACCCAAATAGCCATTTCTGCTGCCTTGGTGTAATTGGTGACCTACTGGAGCCAGCTCTTTGTTGGTAATCTATATCAATGCTTGGACAACAGTACCTTTCAATTCATCATTTCCCAAGAGATTTAAAGCAGTCATAGAAACATTTTCTTTTGCTGCATGCCATTTATTACTTTGAAGGATGAAGCAGTCTCTTTTAAACACCCACTGTGCATTAAATATTACAAATTAAAATAAACTACTCCCTGACTAAATAAAACAGTAGTCACAGAAACAGGCTGGTATCAGCTTATTTTCTAATATTTTTCTCAATTAAGGAGAAAGACTTTAGTAACTGAAGTATAAAAAAATATTGCTTCTTAGTCTCGGAAAACATATGTGTGCATATGTAAAAAACACAGTTCCTGAAAATGAGAATTAATTGTATTCCAATACAGGTAGTCATTGGGGAACTCTATACTACTTCTTATTCTTAGCTTTATTACTTCATCATACTGGTTGAGCTGGAAATGCCTCTTGTGTATGTGTTCAAGATGATTAGACTTGCAGTAAGAGATTGACTGCAAAAATTGCAATTTATGAGAAATGAGTTTTGCTGATTTCTTTTTTCTTGTGAATGAACTGAGAGAGCTGGCTAAATCTGTTTGAATTTCTCTGTTGCTGTTCATATCACATAGTGGGAAATACGTCCTAAGCCATGAATCTAACTCTCTTAATGTCTGTCTTCTTTGTAGTATAAAACTATAGATTTCTCCTTTCTATCCATCTTAATACATTTTATTTCACAAGGAACAAAAGAAGATCCTGCATGAGAGATTTCTGTCCATGTTCACAGTCAGTTCCTTTGATCAAACTTCTGGATTCAACCCATGCTTTGGGATCCTGCCAAGTCTAGCATGCATGAACCAGAGAAAACTCCATTTGCTTTATTTGACTAAAGATTGTCTGTCTGATTCCCCAGTTCATGATATCTTTCACTATTTTCTCCTGAAAAGAGACTCTGATATATGAAGAGAGTTATTGACTCTGGCTTACGTTGTCCTCTTTTAAATTTAACTTTAATTTTAGTGAGTTGCTGTTTTGTGGAGGAACAGAGAGGACGGATGGGAAGCACAGATGGGGACCACTGGCCTCTGTCTTTTTGCTTTTTTAATGACTGGTTTTGACCAATATTCTCTGAAAAGATGTTTGGAGATTTTATCTGTTTTGAGAAAACACCTTCACTGTAGATCTCCATGCTTCCAACAGCACCAAAATCTAATTAAATTTCCCCCCCATCCCTGCCAAATCTCTTTATTACTCAGAAAAATATATTTTCCCTATGAAACACATATTATACCAAGCACTAATAAACACAACATTAAGACTGATTTGACATTCTGATGTTAACTGTTATGTTTATTTGCTGTTACATATGATATTAGCTGATAGCCACAACTGAAGCTTGAGTGTCAAGGAATGAAACAGTGCACCAGAACAAACAGCAAGAACACAATCTGGTTTGGAGTTCAAAGGGAAACCCAAAGCATGCAGGGGTGAGATGTCCTGCCTAAAGGCAGAGCAGGGCAATATTGGACACAGAGTGTAGCCACACCAGCTCCGTGTTCAGTGCTGTGGCTGCTTAAATGTACTGCTTAACTCAATTTCCAGTTCTGCTTTGTGGGTCTCAGCACCCTGCAGGATCAGCACAATTCTCACTGCAAGCACAGCGAGGAGAAAAGTTCCATGTTTGCATCTCTCCAGGCTCAGTCTCTGTGTCCAGAGAACAAAAATGCCTCAGTCAGAATTATGATTGAATTTCTTCCCTGCTATGGGATTTCTGTTTGTTTTCAGTGTGAGGTAACAAATGTATGATTGGGAGATTAGGGGCAGATTCTCTAATCATGAAATGTTGTGTCTTCTGTAGCCCAGAGCATTCTCTGAAGATCCCCAATCAGATGAAAGCACATGTCTGAGGTGAAGAAGTCAGGGTAGCATCACTTCCAAGACAATTCTTTCCCATGTCTTTCAACCAAGGAGATTCTGAAATGAGGAATAAAGGGAAAAGACAGTAAATATGAACCTTTCATCAGTTTGAGGTTCAAATAGCCTTTTGTTTTCTTTTCTTTTTTTATGCAGTAGACAGAGAAGGTGCAGTGCAAGGCAATAATGATGTGTAACAGAGTTTTTTTTCCCCCACCCTATGTGTGCAGCAGATAAGAGGTTGTCAAGCCAAACAGTGAAACCTGAACACTGCTGTAAGGAACACAAGTGGGATGGCCCTTCTGTTGCTAGTCACATGTGTTAGATATTAGCCAGATCTGTGGTTGTTATTTCCCTGAAGTGTAATCCATTAGGGGTGACTTTTCACAATTCTTCACAGCACTTCAACCTGGAATAGAGGAGACTTGCAGACCAGAGGGTACAAATTCAAACAACTGATGGGACAGAGGGGATAGGCACAACTCTCTGTTGTCTCTTGCAGTGCAATAATTTGCTGTGACCAAGTGAAACTGGTGGCAGCAAGGTACAAACCAAGGAAACTGGGACAGTGCTTGCATGCTGCAGCAGATCTGTGGGAGTTTTCCACAGCTTGTATTGGCCCCAAAATTCATTTCTGCTGTTGGATGGGGCACCTGAACTTCTGAACAGCAGGTAAACACATTGTCTTCCTCACTGTCCCTTTCCCACCAGTTGCTCTTCAGGCTGCTTCTGCTTGGCCTCGCTTTCCACATGAACATTTATTTCTTGGTCTACTGGTCATGTCCATACATATGCTGAGGTTTATGAAAAACCATTCTACAAATTAAAGTTTCCCTTGAGTCAAAAATTTCAGGGAAATTTTTATGAATTCCAACCCATTCTTTCCTCCAACTCACTGTGACTTTTCTTTTGATGTACAGTCAGTCTGAGAGTCTGTCCCTGTCCCCTCATGAAACCTGTAACTGATTTATTTTCATCAGACACTGTTTCAAAGCTGATATCCATAAGCACAGTCAGGTCATGTTGTAAAGAACATCATCACAAATCTCCAACCTCTGAAGTTCTTGGCTTTTGTAATAAAACTCACCTCCTCATGTTTAAACATATTTTTTCCACCTTTAAATAGGCAACACCTACACTTTAGAAAAACACAAAAGTGGACATAGATGAAACACCAGACAGAAGCTACATGAGGAAGGTGTGAACAAATAGGATTTTATTCTTAAATAGTCTGAAGTTGCTTTCATTTGTTTCCTTCACTTTCCCCCTTGAAATTGTTTCATTGAAAAAATTGGTCATTTAAATTCAAAAGCCTTGGTCTCCTTCTGTATTCTCCATCACTTTATATCTATGTAGCTGGAGATGTGTTGTTAAACATCCTTTCAGGGCTCTTTAAGCTCTGATTATTTCTGGAAGCATGGATTTGAAATACCAGTGGTTTGTCTACTTACATGCAGTAAATTATATATATCTCTGAAAAAACCCAAATTTATCAAACCTTCTGCTGCTTAAGATGTGGTTTAACCACATAATTGAGCCTTTTATGTATTTGCCTTGGTGACATTTGGAAGGAAAGGCACTCAGAGCTGGCTGGTGGAGGCACTCTGGGACTGGGGCACTCATGTCATGTTGGGTATCTCAAAGGAATCTCTAGGAATCAAGGAATGTCCCCAGACAATATTATCAATCCAGCTGCAGGTATTTTAATCAAAAATAGGGGAAATCTTCTAGTGCAGGATGTGGAGAAAGCTGAGTGGGGATAACAGCAAATTTAGGAAGCAAAAGGATGCATCAGTCAGTCAGAAGGCAGCATTCTGATTCACACTTCATCCACAAACACTCAAAACCAATCCCCACAAATCACCTAAGGAGGACTGATTTTACATTAGTTTATTGTATATAGAGATTTCATTAATGAACCTGATGCAGAGAGAATCTCTGATACTCTAATGGCAGGAGATTCTGTTTTAATTATTATATGTGGGTTTGTAACTTTAATTGTATAATTATTACAACATTAAAAGATGCAATTATATTTTAAATCTTCTTAAGGCCTCCATTTTATTACATTTTTATTACTTTGTAATGGTATGATATTTTATTATTCAAAATTAGAAATTATTAGAAATAATTTTATGATTACACTCTTTTAAAATATGATCTTTTTATTCTTTCATGACTTTATCTTACAACCATCCCACACATCCACTGGAAAGTGAAAGTCTGCAAGCATTTGGAAAGCAAGATGATAAGACATCAAAGGTGGTACTGAAATTTTTTCACTTTAGCTGTAGCCTGCCTTACAGAATTAATGAAGCAGCTTCTGATGACAGAAGTTAGTTCAAAGCAAAATTCTAGTTATGAAAACAGCTTTTGTGGAGGGCTCACACTTAAGATGAGTTATGTCACAACTGTCTGTGAGATCAGGAGCCCTGTGAGAGGAGGTGCTGAAGTTGTCTGGTGCTAATTGTTCCATTTGCTCTTAGCAACCTGAATCAGAGACAATCCTGTTGAAATCAGAAGCAACACTTTTTTTTACAGAGATCTGAGACAGGTTTCAAACCTGAGCAAGGCTCACAGTCACCCATCTTGCAGCACCCAGGGAAGCAGAAATTTTCCTACATACAAGTGAAATGGTCCATGCTGCATATCAGAGCTTGAGCCACCTTAAATGCCCTCATTTCCTCTTCTATTTTTTATGTTTGTATTTACAATTTGCTTTCATGTGTTTTCTTCTGTGTCTTTATTACACAAAATGCCCTTGTTGAGTTATATTAACATTTTCCATTGTTCTTCAGACTTTGATACTATACATAACAACATTCATCCTTTGTCTCAACTCACTCCTGAGTCCTGTTATAATCAAAACAGAATAAGAAATCATACTTTGATCTGCAGTTAATAGAAATGCAAAGGCAGGGAAGCAGGGTGGGTAGGGATGTTTCCACATTACCCTAAAGAGCTGCTAACCTGAAAGGCAGGGTGAGAGTAATTTTAACTACTGCACTGCCAGAGGTGCATTGAAGACACACTTTGTGATCAAGAAGAGCACGGTCTTTCTGGTCTGTGAGACACAGTGACAAGGACAGAATTAATTCTCAGTGAGGATGTCATTGCCTTCATAATTTGGTCTCACATTCAAGGGTCTCAGCAGAAAGAGGACTTCTGTCCAGATGCCCTCAGCAGTGTTTTGTCAACAGTTTGATGTCTCACTGTACATTCATTCTCTCTGCTCCATATCCAAACTGTGTGACAAGAGACAGATTCTCATACACATAACATTCACCTGAAACTATAAGCAATCACAAAAATAAAATCCTAATAAAAATCCAGTGTAATATTATATTCTGGTGGACACACTCTGTTTGTCCTAGGTGCAAACTATCAAGTTTAAAATTTAAGCATTTTTTGCTCTGTTTTTTCTCTCCACTGTTTTCAAATCTTTATTTTCAATCATGGCTTCACCTCACTTATAGAAAACTAGAGCAGAAACTTCAGTGGATCCTGCTGTTTTTATAAAAGCCTAGGCAATATTTTGTCTGCACAAATGTCACAAATCTTTTTCATTTGGAACAGATCAAATGGAAGCATTGTATCAAAATTAATAGAAACAAGAAGAAAGCACACTGATTTCTGAACTGTGGAGCCTGCTGTAAGGTTTTGCCTGTACAGAACATACAGCTGCTAGAATTGCCCTGATTTTGCTCCTCTTTGGTTTACAACTGGCAGAAAATATAATCTCTATTTATTAATTTCCTTGCAGCTATTTTGTAGTGTGTCTCAGAATGGTATCTGAAGTTGTGCAATGTAGTGCAGTACATCAGGCAGGCACGAGTACTTTGCAGGGAAGCTCAAATCACAGTGTGCAGTCAAGAGTCACACTTCACCTCCTGCCATTCTTACACACCAAATGAGAATTTACCCATCAGGACCCGATATGCTGAGATGCTTTCTCTATTTAGTGTCACAGCTGACATACATTGGAGGGCAGGAGTACTCACATTCATCAGAACTATGCTTAAAAAGCAGAGAAATTTTAGCATTGTGTGTTCCTGCTTTTGATCCCAGCACAGGCCAATTACCACTCTGTCCTGCTCTTCCTTTCTTTTCCTTGGGTGATGATGGAAGTATCCCATGCTGAAGAGCCCTGCCAAGCAGAAAGTGAAAAATTAAAAGCTTTTCTTCTGTAATAGTATCGGCACTTGCATCAGTACTTTTTTGAAGGCTGATTATGTTGCTTTTAAGGGATAATTTGTTACTAAAGCAACAGCTCTATTTGCTACCACGAAAGGAAAGAAATTTCTGTCTCCTGAGAAAAACAGCATTGTGTTGAAGTGTAGACACTCCATATTTTTCTTCATACTACTAGTGCAGGTGATGTTTGATAAAAGGCAAAATACTCCTTCCTTACCTGTTAAGCTTTCTGAGATGGGATGTGGAAGAGGGGAGAGCTGAACTCAAAATAACAGCCTGAAAAGCACTTGGGGGGACTCCTGGACAGCTGTGCCTGTGGATTTTACTGCCCTCAACACACACCTCCCACACAGTACCCTGAGGGATGCAAGGCAGCCCTCCCTGCCTGCAGGTGAGTAGAGTTTTTTGGATGACACGAGTGCTCTGCCTGCACAGGCCCACAAACCCCCAGAGACACACACAGATTTACAGCACACCTGGCTTCACCCCAGTGCTTCCAGCTGGGTCACACTGTACCCACTGGAGTCAGAGGGGCAGCCTATAAATTGACTGCAGTAAGTGTTGAATCAAATGGTCAGAGAGGGCTCAGGATACTCTGCACACACAGGCAGAAGGGAATGGCTGAGGGATTCACCAGCAGCACCATGGATCATTCGCTCACACCCAGAGCTAAGGAGAGAAACCAACCCCTGAATCCCACTCTGCCTGCAAAGGGTTTTCCCACATCATTACTAACTCCATGCAGAGAAACCAGATAAAACAAACCCTGGGTTTTGAATAAACAGGGATTCACCTCAGAGAAATTATCTAACAACACTCACAATTTTTTTCCAGATCAATCAATCAATTATTATTGCCATAATAATGGGGTGAGTGAGGTCCAGTAACTGCTGTTCCTAAGCTGGGTTTTTCTGCTATCATCTGCTTTCCTGTGTCCACACGCTAATCTAGAAGAGCTGTAAACCCTATGTACCTTTCCATTCTTCTTTCTAGAACTGCAACACATTGCTCTTCTGTCCTTTTCACTCAACTTAATAGTTTACAGCAATCAATAATATTACTTTCATCTACCTTTTCTTTTCCTACAGCAATATAATTATCATTTCCTCTTTCAAGTCAGGAAAATAAATGTGAAATAATCTCAAGCTTCCTCTCTCTAACGTATTTTTTTTTCTAATTTTCCAAATGAATCCCTGTTTCTGGTCAAAGACTAGCACAGTGTGATGAGTTCATTAGTTTGCTGGTGAGCATTCTCTGACTCACATTAAAGCACTAAAGGTCTTTGAGTTAGCAATAATTAGATGAGGTCATTAAAGCTACAATGAGATCACCATTGCCAGAAATGGCCTCACATTGTACAAAGTAAGGTCAAATCAGCCATAACCATTACTCATTCTGGATTTTTAATTCATTACCCATGCATTAAGTAACAGCAGTGGGCAATCCACAGCTTAGCATGAGTGAAAAGCCCTACAATTTGTCATATACACAGTATTGTACACTGAGGGGAGAGGAGAAATCTTTTTTAGTATTGATCCCTTTCACATAATAGAAATCACCACAAGGAGTAAACAAGACTGGATCAAAAAGAAACGGCAGCAGGTGCCAACAAAGTTTTGAAGGAGAAGCAAGGCTGCTTTGTGCAAAGTCACCAGGAAGATTTTTCCTGGAAGATTCAAACTAAGAGGCAGCAAACAAGTCTCCCAAGCAAGACAGGCTCAGATGTTCCTCAGTTCTAGAGTTGATGTGAAAGCCCTGGCTCCATGGAAGTCCACAGCCACAGTGCAGAGCAAGCCAGGCCCTGTGTTCATCCTGCCAGGAGGCAGCAACTTTACCTGAGCAGTGTGAGAAACCCATGCTCCCCTATCACATTTGCCTTTGTCCCAGAGACACCTCTCCAGGAGAAGTGATGAGTCAGTTCAGCTGGCAAATTGGGTGGATTAGTTTTCCTTTTTATAGGAATGAGTGATATTTCCATTCTTTAGGTGTTAAATATCATAGTAACTTGGTGAGGGAAGGCAGAATCCTTCCATTTTTTCTCATTTTCTACACTGCCAAAAAGCAGCTTTAAACCAAGTCTCTGCATGGCAATAGATAACCCAAATCAAGCTGAACAAGTAGTTAAGTGGGAGAATAGCCAGAAGAGGAGAAAATCAATACACTAATGAAAGTAGCAATTGCTTCCAGATGTGTCTATCATGGAAAGCTGAGCTGGTTTTGTGTGGTTTCTGGCTATCTCTCTCCTCTTCCCCACACTCAGCTGATCACAGGCACAGTGGAAGAATGACCCTTGCAGCACTATAACAACACATCACATTCCTTCAGCACCCTGCAACAGGCAACACTCCCAGGGACAGCAGGGCAGCCAGCAAGGGCTTCACAGCAGCTCTCACCTCTGATGCATTAAAGTCTGCAGCAAATTTAAGGCTCCATTTCATCTGCTTTCACTGTGAAATGCCTCCTCCCCAGATAACAAGCAACAACCTCCCCTGCATGTCAAGGCTGAGGAGACATGTGAAATTACATGTCCATTCTGGGCTGTGCCAGGGGAAGGAAAAATGCTCTCTTTGACAACGACAGTCCAGACATGAGGCATAGACCAGGGCCTCTGCCTGAAATCCAAATTACTTGTGGCCAGGAGCATGAGCACAGAATCCATGGTATCCAGGGAACTGACCCCCAACAAGTTGTTGTCTGCAACTTCTCCCTCAAGCCTCTGGAAAGATTTCTTTTCAGGAGAGCCTGGACTCTGCTTGCTGGCTGTAAACATGCACAGACCCAGGTTCTGCTTTCAGGCAATGCCTATTTGCATTGTCCCTGTAACCAAAGTAATTAATGAGCCTAACTAGCAGCAATATCTGAATTTCCTTACATTCATACCTGCACTGTGAACAAAAATTGATAGCTACTCAAGAGCTCTTGATTTGCAGAGGTGTTTCTGTCTGGGTACACAAGCACTCTGAATGGCCAGGGGAAGTCTCAAGCTCCCTTCAGCTTGCAAAGTGCTGTCCTCACCCTAAACTTCCTCTTTTTGACTGCTATTTTTGGGAAGGACTAAAGTCTTTTTCTGAAAATATTGAGACGGTTGAGTACAGATTCTAGAATGTGCAATGAATTTTGAATGCATCACCTAGGGATGCTGGAGAATCTGGGAGCCTTCAGTGTCACCTCCAAAGCCCAGAAGCTCTGGCTCAGCTTGCACACGAGCTGCCAGTGTCCCCACAGAGCTGCAGCTGGAGTTTTACCAGCAAAAACATGAAAAGATGCTTCACAAATCTCTGCCTAGCAGTTTTCCCTTTTTATTTCCAAACTTGTTTGACTGGTAATGAGAAAAAGACATGGCAATGAAATTGCAAATGGAAGAGGCTGTAGATTTGGCATGCTAATGCTTTTCTGACATTTCAGCTGCCCTGAGGATCTGCTTCTTTATGTTATGGAGCCAAGGGTTGGTTTTCTTTTCACAGAGTTTTTCTTTCAGTGAAGAGGTAAGTCATTAATGTTAATAGATCCTAAAATATCCACAGTGATGGAAAAAAATGTTTTGGTTTAATGTGTGCAGTAGAACTTATGTGCAAATAAATAAAGCATCCAGGTTCATTAGCATTGATGTGTTAGCCTGAAAGGGAAAAAGAGAATATAAGCAGCTAATGTTGTTTGTCCTGCAATCCATCTTCCATGTCACTGAGGGGAAAGAAACCTTTCTTAAATTTCCCATCAATCTTCCTGACCTTTTTACATCATTTGCATCTTTAAACAGATTTTTTTTGTTGTGAAGTTTCCCCTTGATNAAAAAAAAAAAGGAAAAAGCTTTCCCTCAGAAACCTTTGCCCCCACTTGCCTCAGCTCAGACACGGGTCTTTATAGCCCCAATATTTGCTATTTTGCCCACGAAGCAGCAAGCCAAGGCTCTATTTAAAGGTGACCTGAAGTGATGTCCTGGGGTCAACCACATTGTTCATTCAGGCTAATAGACAAGCAGGGGCCAGGGGAGATGATGGACCCACCCAGAGCTGGTTGCTCAGTTTCCTTTCCTTACACAGTTTGAGTAATTTTTGGAGATACAAGTCTCAGTACTCTGCAGGCTTGACTTTCCTATTTTATCTAGTTTGAGGGTTTTTTTTTTGCAGAGCTACATCTTATTTACACAGTTAATAATAGATAGACAATGTCATGACACCTTTACCCTAAATTAAAGATACACTAGGTACACAGTAGCAGAGCAAATAGAGGTAGCTGATAAAATGGAAAACACAAAGACATTTACACATTCAGTGTTCATGTGCTGCCAATTAAAATTTGTGCACAGCTTCTGACAGTCCATGGAATTCTTCAAGTATTTATTTAAAAGTGTAAGAATATAAGGGCAAGTCAAAGAGGCTCAAAAGTTACTTTGTCAGCTGTGGCAACTGTCTGTTGTTGCCAAGGGCAATCTAAATAATGTCAATAAATAAGGCTATTGCAAGCATTGTTTTAAATAATGCGCTCGACAGAACTGCCTACCTCACTGGTAGTAGTTAAAAAGCAAATCTGGCAAAAAGAGAAATAACACAAAACAATAACCATTGCACTTTATAAAACATGCCCACAAACTCTCTGTTTCTATGAAAAAAAATAAGCCCATCTTTCACCCTTCCATACCAGTTTCCGCTCTTGCATGGAATCTTGTCAGGAAAGCAGGAGCAGGTTACCCAGCTGAGCTACCAGAGACAGCACACCACTCTTCTAAGGAGAGAAAACACTTTGGCTTGAGTGCTTTAGGAGCTGGCTTTGAGGATTTCACACCAACAAATAGCTGTACTCAGATGTTTTGATCTCCATTCTTCTTGTACACTGTTGGCAGCAAATTCTCACCCTGCTACCCAACAAAGGGTTCATCTGAGTCCATCTGAATTGCATTCCTGGCCGTAATTAATGGGGAGGGAGAGAAGGAGTGCAGAGCTGCCCATAAAATACAGCTCTAAAAATTACACCCCACAGAACAGTAGGAGTTGGCTGTAGAATCACAGGATGTGAATGAGATGACTTATTAAATCATTCTTGACCCAAATTTCTGTGTGAAGCTGCAAAAATGGAAGTTTTGCCAGTTTTAGACCTCAGGCTTCTGAAGAGTGAGAGTCATCTTAGTGACACAGGAAAGAAGAAGGATGTGCTGTATTTATGGTTGCTATCATGACACTGACTCAGCATTCAGATGTTTTTGGTGGCATTAAAGGGGATGGAAGTGGGTGAGGAGACCTTCCCATGCACAACTGCTGCTCCTGCTCATCTCTCTCTGATTTCCTTGCCAAGGAAGGAGACCTGGGAAGTGGCTTTAAAGACCTGACATGCAAAATGTGTCCCGTGTGAGGGTGTGCTGTGGGAGAGGATCACCAGCAGAGTTACAGAGGCTGCACTGCCTGCTGAATGCCCCAGAGCAGTTAAAGAGCCAGGAGAACACCAGGCTGTCATTACTCTGTCTCCCTCCCTCTGCTTTGGAGCACAAACCTCTGCCAGACACTCAGGCAGAACAAAACACTTAATCAGTGTTAAGGATGCATCTGGTCCCCTCAGAGAGATGAGCTGCTCATTTATGCTTGTTTACAATATGTTTATGAACATTAGTGGACAGGAATAGATTACCCCAGTTTACTGCCACATAAAGGAGTCAGCTGCTTACGTTTCCCATCATATCCATGTGCTTTTCTTTTGCCTTACTCAAGTGGTACCTTATGGCAAGTAATCTTTGTGAGTTAGGCCAGAAATTGGGAGCGTCTCTGTAGAATTTACAGTATTTTCCCTGTCATTATCTCTAAAGTATTACTTTTGGATCAAACCCTTATCCAAGATGCCTAATTTTCCTTGCCATCTCAATTGCTTTACTTCATTTTGCCTTTTTTTTGTCTCTGTGGTCCATGAAGGTGCATTGTGTTTGTAAGTGAGATGAAAAGCATATTGTTTGGACTGTGATGGAAAAAGTGGTATTTTGATGACGCCCTTGTGTCAAATGCTCATATCCAGCTAAAGAAAGCAGCCTTTGTAAAGGAAATTTTTGATTTTATTGTTGTTATTTTAAAAAACAGATTTTCCATGCATGCTCTCTCTGAATTACAAGTTGGGACTTCACAGAGTAGTGGCAAAATAGAGAGTAACTGTGCAGCTCTGGTCATGTACAAAACCAGTGGGTCTTCTGAAGAGGGGTGAGGACATGGGGGTGCCCCCTTAGTCCTGGGAAGAGCCCTGCTCTGCCATTTCACATTTCAATTCACCTCTTGGTTCCACAGCAATGTGTTACTCCAGGCTGGGCATTAAAGAGCAGAGAAGAGGGGGAGAATCAGCTCCCCCAGCCTGCTGAGCCTGCTCCTCTCAGTGCAGCTCCGGATGGGGGTGGCCTGGCTGCCAGCACACACTGCCAGGTCAATAATCATATTCAGGGTAAGAATACCTGTGCCTGAGAAACACTCAGGGAATGAAGGAGAAATCATTGAAAGAAGACAGCAAGACACATTTCACAGAGAGGGAATGTGACAGGCCAGGTGACCAGCTGGCTAGAAATTAATTGCTCTGGGTGAGGATCTACTTAACTGATGAGAGGTTTTAGCACCAAATATTTGACTTAATGTTACTGTTTTGTGTGCAAACCCATTTACAGACCTGGAAAAAAAAAAGTGGTAGCCAGCTGTAGCATCTTCTCCCTGATATGATATTGGTCACAGAGCCTTCCAGGATAAGGTGATAATTTTCTTTTTTTTTGGCTAAAAATCAGGTTTGTAAGGAGTATGGTCACACCTTTTATTAGATCAGCATTCTAAATGATCCAGCAATCCCATCAATCAATGGATATAGGAAAAACTTTCATGAGCCTCCTCTCCTCTCACAGGATTCCATGAGATGCCATCAGGTGGGACTTGCTTAACAAATCAGTCCTGAGAATGAGACTCATTTGTGTAAACCCAAATGTAGCAAATTATGGAACAAGGCTGTGCACCGTATGGAAAAGGCAACCCAAGCAAAAGGCACAGGGAAATTTGCAGCAGAGCTCTCTCTCTCTCACACACTTGCACACACACAGAGGCAGCTCTGGATCACCAATATTTGCACATTGACAACTCTCCTTCCAGTAAACTGCACTGGTACCCTGGAAGGCAGATTTTTTGCTTTGCTGTCACAAAGCTGCCTATACTGCTCACTGTTTGAGTGTGTCATGTCAAAAAACAAAGCCAATGCAAGGCCAAACAAAGGAGTTTCTGGCCTGTTTTCAGTGACAGCAGGAAACAGGGTTCCCCAGGCCAATGGAAGAGCCTTCAACATGTATGTCTTCATTATTCTCTGCATTATTGTACTGAGTGGTAAACAATCTCCTTTTCTTTATTAAGTCCTTCTCCTTCAGGTGGGAGTTTGAGGCAATTATATTTATTTGCACCTGCTCATAGAGGGTTCTATTCTCCAAAGAATAAAGCAAGCATCAGGGGAAAAAAACAATTCCCATATCAAACCATCCTATACACATGCAAATTGATCTGTTTGCAAGGTAAAATAGTGTGTAGACAAGATTAATTCAAAAAACTGTGTGGACAGATTCTTGATTTATTGTTATTATTATACAGCACTAATATGTATGCAAAATAAGTCAGGCTGAGTAATGTAGTGCTTTAGTTCTGACTCGCTACCAATATTTGCACTAAAAGAAGCCAAATAACCTTTCAAACAGATTATTTCTAACTAAAATACTACAGTGCTCTGTTTCAGAACAGTAGAAGTAATATGGTGAAAAAAGGCACTTCAGATATCAAACAAATTCATTTCAGATACGTTGGCAAATTTTAAAAGGTTATGGTACCAATATGAAATTTTTAAAAGGACAGAATAATGTTGGAGACCTTTCCTTGGAATCTCCTTTTGCCTGACCAGTATTTTTAGAGGTGACTATTAAAACTGAAAAGATCAAAATTTGTGATGCTCTCCACCTGAAATGTGTCTATGGGAGATGGCAGATTTTATATTGGGCCCTAAGTTTTACAACTCTGATACATCTCAGAAGCAGTCTTTGCCACATTACCAGAACAAATGAGTGCTAACACATATCTTGCTTTGTAAGCAGAAGTGTCTGCCACTCTTCATTTACAGGCAGTACCATTGATTTTGCTTTCAAATTTCATACATAAGAGTGGCAGGATCCAACTCTGAAGTTTGTGTGTTTCTTTTCCACAGACTGGACAATTTTCAGTCAAGTTGCCTCATGGATACTTTTACAAAAAATGCTCAGTTGGGCTAGAAATTTTCAGCCTGGAAAAGAGATAGAGGAATATAAATGCATATTTCCTGAGTAGGCTGGAAAGGCTGGTCAGAGACTGACCACTGCCCAATTCTGTACTGGGCTAGTGGCAACCAAAGAAAGCTACTGAGAATCAGGGTCAAAGTAAACAAAAGCCTGTGGTTCCTCATGAAGTCAGTGATGGATGTGTGTGAGTCCTTTCTAGGAGTCACTGTGGATGCAACAAAGTGCTTGGAAGAAAGTTTTGTGGGGAATTGCTAAACAAAGACAAATCATTTGAACCTCAGGTAGTTCTAGGAGCTGAAAGTAGCTGGAGGCTGAAAGGTAACAGGAGAGAGCAGCCCATGTTCTTACAGGTCAGATTTTAGGCCTGGTGGAGAAAGGAAAGAGCAATAGGTGAAC
Organism: Chaetops frenatus; assembly: GCA_013400775.1. Classification (NCBI taxonomy): domain Eukaryota; kingdom Metazoa; phylum Chordata; class Aves; order Passeriformes; family Picathartidae; genus Chaetops; species Chaetops frenatus. The sequence goes on along the minus strand of VZTR01021630.1, from coordinate 556,582 downwards.
CCTTAATCCCAACAGTACAGTTCTTAGTGTCCCTTGCTCTGGTATCCAGTTCCTTGCTTTTGCAGATGGTGATGCCATGTACTTCCTTTGAGGAAGCCATGGAGACCTATCTTAAAACCAGCTCTGCTCTTTGCCCATCTGTCCCTACCCCTGTTCAAAACCATCACACCCTCTTTACAAGAAATCTCCATGTATTATCCATCCATCATTTACCAAGGGAGAATTTCATCATGGCACTTGTCACAGTTCTCTCTTATAAAAAACGTTTTAACCGGTGACTGTTTATGGAGTAAAACAGAGATTTTCAGCATCACTGAAACACCTGGTTCAGGGGGATAAGCCCCACCCAGCTGTTACAAGAAAGGCTGTAGGCAGGTGTTTTCAGGAGAGCCTTGCTAGCAGAGAGTGCCAGGGGATCCTCGGGGGCTGCTGTGTGCAGTGCCCTGCATCCAGAGAGAGGCAGCAGCTCCCCACGCATCGTGTTCCCTGTTGGCTGCTCCAGGCTCCTTCCCAGGCATTCTGAAACTTTTTTTTTTTTTCTTTTTTTTTAATTTCTGTTACTCTGGAGCTTTCTAACTAACAGTGAGTTATCTCCAGGAGGCATATGGAAAACCAGAACCCTCGGAATCAATACTCTTTACTAAAGGTTCTAACTCTGGGGAGCTCTCAAGCTTTTACCAGAGGGTTGGCAGGCCCAGTGAGGAAATTCACATCTCCCAAATGCTGCTTCTGAAAGTAACTTAAAACATGCCAGCTTAGCTGGGAATTCTAGTTTTGAAAAACTGTTAGTTTGACACGGATTTTTGTTTTTTTTTAAATTAAGATGTAAAAAAAGTTTAAAACATTTTAATTATAGTAACATGCTTCCCGCAGTGAGCAGATAATTCAGGCAATCGGACTACCTAATGAGTAAGTCATTAATTCTTAGAAAAACCTTACACATTCCAATCATAACAACATCAACCTTTAAAAAATCCATACTCCTATGTTTGCTCTCATTTTCATCTAATAATAGCAATAGCAACCCCAGCACAGGACATTCTCAGGGACTAATGACCAGCTGGGACTAATGGCACCCTTGGCTATACCTCTGGCCATAAATGCTTGTCAGACTACCATCAATCCTCAGAAAATGCCCTATACCCAGATCATTGCTACTCAAGCAGTAGTCAGAATGAAAATGAAAAGCAAATGTAGGGAGAGTTGTCAGAAATTTTCACACGGGAGAGTGTTTGCCCCTTTCAGAAATCTTTGCCTTAATATGACAACACAGCAACCTGTATTGCCCAACGTGCACTGAGGGGGTTTCTGTGATTGCTCCTTGTGCAGCTGTGCCCCTCAGCCACAGTTCTGAGGCAGGAGAAGGGAGGGTTCAGGCTCACCAGTGCCCCCAGCCCTCTTCCTCCTGGGGCTGGACAGAGAGCAGCACCAGCTTTGCTGCTATCACTGACTCTTGTCCAGAACACTCTGCGTGATCTACCCTGCAACATCCAGCCAGGATAGAGCCTTTCCATCCCAGACTTCTCAGGATGGACAAAGGTGAGAGCCTCTGTTGTACCTCCAGCACCTGGGCACAGAAGAAGGACACAGATTCCCCACAATTAGGACAACAGCCGAGGCCCCCAAAAGGAGAGATGTTTATTTGTGATACACAATTTTATAGAGTTTGCAAAGTGTGAGAGGATTGGAAGATGAAGTCCCACCTCTCAACCAGACTGGTGAAGTGACCAGTCAGTCAGCTTTCCTTCTCCAGAAAGGAATGCAAACAAAACTATTGTTTTTATTACAGTGCATGGGGAAATCTGACTCAAGAATATAAACTTTTCAGAAGGATTTCAACAACAGGGCAACAAGCCTCAGCCTGGCTAAAACATCAGCCTGCTGTGGAATTTGCATCACTACCCCCATTCAGAGAAAACCAAGAGGAAGGACAGCTTTGGTCCATACTGGTGGTCAATGCAGTTTCACATTTATTTCACACTGGTGTTCAGAGGAGGTGAGTATTGAAGATTTGACCCAAGATCTCTCTAGTTGTTGTGCAAATTTTCAGCACATAGCAGCAAAGGCAATCCAAAACACGTGCCACTGAATTGCTGGAAATGCCAAATATTTGTGAGGGCAAGTAAGGAAACATGGGTGTGATTTGACTGACAACCAACTGCTGCCATTTTTACTTTTTTGCTGACAGAATGACCCCAGGAAATATTTGTACTGGCAAACTTGTAGGTGTAAAATGGGAAAATGAATTGAAGCTAAAGCTGGCAGGAAACCACTTTCTCCACTCCCCTTAGGTATGTGGGGGTGTTCACATATTTAGAAGCTTAATTAATAGCTCTAAGGGACTTTCTCTGGCTATTTTTCAATGAAAAATGTTGCCAGTTGGTTTGGGTTGATTTTTAATTTTTGCATTTCTATATCATTAATTAAAACCAATAAATCTGGCCTGGAAATCATCAAATAGGGGGAAAAAACCTATTTTTCAATAGGACCAATGCTTTTACCTTTAACCTGCTGCTTCTTTCACTGAGAGAATGGATATCTCTCAATTGAATTTATATTCAGATTATTTTAAATTTCTTCACTGTTTTCATAGCATTGGGAGTCTTTCTTCCCTGCCTGTAGATTTTTTTCCTTGTCTACACATTTCCTACTGTGCAAAGGAAAGGGGAGATTTTTCTAATCATTCATCCTAGGATATTTTCTTCATTTTGTCATTTTGATGAAAGTTAAATACAAATGTGAGGGTATGGGGTGACATGAGAGACCAGTGCAGAGCAAACACAGAAGCTCTTATTGAGAAGTGCAAGGAGCATTCCAGATAAATCTGTCCAAACCCCTCTGAATAGGAGTCCACCATCTCCGTAGTTTGAATTCATTCATCTTTTCCTTTTGTGGGAAATAAAAGAAGCTATCTAAATCAGTGGGATTAAGCAGTATTTTGCCAATTTACACTAGCACCTGGCTTCTTTTAGATAAGGCCCAAATGAACGTTAGCTCATGCCAAAGCACAGCCTCAGACTGTTGACCTAACTGTTTAAGCCATCATTCCTGAGATTTGGAAGAACAAATGCTGGAACTAATCCTGTCTATTGCAAGTAACCTTATGCCCAGGCAGGCATTCATGAAATGTTATCAACATCATGTCTCAAAGGACTCATATGTATTTTTATTATTATTTTTTAAGGGCGAAAATAGAAATGAATATCAATTGATGCAATCATAAGAGAAAGTATTGCATCCTGTGTACATGACAGGTCTTTAGTAGTCATTAAAACCTATGTAAGCATTATATTATTCAAGGGGCAGAAAACTCTAGGGAGAAGAAAATATGCAAAAAAAAAACCCCAGAAAATGAAGTAGTATTCAGTGGCAGGGGGAAAATTGGCACATGGTAACCAGCTATAGTATGCTTTGCTCTGTCTTGGGAACTCTTAGCTCTATTCTAATATGAACACTGTAAGCAGCCATTTACATGGAAAATGTGAAATAAATGCACCTGATCCTTTGCTCTTGGAACTGGAGCCCTTTGAGACCAACATGAGAAGTTCAGGGCTCAGTCCTGCAGCTTCTCCCCAGCCAGGAGGTTGCTACATCAGCACAAAGTCAGCATAGCCCTCACCCAGCTCCACTCAGTCCCATTTTAATCTGTACCTGGCTGAGTGTGCAAAGCTGTCCTAATGCACCAGCTGCAGTCTCTCCCTGAGTAACTCTGAACCAGAACATCCCTGCCCTTAAATCACAATAGGCTATTGCTGGTTTGAATTGGTTGGGGTTCTGTCCAAGCAGGTGACAGCCAGAGGGATGGTGAACCACATCTGTGCCTATGAACAGCCTGTAGTGGGAACTGGGAGTGCCTGAGGAAAAACAGGGAATGTAGAATAACCCCCATAGCTTACTGTCAAATAAAAAGAAGCACAAGAGCAGTGTTAGCAGTCAGTGTTTGTCCAGTGCTTTTATTCTTTGCAGCACTGTGCAACCCATTGCCAGCCCTTGCATGGTCTGAAGGGACATTTGCCTTCCCCCTGGTCCTCTTGCCTACTCCCTGTGGTTGGGTTTGTTGCTGGGAGAAGATGCTATCCCAGCAATGGCTGCATATCACAGAAATGGTTAGAGCTGCACAGAAATTTTCCCCCTTCTAGTTAATTACAGCTGCCAATTAGGGGTTTACCCAGGGTGGCATTACTGTAGGAATTAAAGCCCTAGTACCTCTCAATCCTGTTCTCATCAAGCTGGTTCTTTCACTGAGCAGCTGCATCTCAATTAGAAAGTAGTACCCATGAAGAAAGCACCGTTAGCTAATTATGCTAATTAGATAATAGCCACCACCTCTTCAAACTGCAGGCTTGTCACATCTCTCACTGGTATCTTATTTTATTGCAAACTGCACTGAGGAGAATTTTTCCTTTCCTGCCCTATCTCTCATGGGATTGCAACACTTACCTGCTTATAAAATCTGATTTCAAAGCCCAATCCTGCTGGGTTTTGGAAAGTTCACGCTCAGGACTTGGTTTATCACAACTTAAAGAGATTATTTGACAGGACCATTTTAAAAGAACATTGAAGGAAAACTGCTTTTCTGAGACTGGCTTACAAGAGCCACTGGAAGCCACACTGCCTACAGCCCAATGAGAACACCATTTATTCAAAAGAGAAATTTCATGTTCAGAGGGAAGAACTGATGCTGCCCTTTTTGCTAAAGAGGCCATTTTCCTGTATTTCATGCAAGAGTAATTTAGAGCTGTAACTTATGGATTTAGTGTCTTATTCGTTGGGAAGTGGTCTTCAAAAAGTGCTTTGAATCTATCTTCTTGTTGGACTCCATAGCAATTTGTTACCATTGATTAAAATAACAATTCCTCATTATTAACCCTTTTAGAATTACATGTGGAGAATTAATGTAAAGTGTGATTAGAGTGGGTTTCTGCTCAAATCAAGTAGGATGCTGGTACACTGAAAATGAACTGAACACCAGGAAGGATGATAAAGCCTTTCCTTATTTCCTTATTACAATATCGACATCCACGTTACACCAAGAAAAGTTAATTCCAGCTGCTCGTTCATCTGCTTGCACTTCTCCACTTCAAAGTCTGTCTGCAGAGGGTAAGAGCTTGCATTTTAGGGTGATGCCCACAGGAGAGATCAGAGCAGCCTGCTGTGGGAGCCTCCCCAGGGCACAGCAGCCCTGCCCTGGCTGGGAGAAGCTGCACAGCTCCTCTGCAGCCCCTCGCTGCTGCTCAGTTTCCAGAAGGAGATCTACACAAAGGCCAGAGCTCAGCAGGGCACTGCTAAGCTCCTGTGCCATGGCACATGTTTGGGGATCAGCATGAGAAAGGTGTGAACGCTGTTTATTACTGTTGCTGGTTTGTTGGGCTCAATAATATCTTGTTGGCACTGATTAAAGCAACTATTCCTGTGTAAAGCTGTTCAGCATTGCACACATTCTTTAGGTATCATCAATGAGTATTTCTGCTCACTCCGTCTTCACAGTCTTACAGCAATTGTTAGTTTGTTAGTTTAGGTGTCTACAATTTCTGATAACTTTTAAGGAAATTTTGGGTTTTTGCCAGTTCTCAAATGGCTATAATTTTATTTTATTTGTGATGTTTTGACTATGCAGCATGAAAAGAGATAATCACTTCTTTCAGAGCCACGGCAACAGGTCACCATTAATATTTGACAGTCTAATTCCTATTTAGGTGATAACTTCCCAATTATTTTTGCAAGTTGTGAGCTACATAAAACTTCAGACAGTGTGGGGTTTATTCCAAGCAGACAACAGGCAAAGAAAGTGGATTTCCCAAAGCACTGAGACAGGGTGGGAGCTGTATCAGACCTGGCACCGTGTCCACCAGCACACAAAACCTCTCCTAAGCAGCATGGTCTGCAAGATGTGAGTACTGCATTTGCAGCACGAACACGGTGTGCAGAAATTGACCCTTCAGAAGAATGCAGGGCTGCTAATGTCCAAACTGACATGTCTGACACCACTGATGGCACTGCAGCTCACCTGTGTGAGGTGCACAGAGGCAGAAAGGCACCTGAAGTGGAACCAAATCACAGTGAAGAAGTGAAATTCCTCAGTGCCACTGGGATGTGGGCAGAGCAGCTCTCAGAACAAGGCCTGATGGAAAAAACTTGTCCAGAGCCCAGCTTAGTCACAGTATTAAAAATGAGTGGTGGAGAGCAGAGCTTTCCTATCCAGAGGTATTGGCTTCAGGCAGGAGGTACAACACCCTGGGATTTCATTTACCAGCAAGTTCACACATGAGTTTGATAACGAAGCTTTCTTTTTAACATTCACTTTTCCATAGAGGCCAAAACATTTATGAAATGCTTTCTACTGAAATCTGTACACCTCTGTTACTAAATAAAATGCTTTCAAACCTTTGGAGTAAGCTACACTGCAGCGTCCAACTATATTGTAAATAGAACCAAATTATTCCTAAAGTTAATTGAAAAAAGAAAATCTACCTCTATTTGCATTCATAAAAAGCTAACCTGACATCCCAAAAGCAGCTATTACATGTCAGCATGTCATGTGCATTGGGAATATCTGATCCAATTCACAGCTCATAAATGTCTAATTAAAAAAATATATATACAACAATTTTAATTGGTTCATTGCATCATTTGTTTTTATTACGGTTTTAAATTCTTGCACAATAGTCAGGGCTAAAACTCTCTTAATTTGCAGGCAAAAAAGAACTATGAGGAAGGATATTGAACAAAGATAAGTAGGAGTTCAATAATCACCATATGTACAGGGATAGATAGATGGCTGAGTGTTAGAATATAAATCTGTGGTTTAATAAATCACAAAGTAGTTTGAATCTATCTGTGACATGTTTTTAAAATGCCAAAAGAGCCGATGTAAAAGTAAAATTAAAAAGTGGAGTCAAGTTTCAGCTTCACACAAAACTCCAAGCTGAAGGGTGCAATAGATATATATGTGAGAGCACATTGCTCCTGGACTAAAAAAGACAGAGAAATCAGAAAATTATTCTTATTGTTGGTTTTATCGCTGTTGGGTTTTAGAATGCTGCAGGGAAGAAAGTTAAAGAAGAGATATTTTATGGCTAACTCAGTTTTTATCTGATACTTGATAAAGAAAATTCAATTCATAATTATTTATGAACCAAGATCAAGGAGTTTATTACTCTGATTACTCACTAATCATTTCCTGTAAATGCACTGACCTAAAAATCCCATATAATCAATAAAGTAGTAAGTTTCAGATTTAAATCACTGTACCTTGTATTCTTGAGTAAACCTTTGGGTAATTTACAAAGGCTGTTGAATTTTATAGTAAGTGTTTTTCAAACCAAGCTGGATTCTAAACAATAATGACTTTTTAATGTGGATCTGTGATTACATTGTCATAGTGAAATACGACAGTCTTTGACTGCATTCGAAATCAGGCAGAGGGTGAATTACTCTGAAGGCATAGATTACCATAGCCTCAGGTAAAGCAATCTTCATAAATTAAACTCCAATCTAAAGTGACCTGTCACTACAAACCTGTTGCTACTCCCAGTAACTTAAATTTCAGTGTACAATTTGTAAACAAGTTCTTTTCCTATTACCACAATGGGATAGAGTTACTTTGCTAAAGTGCTTTAAAACAAGTGTGAGGGAGGAGAATTATACATAAGGATTTTATGGGTTTCTTTTCCATAGTTTCAAAAAAACTGTCAGGTTAGGAAATGCAACTTGTTGTCTGCTAAAATGTTTATGCTTTTAAGATCTCTGAAGCTGTCAGCTGAAGGAGCCTTTGGCATAAACTGCAAGTGCAGCACTTTCCTAACTCGTTTTTGACACACTGAGCATACTTGAGTCTCACACTCAGCAAGAACATCTTCAGTTCAATGGTATTCAAAAATGATTTGTACATTTAGATGTTTCAGATGCCATTTCCCAAGGGGTTTGCTGGTTTCACCACACCTCAGTCTGTGGAAGTCTCATTTATAGATGTCTTTTTAAGAGATGCCAGAGCAGCTGTCTTCTAAAAATCATGTGGTTTGTGTGGTAACCAGAAGATGAGGGCTTTGCTCAGGGATGGCTTTGGGCTCCCATAGCAGAAATAGCAAAGTCATCCCACTGTAGGGATCCTGAAGATATAGAAGTCCTAACCCTTGGTAGTTTTCACCCAGCCCACTCACATTCCAGCTTTTATTCTATTCTGCTGCTCTTCCAGTACTCGCTGTGCTCCCAGAGGAGGTTTGTACAAAACTGAAAGGTTACCCCATGAAGAGCTGAGCTAATTCATTGGAGTTGGATGCTTTAATTTTCAGAAAGCCAGACCAAATTATGCCTCCTTCTTAGGAAGATATTTAAATATACCTTTTTTACTGCATTTGCAGCTATCTGTGGGCAGCAAAGAAAAATGTTTAAAAGGTAGGAATGGAAAGTGAAACATACATTTTGGTTGACACAAGAGCTAAAATGAAACATTTTTTGAAAATAGTTTCAACTTATGTTAGGCTTATTTTCAAAGCCTAAAAATTAATCCCATGATGCTTGGGAAAGCCTACTAGTTCTTGCAACTACTAAAAAACTGCAGGTGATGGCTGACAGCTGCAAGTTCAATTTGCTTTGAGCAAGACCTTCTTATTCATAGAGTACGTGTCTTTTTTCTTTTCTCCCAATGGTTTTCTTTTCAGTTTAACAAAAATCTCAGTCAGCTTCACATACATGACAAACATGATGGTCTCCTAGCATGGGGTCCAGGTTTGAGTCACAAGCTCAATTCTTGGCTCCCTGGAATGACTGGTTTATGCATAGGAAGGTAATGAGACAGAGAAAAGTGTCCCTGTTCTTCCCCTTCTGGAGGGTAAAGAATTCCTTACTGACAATAACAGCCCTGGGTTATTTCTGAGGAGCTGAACAGAGCTGGTTGAAGAGGATCAAATTCAGCATGTACAAAATCTCTCTTAATATCAGGTTTTCAGGCTTCCTTTAGGATGATCATCCTCCTTCCTCAACCTATTTGGATATTAATATTGTGTCCACTTCCTGGGCTCTTCTTCTTCTATGTTCTATCCATTCTCCTATCATAATTATTGAGAAGGCCTTAAGAAAACAGTTTTTATACAGACATTTTGTGTCTGCCAGGCTGTTTTCATTTCATGCCCACTTTGGAGCCAACAACCAGTTTCAACCAAACTTGATGTCTAAAGAGATCCTATTTTTGCACAACTCTTCTCTGCATATCTTTCCACACAAAGACCCTGCAGATGCTAGAGAATCTAACTTAAGCTGGTTGAAAAGAAGTGAGCCTAAAATAGAAAGCTGGTCAAGTTAGATTATTGACCTTTTATTGAATTTTGAGGATACTCAGCTGAAACAATCAGAAAAAATAAAAAGAAAAACAAAAACCCACACCAAAACAGAAACTCATAAATAAATCAATTTTTCAGTTCTCACATTGTCTGCATTTTTAAGGATGTATAAAAACTCTAGGTACCTCTAGGATTTTTTGCATTTGGTATTTTGTCTAGGCATGAGTGCACCTGCAAACATTCTGGTTTCACTGAGTAGTTTGATGTGTAGTTTATGCCACATCCTATCAGATTTCCCAGTATTGAGCTTCTTCACAGATTTTTTTCCCCACTAATGTTGTTAGATAAAACAAATATAGCAGCTAGAAGAAGCATGCCTCCTCATGCAGGAAAACTCAGCTTTAGCTCCTGTCCTACCAGCACTTCCTCAGAGGGCTGGCTGGAGGCACTGGCTCAGCACATTCCACATCTTCCTTTACCTGCTTTCCAGCAACACTGCTTGCACAAAATAAATTTACTCCTTTTACAGTGGTGTCCTTAAGTGAAAGACTTCATTCCCCAGTGCATCCTGCTTTTTTGACTGCACCTCAGCCTTCAGGGAATGCCTGCTGAAATCAGTGCCCACACATTTGGTAAGGAGCAGGTAAGAAACTTCCACCTAGACATGGAAGCATTGTTATTGAGCCTGTCGAGTCTAACTGCAGGCACTGGCTGATTTGCTCTGCTGCCAAGAATATCAATTGGATACTACACTTGCTATTGATCCAAAGGAAGATTTTGTTGTTGTTGTTGTTGTAAAAAATGTGAATGCATTATGCAATGTCATGTAATGCTATAAAGCAAAATAAAAGGTACAGAAGGGAAAGAAAGCAGCAGAACAGAACAACAGCAACAGTAGCTCTGCAGATTTTCCAGCCTGTGATGGCATGTTTTGGCAGATGGACAAAAAACCCCATGACATATCTATGGGTGTCTGAGTCTGGAGAGGATTCAGCTCCTCTCTGCTGTGCCTTGATGGGCTTGTCTGTGATGACTAAAACAGTACAATCAGGCTGGCTGATATCACTATTTGTAACACCTTAACTGAGGAATGAACATACCTGGAGCAGCACAAAGTGCTCACAGATTAATCTGAGGGTGGGTTTCTTTGTCCTCCCAGCTCTTTATCCAGCCTGAGATGCTGCACACCAGGCAAAGAGCTGTAAGGTGCTCAGAGCGTCTGAGAGTCCTTTGCTCTCCCCATCTCTTTTCTCTGCCTCTCAAGGGGAAATCTTCTCCTCCTCTGGGTTCACAGTGGGTCCATCACTACTGAGGCACAGACTCCACACGTGTGGTTCAGATGAGGCACCCACAAAGCACTGAAAGGTGTGTTTGGAGGCTGGGCCCCTGCTCTCCCTGCCAGCTTGCACAACTCTTCTCCCAAGGGTGGGCAACACCTCTCTGAGCAGATTCCAGTGTGTTTTGCACTGACAGGTGTCTCATGCTGAGATGAGGCCATGAAAGCCAAGTCTCTGCACAGTTTTAAGGCTGTTCCTAGCCAGTCATTAGCCAGCCTCTCAGGGTTCTGGTTGTATTTCTCTGACATGCACATCTGTGGCTGCTCTGTCACATTCAGCAGAACTACTAAGGTGTTTAAGAGCTCTGATTTTCATGTATTTTGCAGCTCAAAGTTGTAGGTTTGTGTCAGAGTTCTAACTTCTCCTTCCTTGGCCACAGAGGGGAAACAACAAAGAAATCATGATGCCTGTGGCATCCTGGTATCTGTGGTAGTGACTAAAAGGGAATGGAGCTCAGCAGGATGCTCATTTGCAGAGGATGCAACTCTTAGCCTTGGACCTGTGAGCTCTTGTTCTGTGCATGGTCACAGTAAACTGTAGCACTCTCTGCCTGCACACTTAGCAACATGCCCTGCTGCCCAGCTGGAAAATGAGCCAGGTTCAGTCCCACAAGGACTCAGCAGCTTATTCTGTCTTTCTTTGGACTTCCCACATGGATATTTTGTGTTTCTGAAGTCCTTGAAGGGACGTATAATTACAGAAACAAATCACACTTTTGGCAAAAAATACAGCCATGTGGATAAAAGAAAATATAGATCATATTCCTGCCTTATTTTTCTTGTGGTGCTCTTAAATCTTCTTCTCCTTAAAGCAGGGCCTCCTGAGTCTGGGATGCCCTACAGGAATTCTCAACTTCTCCCGTGAAACATGGAACTTTTACTTCTCTCTCACACAAAATCAGCTTCCTCTTTTCTTAGCTGTCACTCTGTTCCCCTCCCCACGACCTCATTTTTTCTTTTGAACACGAGGACCTTTTGTACTGGGTTCATGTGGGCCAAGTTTTGGTGGGAGACTCCAGGGGTGGTCTCTGTGAGAAGCTGCTGGAAGCTTCCTCCATGTGCAGAAGAGCCAATGCCAGGCACCTCCAGGTCACAGCCACTGCTGGCCAAGGCTGGGCCAATTAGAAATGTTGGTACACCTCTGTGATAACACATTTTAGAAGAAAAAATGTTATTGCCCAGTTATTGCAGCTGGTCCCCTTCAACTCAGAGTATTCTGTGATCCCTGACTGCTCTCCCTGACCAGGTTCAGGAAATACATATGAAGAACTGGCCATGTGATACATTGGCCACAACTCCCATTCCTCGGGGTGGAGGAGGTAGAGCTGGGAAGGAGGTAGGGGTGGGGAGAAGTTGTTTCTAAGGTTTTAATTTTACTTCTCATTATCCTGGTCTGGTTTTGTTAGTAATAAACTCAGTTATTATCTCTATTTTGAGTCTGTTCTGCCCACGACAGTAATGGCCTTCCTCTCCTTATCACAATTCATGAAGCCTTTGTTATATTTTCCTTCTCCTCTCCAGCTACAGAAAAGAATGACAGAGAGGCTTTGGTGGGTGCCTGGCATCCAGCCAGGGGTCAGCCCACTACACCTTTCCATCCATTTTTTCAGAGGAATGCAAACAATCCTGAGGCCATGTGACTATCTTTGTAATATGTGCCTGCATAAACTTAGAGATGAGAGTGAGGAGTCGCACACTGAATGGGAAATAAGTCTAAACACTAGCCAGCTTACGTTTAGCATAAGTATCAATCAGTGTGCTCCAGTGGATCTGCTCCAACATACCCCACTGTGGATGCAAGCCAAAATCTGAGCAGCAACAAACAGCCCATTATCAACCCATTAGTCCTCACTGACTGAACGATACACATAAAATCTTGTTTTACATGCATACTCCTGCCATCCCCCAGCAGAGATAATGAGATTACACGTGCCATATCACTCACTCAGCCCAGAAACTTGTCACATTCTAATGAGTTTCTTCTCTCTGCCCTCAGACACCAATAAAATACCTGCTTTCTCTATTGTTACCTAAGAGGTGAGCAGCAGCCAGATCTCGCTCATGAAAACGTAGTGACACACTGCAGCACCCAGCTAACACACGTGGGATGATTATTGCCAGTTGTGTCCCTCACTTTGCATCTCACAGGAGACAGAATAGCAGAGAACGTGGCTCCCATGGCTGTGCTAGCAGCTGGGAAATTGAAAGTGGAACCTTCTCCCCCACCATTTTCAAAATAAAAAAAGGGCCAGCCTTCCTTCCTTCCTTCCTTCCTTCCTTCCTTCCTTCCT
>VZTR01021630.1:466708-543593 GCA_013400775.1 Chaetops frenatus | reverse complement strand
ATTTGTGCTGGTAACACTGTTGATAACTCGGGGAGTTATCTCAGCCCATGTTTTATCCTTTTTCTCTTCCATTTCTCTCCCCCCATCCCATGCAAGGGACTGAGGGAGAAGCTGTGTGAGGCTGAGTTGCCATCTGGGGTTAAACCACAAAGCTTTTCCTTTCTAAACCTGTGAGTATTCTAGAAACAATTAATGAGGTGCTCATTACTCCTTTTAAAGCAGAGTAATGCCCTTTGCCAGCAGACAGCCATAGCTGAATATGGCCAGCGTCACAGAGCACCTGAAAGGAGTTTCCCCACCCAAAATGCCACTTCTTTCAGAAAAATCTTTTTGGGAGAGACATTTCTTTGTCTTTCCCACAGTAGCCTTCTCTCCCACCAAATGGTGGATCCCTTGGGTTTTGATGGGACAGTGCCACAGATGTAGAATTTTCCTGGGTGTTCCACAGTGCTTCTGCAGCACTACAGCCCACAGAGTTTCATTTCAGGGTGTCCAAGTGCAGTGTAAGTGGTTCATGCTGCTGCTCTGTTTTGGAATAATGCTGTTTTGTGTGAAAAAGGGAAAAGATGCCTTTGTAAAAGTCCCTGTGCTAAAATTCTGCTTTCAGCTGTTGCTCTGCTAATGTCTTCCTTTGTCTTAGTGGGGAAAGCCCTGCTATAAATAAAAGAAGAATCTAGCTGCTCATTTTTACTTTTTGATGCTGGTAGGTCTCCATTCTGCTGAAGAGCTGGAAAGGTGAAAATATGTACAAAGGAATGGCCAATTTATGCCCTAGATTTTAAAGCTGAGCAGCTCATTGATCTTGTCTGGTAGATTTGCTTAAAATTCAGTAGTACAATATGTGTTAGAGCCTGAAGAGATGAGTGAGGATCTGTATAGCTTCCGTGAGCTGAGGAGAAAAAGGAAAAAAATCTCCCATTACTGTATAGAGTGGTTGTCTTTTCAATTATGGATGAAAAGATGAGTATGACCCTGAGGGGCTGGATTCAAACAGAATGCAAGGGGGGAAGAGCCCTAAAAACAAGCAAAATCTTTACTAAGAGATGATTAAAAGGGAACATAAATGTCTGGAAATGTTTTGAAGAAGGAAGTGCAGTGGAGTGGGGGAAAATGGTTATGGTGGAATATGGAGTAATGGTATTAAATTAACAAAAGGAAAAGCTCTGCTGAATATCAATAGAATCCTTTCTGTTTTCCTGTGGCATCATCTCCCAAAGGAAGTGGCAGGAGCTCCATCATTTGATTCCTGGCAAATGCCTTGGGACAAACCACAAGAAAGTGTGGTTTAAGGCACATTACTGTGATGTTCAGGGATGGAGTTACTGACCTAGTGGCTCATTTCTCCCTCCCCCCTTCCCTGGGAAGCTACAGCATAAATGAACATAAGGGGAAAAAAATATCACCAGGGGTGGAGAAGAGCTCCTGTTTCTACACCAGAGGCAGTGCTACAGCAGCAGCAGAGAGAAGCACAAAGATGTGTCCAAACAGACTGAGAGGAGTGGTGCTGGGGGAGGGAGATGCATAGAAAAACAAAATTGCACCAGGAGAGAATGAGAGAGAAAGGGGCAGGTGCATGGGCTGGCCAGGGGCAGGCAGTGCCTGGTGCCTGGACAGGGACTACCAGAGCTGCATAAAGGCCCTTGGGCCCTGGCACCATTCCTTCTGCAAGGCACTGCTCCTTCTGCAAGGCACTGCTCCTTCTGCAAGGCACTGCTTTTGCACTCTCTACTTCTGTCATAAGGAAACCTGTTCCTAGAAATTAACAAAGCAACTGATTCTTCCAGAATATGGTCAGAGAATATGGAGCATCAGGCAGGGTAGGAGGTGGCACTTCTGCCTTCCCAGGCCACTTATTCCATGTTTCCCATCACCTGGCAGAGCTCATAACAGCTTCCTTTGAAAGGAAGGTCCAGGCATGCTCGGTAATGCTGATAATGCCAGTTTTGCACCTATATCTCAATCACCCTATTTAAGGCTTTCAAACATATCTTGAAGCATTCCTTGGCTAAGCCCCACATTACCCTGGTGCTGTAGAGGACACTGGCCTTTCCCAAGAGGTGGGAATGCAAAATAAAAGGGGCATATTGTTTGAGCAAGGCCATAGAACATTAGATCTGGAATCACAAATGCCACTCCTGACCTCCCAGGCTATTGCTCAAAACCCAGATCTGGTTTTGAATCCCTGTTTACTCATGAACTTTATGAACATGCACCACTTCCACTGCTGAAAGTTAAGCATGAGCTCTGAAGAGTTTCTTGAACACACTATCTTACTATAGTATAGCATAAGATATTCTACCCAGACAGCTCAATAATTATTTTCAATGAAAAAAAAAAATCCTTTTCTAGTGGAGTCCCTCAGCATCAAATTAGAATGACCTGGAGCTGTTTATGTTTTGAAAGGAGGCACTGTCAGGAATCTGACCATTTTGTTTTCCTTTAAATTCAACTGAAACCTTTAATGCTGCACAGAATCACTTGTCTGAAAGAACAGGGGTCAGAGGAGGCACAAAGGAAAAGGCAACTGAACAGAGTTTCTCTTCTTTCCTGAGAATCTGAAATATAAATTTTGTCATAGAAGCATGTCCAATAGCTAAAAAAAATCCACTCAAAAAAGCAAGAATTCATTCTTTTAAAAGTAAAATAAAACAAAATTATCATAGGGCAAATTGGCCCTCATCAGGACAGCAGAGAAAAAAAATTTAATTTCTGTAATATAAGAAAACAATTATTATTAACTTTCATGAAAATAAATTCAACTACCTTAAGAGTAGGCTATAAATGCTAAGCATATTATGTCAAAAATTAACATATGAACTTCAAATTTGTGCACCAATTCAGAATTTGATTTAACAAACTGTTGTTATTAAACTCAATTGGTGAGAATTCCATTATAAAACCAAATGAAATCTTAACTCTACATGAAATAAATATTTTTTCAAAGCTTAAGCAGACTGCATTAACTTAACACACAATGATCTAAATTATGTATTAAACTCAATTACTTTTATTATTCCTTTTCAATTAAGGTGGCATGATTAACACCATTCTTACTGGTCTCAGTTCCAACCCTAACTGCATCTCAACCTTGCTATCTTCTTGGGGAGAATTTGTTCCCAGGGTTTTTGCAAATGAGCCTGTTCTGCAGAGTTCTATCAAGAGAGGTGTTTTGTGAAGAACAAAACAGCACTCTGGTTTAACAGGCATGTTTGAGAAGTGCTGCTTTCCATCAGCTTTGGCAGCATTTTGAATGAAAGAGTGTGAATACCAAGGTTCAAGAACTCAATTGTTTGGTTCTTATCCAGATAAATCTCTTGGCTTTGTTTTTGAAGCCACATTTAGTTTTTACCCTTTTTCTTCCTTAATATTCAGCAAATATTTCACCCAGTTTGAAATGTGGAAGCCTCTTCTAACATTACTTGGACTCCAAATTAGGTTCATTCACCCCAGCAAAGGAGATCTCATTAACATTAACATCTGCAGTCATTGGACAAATTTAATGAGTTAATGCAGCAAGTTATTTCAAAAATATTATTTTCTTATAGCACCATCTTTTTGCACATGGAAATCAAAATTAATGGCTCTGATTTTGAAGCAATTTATTTGTGTAGGTTTTGTATCTTGAAGTATTCCTTGTTCTTCACATATTCCTTTTTCTAGTGTAATTTCTCACAGTCAGAAGTTGTCTTCAGCATTTATAAATTTCCTAGTGCTAGCAAGATGTGAATGTTCCTTGGGAATGTGTTTTTAGTCCTAGCAAGTCATGAGAGGAAACTTCACTAGAACAGAGCATTTCTAGGGCTTTCTCAGTCACCCAAAATGGGGCTTCTAAAAGTTCTGAAAGATGTAGTAGGCCCATCCTGAAAAAGAAACACAAAAGTCAGAAATGTTAGCCAGATCTATTCCCATTTCACTGGGGAATCTTTGCTGCATGTCTTGGAAAAGCTTTGAATTCTGGCCTGAATGAGCACTACTGGAGTGGATGCACTGTCCCCCTCACACAGAGAGCTCCTGTCTGAAAATCAGGAACACCAACACTGATCCAAAATCCAAGCCTTCATTGGCTGAGTGTGGTGCTTGCACCCCATGCTCATCTTCTTGGAAGGTCCCCTTCCAACCCAAACCATTCCATGATTCTATGATTCTATGATATTCTCTGTGCCTCAGCAAAATCTTTTTGTTTATGCATTTGATGAATTTCTTTGAGTTTAAAGAAAGGAATTAATTTCACTTATTTCTTTATGTGATCATTAGAAAAGCTTTTAATGAACATAGTAAAACCCAACTAATTATCACAATGGCATTTAACTCTAAATAAAACTGACAGGAAGCAAGAATATGATACATATAATTTGGCACAGTTTATTAAAACACATTTATCACTTTTTTTCTCCTAAAGTAACCTGATCATATTATTCTATGATAATTTAGCTAATATTTTTTTCTGTGCATTTAATATTTAAGTGGCTTTTACTGATATTAAAGTCATAATGCATTTTATGGAAATTACCTTGCATTCTAATTACTTTTCTTGGTGAGGAATGGTAAATAGAATTATCTTGTTATGCTTGTTGTAGATGAAAGCAAAGAAATATTTAATGAGAAGAGACTGCTAAAGGAAGAAAAAAAATCCACATTCAGATTTTTTTTTCAAGTGAGTCCATTTTGCCATCAGTTCAGAGATGTGCAATTCCCAGAACCAAAGCAGGAACCAGGCGTGTGTGTGAGCAACTAAAGGCTCGGAATGGTGAGCTGGATGCTTTCTAACATCAGCAGTTCCCTTTTTTCTGTGGTCTGCCTGTCCAAAGCTAAGCTGAGGAGAGCTGGGAGGAAGACAATGCCCTGCCACAGGAAAGCAAGGAACACAAACCACCGTGTCCTTGAGCCCGAGCTGCCCTTGCTTTCAGCAAATGAAGCCACTGCCAGAAATCATAAATTGTACCTACAGAAACGGAGAGGTCAAGGCCTGTGTAAAAGTTAACCCCTTGTCCTTTTTTCCCCAGTTCTTTATATGAAATATAATTACTTCACTGGAAAAAGAGAGGAATTAATTGCAGAGAAATCAAGTTTTCGTGCCAACTCTTCTCTCAGTTTCTCTGCTGAAGTCCAGGTGGAGTCACAAGCAAGGCTGGATTACTGTGTCTGAAAACAAAATGGGAATTTTTTTATATGAACCTTTATGAAGATGAAGATGAAGATGAGCTTTAGGACTATCTGAATGGAGGCTCTTCCCTTTCTTAAGCCACCATCTGGGGGATACGAGATGATGTCTGACTCCAGAGAAGTCACAGGCATTCTGTGTCTGGACATCTCTCCTAAAATCAAAATACACCATTGCTCTTGCTTAATTTGCATGTCTTTGTAACCTCCAAAGAGCTGTCACCAGAGCAGTAGAATGGAAAGTACACTGTGTAGCAAGAATAGGTAGAAAAGGAGGAGTAAGTGAACAGCAACAACAGGATGTGAAATTCCAGGTATCGTTTCTGTAAGGTTCCACAAATTTCCCTGGATTTGCATTTTTCCTTTCTTTTGCACTGGTACAGGGGTTCCCTTGCACCCAGTGAGACCTACCCACATGGCAGCAACAGTTACACCATAGCTACTATATTCTATAATTATATTATAATTTACACACACATATCTAATGTATAACCACCCATAGGTGGCTGCAACTGTGGTATTTCCAGCACCCACTGACTATGGCAAGTGCACAAAACAACGAACTCAGAGTGCCTTTTACCCAGTTACTGATGCAGGTCTCTGGATGTGTCCTTTCTGCCTGACTTAAACCATGCTGTGCTTGCAGCCAGAGGGCTCCAAAGCAACCCCCCCGAGGGTGTGGGCAGGTCTGGGTGGTCTGAGCAGCTCAGCTCCCCCTTCACCCCCTGGGCCATGCAGGGCTGACAAGGACATTTTCCTGCTCTGCCTGCCCTGTCGTGGAGGAAGGTCTTCCTGTAAATCTGGGTGGGGATATGGGTTTTTCCATCCTGGTGTGTGAGAAGCAGCAAGAACAGGGATGCCCCTCATGGAAGGACATCTCTGAGCCTTCCCTTTAGTTTAGAGATCATCCTATTTTTCCTCCACATGCTCTTAATTTCAAGGGTCAGTGTTTTCTGTTTGCATTTCCAAACTCACCAGCAAGATTGTAAGATTATTGTTGCTTGCACTTGTTTTACTTTCAACCTTCCTATTCTGGTAACTTTGGAGCATCAGGCATTAAAGGAAAGTGGATGGAAAATGTAGAGTCAAGCTTCAACTCACACTGAAATTTCAAATTCAATTTAATTTAAATGTTCTGTAAATTTCTGTCTGCACTAAGCAAATTTTTCTATTTAGGGGAGGGAGAATAGAAAGTTCTCGGAATAATGCCTATTTTGCAATATTCTAAGCTTTCTTTCCACTAGAAATGACCTTTAAATAAACTGATTTTAATTTAGCTTTTTTTTTAATTTAGCAAAGCAAGCAAAAATGCCTTTAGTCCCCTGTCATCACAGAACACTTCACTGTAAACTCTAATTCAGCAGTCCAATCTACCAATCTTTTTATTCTTTTCTAGCCAAAACATCTTCTTCAACATCTACCATAGTTCTGCAAACAATAATTGCAATAATATTTCACCATTGTATTAAGGATCAGGTTATCTGTGTAGAATATTTAGAAAGGTCACTGTCTCATATATAACATATAGGCAAAAATAAAACGACCAACGAATGTCATTGATATTTATTGCAAATGCTCTATAACATTCTGAGTTTGCCATGCACATTTGTCCCTGTAATAGAACATGTTTCTAAAATGGATTAAATCCTTATTTGATTTTAGTACTCTACATATTACAAATGCATTTAATTTTAAGTGACAAAATAAAATGTAGCATATGACATCCTAATCTGATGTATAGCAGTTTCACCAGCAATTCCCTGTGAGATACATCTTTTTTTAGTAAAAATGTCAGTGTTGCTTGAGTTAGCTCAACAGGGCCTTGTGTTCAAGCAGCACCACACTTCAGTCTCTTCCCATAAACAAATGTTACCAAAACTGAAGGGATCTCAGGAAGAGGAACAAAAGCAAGTTGAAGGAGGTTTATTTGCTTTGCTAGGCACAAAGAGCACTCCCTGTTGCTGTGCTCCAGCTTGTTTGAATAGACAGCAAAGACAAATGTCTGCTGCACTTCTAAAGGTCCACTGGAAGACTTGCCATTGGATTTTAGACTCAGGATGAGCACAGAGAGAACAAACCAGATGTGTCTGTGTGTCAAAGGCACAGTCTTGTTTTGGAGGTCACTGAGTGTCTCGCTGATGGAAAACAAATAAATGAGTAATAACATTAACTGAATTATTGGGTTATGGGCATTATTTTCTCCAGAATCCTTCGGAGGCTTCAATG
The DNA here is from genome assembly GCA_013400775.1 of Chaetops frenatus. Taxonomy (NCBI): domain Eukaryota; kingdom Metazoa; phylum Chordata; class Aves; order Passeriformes; family Picathartidae; genus Chaetops; species Chaetops frenatus. Next base: position 536,207 of record VZTR01021630.1, on the reverse strand, counting down.
TGTTGACTTCAGCAAGGCAAAATCCTCTCAGGGCATCATGACCATTACGACCTCTCTTCTTTCAAATTATGTTAGTTCTGAATAACAATTATGGAAATTAACTTATTAGTGCAAATTGATACATGATGCTGGGCCAGCAGAATTGACAATTCTATATTATTTTATTTATTTAGGCTGCAATACCGGTTATAGTGCAATAAACAGAGACTGACTCTTTCATTAATGTAGAAAGATATTTAAGTTATGAGCATAACAAGAAATTCATTTATGTGAAATTTACCTCAAAAACATCAAACAATATTCTGGTATTATCTGCAATTTGCCACGGTTGGAAAATGAAAGAAAAGGCTTCCATAACGCAAAGCACAAGAATTAAGAAATTCCATTTGTTCTTTGAGCAACAATATGAAATCCTGTTTCTTTAAAATAATTTGTGCAACCTTAGAAAAGGAGCATATTTTTTCCCCTTGCATATTTGTTCACGTCTTCCCTCACTCACCGCTTTTCCAACACGTTTTGCCACGGGGAAGTGCAAACTGGTCATAAAACTGAACACGCGGATCTGGGAGGGAGGAAGCTGGAAAGACAAAACAGGTGTGGGCAGAGGCTGCTGGAGGTGCTGAGATCCCATCAGTGTCTCATGAGGAGCATGTGGAGCCCTCCCTGTGCCCAGCAGCAGGGACACCCCTCACTCCTCCAGGAGGACATTTGGGAAACCTCTGGGAGCGCCGAGGCCCAGCCCAGCAGAACTCCTGAGATGGGGGGAAGCCCATGTGCACCAACAACCCCCTGGCAGCAGCGTGTCCCAGACCCCCAGTGGGGCTCCCACGGACACCATGGGGAGCTCACTGCTGCTGCACCATCCACCAGAAGGCCCCGTGAGGAAAAGCTGGAGGAGAATAAACCTTTCCATGTGGCCGGCTGCATTCAGATGCAAATTCCTGCCTGTAAAGCTGGCGATTATCTCACTGCCGTGGGACCACAGCGACCTGTCCTGAGCCTTGGGTAGGACACCTCAAATCAGCTTTGGCACCGCCTGTGCCAGGCGGGCGCTGAGCCCTTCTAATCCGGCCTCTATTGCTCCAATTAACTGGGCACAGCCCCCGAGGCTTCAGCGTGTTTGCACCAACTGTCTGACAAAACACTGCACATCATGGGGAGAAAAGGAAAATTCGGTCTATGTTTGTATGGAAGCTAATTCTCTCAGGAAAATTTAAAGATTATTTTTTCAGCTTCCTTCATACTACTGCATGGAAGTACAGTAGCAGCAGCTGTAAAGCAAATTTTAATGGTATGCCTCAATGTCACAGTTAAATCTCTGACAAGTTTTTACAACGGCAGCATTTTGATCTTTTTTTCTTTCTTCTTATTTGGCCCTAGAGATTACAATCAAAAGCTTTCCCTTTTTTTTTTTTTTTTTTCACATTAAAACACTCAAACTTCAACATTAAATCTTATCTGCAAATTGACAAAGCCTGAGATTCAAAATGAAAAAGGGAGATAACAAATACTGACACTGTGCAAGGGAAAAAAAAGGTAATTTTTTAAGGTTAAAAAATTAATTATATTTTAATTTCTTGTGTTTGCATATATCATGGAGTGTTCAGGGAAAGCCTCATTCTTTGAGACTTTTTTGAGGCTCTTTGCAATTTTACCTGGCTGTCTGTCTAAGGACACTTGGCTGTGCAGCTCCCACCGGTCATTTCAGTCCTCAGCAAGAATCTGAGTGCAGAGATGTTCTGTGAATGCTCATTTTCCTCTGGCTGTTTCAAAGACACTTGGGAGAAAGGGAGGAATTTCCAAGAAGGGCTAGCTGTATCAACTGCCCAAGCACCATGTACAGCTGGGACAGTGAAAATATCAGAGAACAGGACCCTGTGTGTGTGCATCAGGATTAAACCAGAAGTCTCCAAAGCAAAACCAGAGCACAAAGGAGCCAGGGGTTAGAGGTACAAGAGCTCCAGAGTCTTAGAGCACGAGGCAAAGAGGCAGAGGTGCAGAACCACCGCTGGCTGGGGATGATGCTGTTATGATTTTTGTTTTTTCATATATCCCTCTCATATTCCTATTCATATACACTTTTATGCAGCTTTTACGTATCCCTAATGCTTTTAACCCACATACTTGTAATTCCCTAAACCTGATAACTAGCTTAGACCCAAAAGCCAAAAAGACTAAACAGCAAAGCTGAGAGTCAAAACGCCCTAGACACCAAGGTCCTCTCTCTCCAGAACACATTCTATAAACTAAGACAGACCCATGCAGGGGGGGACATCCCTCAATAGGCTTCTCTTGAGCCTCCCATTGGGGAATCTATGATAAATATGTTAATGTGCAAAGTTGTATAATTGTACACACAGACCATTGCAGGGGGGCATTTTGCCAGTGCACTCTCCAGGGCTGCATCTCCCCTGGATGGGATGCACTCCAAGGATCCTTAACAAACACCGAGGTAAAGCCCTGGTTCCCCTCTAACCATGTTTGGCTTTTATTCTAAGAGCAGAGGTTAAGGCATCAGGGAGATCCCCAGTGCTTTAAGTGATGGGGTGTATTGCATAGCACAGACATGAAAAGGCTCAGAGGTTTGGAAAAGCTCCTGGAAAACACCTGCTGGAGCAGCTGCTTAGTGCCAGGTGTGGACAAGTGTAGCAACAGGGAATGAAAGGAGGACAGGGTTTCACCACAATCAAGAGAACAGCAGAGGCCCCCAAAAAGGACCCGTTTATTATGGATACACAACTTATAGGGTTTGCAAAGTGAGAGAGGATTGGAAGATGAAATCCCACCTCTCAACTGGACTGGGGAAGTGACCAGTCCATCAGATTCCCTTCCCCAAGAAGGAATGTAAACAAAGCTGGTGTTTTTAGTACAATGTGTGAGAAAATCTGACTGGAGAATATCAACTTTTCAGAAGGCCTTCAAAAACAGGGTGACAGAGAAGAAATGCCCCCGGCTGCCCCAGCTGCCCCCCAGGGCCAGCAGCAGGGCAGGGGCTCATCCTGTGCCCGAGGCCATGGCTGCTCCTGGGGCAGGTGGGGAGGCACTGGCCACACACAGGAGCCTGGGATGTTGTCAGCTCAGGAAACACTGCCCTTAGAACTGACTCCTTCCATGCAATCTGCTGATAGAAATACCCAGCACACGGTGAATCCTCTCTTTTCTGCCTGTGTTTTTTTGGGGGTTTTTTTGTGCTAAACTCACAGGAGAGCTAGTTTAAAAATTCACCCACTGGTCCCAGTGAGACATTTTAGCTGCTCAGAGGGATCCCCCCTGCTTGCTTGAGAGGGGCATGGGAGGGGTAGGGAAGAAGGGAAAGAATTTCATCCTGCTCAAAAGTGTGGTGCTCTGAGCCCTCACACCCAAACAGGGCAATACAGGAGCAACAGGAGCTCTGAGAGTTGCTATTGTGCAGTTCTCACTCCTGTCTGCTTTTTCATGAAAAAGGAAAAAATAAGGATAATGGTATCCATAACTCTTCATGAGCACTTAAACCTGAAGCTATCTTAGAGCAGCTTAAATCAAGATAATATCTGAAATTTTCCTTTCTGAACCCTTTCTTTCTCTTCTTAAATGGCAGCTTTCTGAATAATTTTAAGCTGTCAGGAAAAAGAAAAAATAAAAAAACCAAACAGCACCAAGTACCATGATTCTTCCTTTCTCAATACTGATAAATAGTTGTGAGTCTGCTGACAAGGAATTCCAGTGAGCTTAGATATCTGTTATACTTTCATTTTACTCCTCCTAATATCTCAAAGATTTCTCTGCCCTCTCTGATCCTGGCTGAAACTCAGCCAAGTTCCATTAAAAAAAAAATAGCAGCATAAATTGAAAATTTGCCAGGAATTCCTTGTTGTGGCCTTAAGTACAAAACTATTAAAGTCTTTTCCTCTTCAGAGAGATTTCTCTCAGCTTCATAAAACTATCAGTCCCATCCACTGAAGTATGCCTTTCAAAAATCCTTGTTGTTGTTGAAAATCCATGCCATCAGCTTAGTTTTATATCAGAGTTTTCCAGAGAGGTCTATTGCTCCTTGTCCTTCCTTCACTTGCAGAGCCTCAGGTCTGTCTGTTTTAAATTTAGCTGCACCACTCAATTCAACAAAATCTGTGGGAGAGGCTTGAAATGTACAGCCTAGGTTAAATTTTTGGCCTTCTCATTCCTTGCAAGTATTCATTTCCTCCAGGAATTCATTACAGGGACATATAATACTGACACTGTCTTTCTCTAGAACTTTAAGGATGTAGAGAAAAATGGTCTCAGTTCCCTGGGATTTTAATCACTCACTATATATCATCCTTATGGTAGTAACAAAGCAAAGTCTAACAGGACAGCAAATATGGATTAATTTGGGAGACAGAGATCATGATAATTCATTTTCCCATTATTACTGATGCCACAGAGACTGTATGAGCAGATCACACTGTGGTGTTGCTGCCAGCACCCCTTGCTGTGTGGCACCAGGGATCATCCTCCTGACATGGGGGAAAAGAGTTGGGAAGTTGGAAAATGAGAGTTCTGACCCCAGGACCTGACACCAGTTAATGGATTTAGTACTAAATGTAAATTATTGCTAATATAAGAAAGTGGAAGACAATTTTAGCTGTTAATGAGAACAAGTATGAAGTAATTATTTCTTGTCAGTTTTAATGAGAGACAGCAAAGAATGTACCAATGGATTATCACTTTATGCCCTTATCTTCACTGGAATGAAGCTCCCTGTTGGAGCACAAAAGATAATACAGGACAAGATGGAAAACAACCTAAAAATCACTGCTGTGAGAACATCCATGAAAGTCAAGTGCTGAATGAATTTGAGCTACGTATATGTTTGGCACTGGCTTTATTTATGCATCTTTACACATTCAACATGATCTTGATTTGAGAAGGAACAATAACGTTATACCAAGTAATTTGTTGATAATAAGCACTGTCTGGTTTTTGTAATTAAAAAAGAGATTAAGAAAGGCTAAGTCATTAGAGCTTGAAGTGCTGCTGCTGGGATATGCACAGTAACACAATTTATAAACTTTTGGCAGAGGGATATATTTACTGATGCTTTCTCAAGAAACTTCTTTCTTTATGGTATTTATAGAATGTGAGAAATAATAGACTACAATTATGAGCAGAGAAGAGCAATCATCCTGGTAAATGCCAGAGAATTGTAAAATGAGACCCATTACATAAGGATACAGCTACTGAATCTTGCAGCTCAGCTGCTTAGTGTTTTGGACATTCCTTATCTCAAGGATAGATGGTCACTTTTGACTGGCAGTTAGGTGAGGACTGGAGAAGCCACAGCTTCTGTGGCAAACCCAATTCTCAAGTCCCCAGTCTCAGAAAAGGGTCATTTTTTCCTCAAGTGTTTTGGTTTGTGTATCTACTTTCCATTTCTGAGCAAATGCAGAAACAACAGAAGGCAAAGGGGCAGGTCCACGATAGAAACAGAAGCAGAAATTATAGGACCTCCTTTCACCCCAAGCCACAGGGAGGCACAGGCTGGTGTCACAACACCCCAGGCAAACAGAATACTTGAGGAAATTTTTAATATCACATCTAGTGCCTGAATAAATGAGTAAAATGTATCTCACTGTTGAGTGGGTTGTGTGTACCAGCCTGGGCTGTGAGTGTGTGAGAGGGAGAGGATGAATCCCCTTCCCTGTTTGTGGGATGGGAGCCAGCACCCCAAGCCAGCTGCAGCACTTTCAGTGAAGAAATGTTGATTCAAGAAATTATTTTCCCACAGCAAACCACGGCTCTTTGGAATTCATGTCATTATTGACTTGGAGAAAACCCTTTCAAAATACATTTTTAAATTTTATTGCAAGTGTCACAAGGTTCTCTTTCTCAGTTCCTTTATCTTTTATTGCAATGCATGAAATAAGGGTAAAAGCCTGTACTGTTTTTACAAAAACAGCCAAGGTAAAACAGACCTTTTTCTCTCTGTAGATATTTAAGTAGATATAGATATTTGATGTATTACTGATGTTTCTATCATAAATATATCTCTCTGAGTGCATTATCAATGAAGACCAAACCTCACCTCTTTTAGAAAACAAGGATTTTCAAATCTAGTGTAGGTAGTGATAGATTTAGGCTCAGGACTGTATTATGTTGGAACCAATGCTGTAGGTCTCTACACCTACTTTGAGCAATTTGGTGCTTACTTTCTCATGAACTGGAGATAAAAGTTATTCTCTCCTACAATGAAATGGAATGAGATCTATCAAACTTCAGGCAAATCACTTTCTACTTGGTAATGCCACCTAAGAATGGCCAGAGGCTTTAAAATTTATTATGGCCTTTGCTGAGCAGCAGCAGCATGGATCCTAGATTACTCTTGCAAAAATTATGGAATTATGTCAATAGAGTTCTTATATTTTCCTGCACAAGGACAATATAGTAGATAATGGGAGAATACCAGGAATCAAAGCTTTTGCTTTAGAAAGATTTACAGCTGCTGCTTCATACCATAAGTCAACACTGAATAATTAAAAGACTTGTAATTAAAGGCTAATTCAGTATTGATTGTGTCCTAGAGCAAGGGGCCAGTTCACTGTTCTGGCAGCAGCCTGTGTGAGCTTCATCAGCCAGGCAGCAAGAGTGCAATTACCCTAAGTGGCCTTCAGCGCTGGGATGGCAACTCCTCCAAGCCATTCTGGTGGGCTGGGGGGGCAAAGTGATTATCTCACAGGGTTTTCAGTCTCACACATCCCCAAGGACCACTCTGTGCTCCAACAGAAGACATCAAGCCTGTAAAGTGAGGGTGTGGACCCTTCAGTCCAGTTGAGTTCTTGGTTCTCTGCTCCCTCTCTCCATGGTTCCTGTGATGGCCCATTTTGGGATGAGCAGCTTTTTCGGAGTCTCTGGTTGCTGCCTCCGGTGCTTTTCATAAGCATGTTCAGAGTTGCTCTCTGATTAGAGGGATAAATGAAAAAGGGAGGGTCATGGGCACCACTTTTCCAGTCTGCAGACCCACCTGCATCTCTGCAGCCAGACACTTAAATTCCCCAGACTTTCTGGAAGTGCAAGGCTTCAGTTTGGGATGAGAACTCACTCATCATTGCACTGATGAACAGGAAAAGATAATGTGCAATAATACGGTAAAGGTGGCTGTCAAAATTCAGGAAGGCCCATTTCTCTCTATGACACCTTGATGAGTCTCCAATTAAATTTCACTGGCCTTTAAGTAGTCTATCCCCACCAATCAATTGAATTTTTTTCTCTTACTGGATCTCGTATGCCTCCTGTATGCATCGTATATCATAGAAATTAGGTCATATTTAATAGACTGAATCATAAACATTAGAGATGGAAAATCTCATTGAGCCATCAAATTCATTCCTTTGTCAGTGGAAAAAGGTTCCCACATAGAATAGAATTTAATTTTTAACATATATAATATATTCGGTCCTAAAATGCTTCTTTTTTGGTTGTTATTCCACAAAAAACATTTAGTCCTTGCTATCAGGGATTTTTATGATTATCTGAATTTTCTTTTGGAAACTTCGCTCCACAACTTTTAATTATATCTCCACATTGCTTTATCTCCAGAAAATAGCATTTGCAGGTAATAATCATACGCCTTCTTTCCAACACTATTCAAAATATGAAAAGATGGGCCTAAATATGGAAACAATCCTGTAATATCTATTTGCCAAGATCTCTAAATACCCTGCACTTTGTTTTCTACTCAGGATTTTTTTTTTTCCTTCACAGTTTGGGAAACTGAAATAACCACTTTTCATTTGGAAACCAACTTTCTCTTAAAGAAATTGTTCATTACTTTTCAGTTCTTATTATCATGAAAAAGTCTATGTTTTCTTGTAAACTCTGGGCTTTTTTTTTTAGCTAAGATTATGAACAAGAACAAGTGTAGTTATTTAGACAAATATGTGTTTGAGACTCTTTAATGCATTAAAAATCAATTATTTTAGCTGACCTGTTGGTCTTGCATCAGATCAGAAAATTAAACATCTTCAACAGCAAGAAGCACTCCATTAGATGTTCCCACTTTTGAAGGTAAAAGAAGCAAATCTTCTGGAAGACCCTTTGTGGTTTTTTCTTCTCCCAGTAAGCACAAAGCCCAAGGAGAAACTTACTGCCAGAGTGCATTGAGGTGGGTGACAACGTAGCTTTTATTTATATTTTAACTAGAGAGCACCAAAATGGGACAATGCTGAATCACTGAGCATCCTGTACTTTTTCTGTCACTGAGGAACACCTGGGGATTGAGGCAGGAGACAAAGCCATATCTGACAAACCTTGTGTGCTTCATCTGATCTCAGATAGGCTCTTTTCTGGTATTGTTTGGTACTCAGATGATGTAAAACAGCCAGAAAAACAAAAGAAAACACAGATGACAGGATCACAGACAGGTTGCAGGTGTAAGGGCTCTCTGGAAGTCATCTGGTCCCCCTACCCTGCTCAGGCAGGGTTCCCTAGGGCAGGCTGTCCAGGATTGTGTCCAGATGGTTTTTGAATAAGTCTGAAGTGGGAGACCACAACCTTTTTGGCAACCTGTACCACTGCTCACCATCACAGTAAAAAATCTTTTGCTGATGCTCAGACTGCATCTCCTGTACTTCAGCTTGTGCCCTTTGGTCCTGTCACTGGACAGCACTGAAAAGGGCCTGGCTCTGTCCTCTTTGTGCCCCATAAATCAGGTATTTATATGCACTTACTTATAAGACACCCTGAACCTTCTCAGCATGACCCTCTCAGCCACTCCTCCCAGCTCTGTGTCCTTTGCAAACTTGCTGAGGGTACCCTGATGAATGCAGATAACCTTTCAGGCTTTTACAGAGTGTTTGAAGCATAAAGAATGTGGCCAGAGAGGATGGCCTATTTATGAATTTTGATAATATAGATTGCTTTCTCCTAAGGCTTCCCACCACCTTATTAGAACCTTTGGCTGCCTGACAAAGGGTAATTCCTGACGAGTTTTGCTAATTTTCCCACTTGCAGCCATGTCACCATCCTGCCTGACCTTTCAGATCAATTCATCTTGAGATACATTATTGACTAATTTCCTGAAATTCAGGTGAAATGTGCCCATTTTTAACCTTGTCCTTCCTTATGTACAGAAATTACCTTATCCTCTGGTACTTGCATTGCCATTAGTAAGCAATCAAAATTCTTCTCCAAAGGCTTTTCGATTTTATTTGCTCTTTCCACACTGATTTCAGTGATGTATTTCATCTAATCCTGGTGCTTTGTCAACTTTTTAATAGTACTGAGAGCTTTAATTGCCTTATTATCTTCTCTTCTGCAGTGAGGGCTTTTTCTTTAGCATTTCTATTCCCCTCAAGGAAAGCATGGACTCTGGAATATTACAGGTCCTCCATTTCCTGGGATGAAGAAATTGCCCAGACCCTTAAGGATATCTACTTCATCTCTCAGCAACATTTAATCTATCATGGCACCTCTTTATCTTGCTAATAAATTTGCTTCTCAGGCAGCAAAGGCTTCATCATCCATGCTCTTCAGACACAGCAGTGTCCTGCTGCTTGGTGTCCTTTTCTTCTTTTGTGCAGCCAGGAAACCCAAGACCTTAAGGCTAAAAAAAGTGAGATTTTTTGGATCAGGACTACAGACTAAGGATACCATTCCACTAGGAAAAAAATGAGCCATGAGCTTTGCTGCTTCTTTTTCATAGAAAAACTGAGAAAAGGGGAAACCTGGCCAGCCCAGGTGGATTTGACACTACAGCAAAATGAATTCTCTGTCATTGTTTCCATGGATGGCTGGCAGGGGACAGGGCAAAAAGGGGCCTCCTTTCCCAATTTCAGATTCTCAAAGCTGAGATTTGGGTGCCTCATTACCTTGTCCTCTGAAGTGAAGGCACCAGGTGGGTTTGGATGACAGGGAGCAGGCTGGATGCCCAAGCAGTGGCTCTCTGGGTGACTGTGTTTGCTGCAGCTCTGATTTCAGATGGCAAAAGGCTCCCCTGGCCCTTCCCTGTGCCCATTCCTGGGATCAGTGGCAGGGCCCCAGCTATCCCTGCCCTGATGGCTCCCAGCTGCCTGCCCTGCCCTGCCTTTGCTCTGGCTTTATCAATCCTCAACCAGCTTAGTGTGTGATGGGTGATTACCCCAGACCAGACACTGCAAACACTGCACACAGGGAACTGGAGGAATAATGTGAGAAATTCAGGATTAAAATCTGCTGCCACCTTGCAAATGGAGGTTGTTTTATTTACCTGGCTTTTCTATCGTGCACTCCAGATTGTACACTTGCTCTGTGTGTCACCTACAGACAGATCTGCTGAACTGAGAATAAAGAGATGAGTAATGTCACTGCCTGAACATAGCCATGAAAATCATAAATAAAAGAAAAAACATATTCCTGCTCAGAGGTATATTAACTGGAACTTTTATGTTATTTATGTTTTGCCTCAGATACACACATATACCAGAAGAAAAAAAATCTAGTACTTAGAGTAAATCTACTGCACTTTGTTGTAAGCTTGGGGAAAAAAAAGTGTTGATTGATTTCCTTGTCTGAGTTATTTAGAAAGAGCTGAAAGCTGGAGGGCTGTTAGATTCTGGTAAAGTGAGTATTTTTCCCCCTGAATAAAAACATTTAAAGGCTCTCAGGGTTTGTGCAGGTATTCATGTTCCAACACACGAATTAAATGTCAGCAGAGCCAGACCTTCAGCTACATTTGATGGCAATACTGAAGTCAGTGCAGTCACTTTGATTTGTGCCACCTGAGGAACTGACCCAGAGTTGTTACTTTTCACTGGACGTCACATAAGAGCTATAAACAGATTTCTGAGTGCACAGGAAAGAAAATGCAACACGGAGTGTGTCTTGAAACCAGAAGCTGTGTCTGAAAGGAGTGCTCTGCCCTGGGGGTGCAAACACACCAAGCTTTATCAGACATTTCCAGTGGAAATGGTGTTATCTGGGCATCCAATGTCCCCCTGTGTTCCAAAGGGAAGCTGAAATAGATTCAACCACTTCAAAGATCAGGCTTGTCTCTGAAAATTCTTCTCTTCCCCTTATTACAAGTGATGTCTAAGATTCCAGTAGCAAGAAGAATTTCCATTTTCCTGGCAGCAGCTCTACTTGCAGAACAGTTTCTGTGCATTGCCCTGCAGCTACTGTACCTAGTGCTCAATAAGTTCTTCACCTATTCAAAGTTTATTTCTGTAGCTTTTCTATGCAATGGGCAACCAACCCAACACATGTACTATGTCAGTAAAAGGACTATGGGTTAAAAACCTAAAAACACCCCATGCTGTGAAGCATTTAAATTCTTAAACTAGATTTAAGGCTTATAGTTCAAATCTGGGTTGGAATGGATGTATTTATATGGATTCTAGCAGAGCCCCTGTGGCTTGTAGCTGCAGGGGATTTCGTCCAGCTAAATTTGGTGAATTGCAAGCTTTCTAGTGAAACACTGAGGTTTGACTGTCTCATTTTGCAGTAGCATTAAATAATCCAAAGACATTTGTTTGCCTTTCTGTCTCCACTAAATCTGCAAACAGCTTAAACCAGATTTTTTGACTCATAAAAAACCTCAGTTAGATTGAAAGGCTCACACATGGATATGCTCAGGTTAAATCTAAATTGAAACACTAAGGAGGAAGTACTGTATCTCAGTTTCTGGTGAATTGTTTTACTGTTTTCAAATAACCTTCCTTAATAACACTGTTCTTTTTCTTTGGATTAATTAATTATTTTACAGAATAATCCAGACTGCTGGGAAGTATCTCTCTCGCACAGAAATAGTTATGGTTGAGCACTTTCTGGGTGTGTGCTGCTGCTTCAGAAATGACAGCCTTTGGTTATTGCCCCTACACACACAAAGAATGCTGTGCAATCTGCTCTCAGTTTTACTTTCTCTGATAAATGAGGAATAACACACTCCAGTAGATATTTTTCTGAATAAACAATAATTCCTGCTAAAGTGCACAAAACCTTTGGGATTAATGAATAGTCCCAGAGATATCCTGGAGGTAGCTGAGTATGTATAAATAATATGGCCAGCAAGTAGGAGTTTAAAGCAAACCATACTCAGTGAAAAATTTTCACAAACCATTATTTCAGTATTAGAGAAGCTGTGATCCTTATCCAGTGCACAGAGCTACTCATTCCAAACTAAAGGCAGTGCTTTTGCCAAGTCATGCAGCAACTCACTCGTGGCTGCTGGGAGCTGATAGCTGGGAACCAACATCAGGACTCGAACCACTTTAATATTTGAAACACATCACCCCCAGGAATTCTGCACAGCATTGCACTTGCTGTTTGAAAGTCACAATTGATGTCTAATCTGCAGCTGGGAACCAGGCTCACTGTCATGGCATGTGAGTGCTTTAACAGATTGTCTCTGTGTGTGTGTCTTGAAGTTTTGGTGAGCCCAGCTGATCCAATCAGCACATCCACGGGCAGTAAACAGCAACACGTTATGCAACTCGAGATTCCTTAGCATCCTTCATGGGAATTACTTTCAAGGCACTGAGAACTGCTGTTAAATAAAGGTGGTGAGCAGAGAGAAAACATGCTTACTGCTCCAGATGAGAGTGGGATGGCTAATGAGAGAGGCAATGACATCCACTCAAGGCTTTCCATCTTTTCAATGATGTGTCACCATACAAGGGGCATTGCAGATGTCAGCTGATAAGGGAAGCCTAAGCAGAACTGACACAGTATTGGAGTGAGAGAACACAGAAAGTGGCTGGGCTGTCATATCCTGGTGAGATAAGCCACCAGAGCTTCCTTCTCTCAGACACCTATTACACAAGTGCATGCCAGGTACAGCCCCACCTCCCAACACCCTGCAGTCAGAAGAAGGGGCAGACAGAAAGGGGTTTTGAGCTTGGACATTTTCTGGGGTTTTGGTTTTGTGAAATACCAGGAGAAATGAAGAATTGGATGCAACATTTAAAATTTCTGTATTAGATATTTTTGTGTAAATTTTAGCCATGATATTTCTGAGCTATCTTTAGTTCAGGTACCAGATGTTCCTACTTGCTTTGCATTCAGTATCCTGTTGGTCCAAATCATTCACCCAGGTTTCTACTGTGAACAGAATAACAGCCAGAAAACTCAGGGTGCAGGAACAGGGTTCACAAGGTTTTGTTATCTTTGTGGGTAGTTAACTTCAGTTTGAAGTCTTGAATTTAGAATGGAGAGTTCACCAGTAAAACTCAACAACTATTCAACAGCACAAGGCAGCTAAGTGACAGGATCACAGCCAAAGCAGCCTGTAAAGAGCAATTTTCCAGTGAAGTATAAGGGCAGGAGAATGGGAACATCTCTCCTCCCTTCTATAAGGGGCAGAAGATCTTCTGAAGATTCAAGTTTTCTAAGAGGCTCTGTCCTTCATTCCCACCTACGAGAAAGTGTGACAGGATTTGTCACCAGGCATGGTGATTCTGTAACCACAGCTGTCCCTCCCAGAAAGCTAATCTGGTGTGTCAAATAACTTGGGAAATTATCATCTTGAGGATAAAACGAGCTAGTTCTCTTTTTCTTTGTCTCATATTTGTATATATGACCCCACTGAAGACAGACACAGTAGAAAACACCCTGTTTGGCAGAGCCATCTCAAGCTGCCTGTTGTCTTCTCCCACAGAGTGCAGCTCCCATTAGTGTTCTCTTTAAACACCCCACTTATTCAGTGCTGAATTACAGCTGGACAATTCATCCTGGCCAAACAAAATAGGATAGTTGCACACACTGCAGCCTGTCTGTCACAGGTCATCATGGTGATATTAATGACCATCTGTAAGCAAAGCACACGGGCAGGGTATGATTAGTGCAAGCAATTCAGCCTCTATGCTTTTGTCAGCATGAATGCAGTTTAAATTAAACTGCAGTTGGCTGCAGCTGAAGAAGCTTTTACTTAGCTCATAATGAGCAGATTCCAGTTTTCTCACAAAATCCTTTCCTTCAATAGCTGCTCACAAGGCGCTTGCAGAGTTGCAAAGTCTCTGTGCCTACATCTTCTATTTCTGCTCTCTTGGCTGGGGAAACTCAGCAGGTTCCAGATCAGACTTTCTCCTTTTCCCTCTCCTGAGAATGAAATACTGTTGTTGTGCAGAGTTCTGTCTTTTGTACATAGGTACTGATGATTGGAATGGAAACATTTCACCATTTAATTTTTTTCTCTTCTGAAGCCAGGGTGAGAGCCTGTTTTTTTAAAGCTGAAAATCTGATTACTGGAACACAGTTCTCTCACAGTAGTGTAAATTAGTCGTCCATTGTACAGTTTTGCAGCCAAGGGAACACATAAGACTGTCTTAGAGCCAATCTCTAGGGATGTAGTACTCCAATTCATTCTGCTGTTTGTATCTCAGAAATCCTCCAGAGTGCAATCCAATGACCATTGAAGCCAATTGGCATTGAACTCTGTCATGAATCCAAATCTCATGATGGACAGGGTTTAAAAATCCCTTGGCAGGGGAAAACTGTGGATGACTCTGCTGCAGTGGCAAAAAAGTCTGAAAAGAGCCATGTCTCTATGCTCGGTAGGAGCCAAGGGGTGGTTTTACCCCTGCCCCTGGCACAGGTCAGGCTGACAGTAAGGGCAAGGTTCTGATATCTGTGATTTAAAGATAATGCTGGAAAGCCAGAGAGGACAGGCTACAACCAGGGCAATAATTTAGGGATGATACAGCAATGATGAGCTACTGTGGCAAATACAGTGTCCACTGCATCAGGGCAAGCCTGGGTGCCTTTGCTGAGCACAGGATTCATGCAAAGGCTATCTGGAACCTGTGTAGGGGAGGGGGTGAGCCAGTTTTGTGAGTCTGAGAGGTGTGACAGCCCTGCTCCAGGCTTCAGCAGCAATAACCCTCTTTTCCCAGCTTGCTGAGCAAATAGTGTTCTGATAGAATCCAAGTGTGCTGGTTGCACAGGAGCAACGAGACAGCTGATTTCAGTTACAGGAGCATTGCCTTGAAGTGAATTTGGGGACCTTGCTAATTGGCCTCTGGGGTGCTTGCTAGAATATCTTAAGGAGTTGGGGTGTTTTAATAGAATTTAAAAAGGTATGCTGGACAGAGCATACATTTGGGGGGTTGGAGGGTGGGACTGGCATGATGTAATTTACAGAGTGCAGGCCAGTGCAGGCTAGTCTTGGCTTTTTAAATTTTTTATGTTTTCTTTTCTTTTCCATTTTGTCTTTTTTTTTTTTTTTTTTTTATCTTTTCACACTACTTTTCCCCATTTATTTAATTTGTTGGTCTCAGCCTGTTGACTTTGATTGATGCTGATGTGGGGGGTTTATGCCAGCTTACAGCTGCCCTGTTTCTTGCCTTAGCATCTAGTCCTGGCCATTCCTGAAGACAATACTGGGCTGGGTGGATTTTTGTTTTGACTTGCTGTGGATGTTCCTATGCTGTCATACTGTTGCCATATGCACTACAGAATCTCTGAAGTCCACAAGGCACTGAGAATTCCCATATTTCTTACCTACAGAAATACTTTGAAAACTTACTCTCTGTTACTTTGAATACTTTCTTTTTAACATCTCTATGTTAAGAAAAATAGGCTGTCTGTGTAGCTGTTACATTAAAAATTCATCATTTATATTAAAAATCTAAATATGTGTTGATGCCATAGTACTAAATAAGAAAGAATTAAATGCAGCCAAAATATTTCCATACAGAAGACAGAGGAAAATTATGAATCTTCTTATTATTAAATTCCTTTATTCTCTGACCAGCTGGCTGGAATTTTTGGAAAGAGCAAACAGATTATTTCTGGTGTTTGACCAGCCCTGCCACAGATTAGAGACACTTATCATAAAGTGGACCCAGTGGGACAGCTGTTACAAAGCTTCCAAAATAAACCTTGCCTGGATTCCTGGCCAACAGCTCAGTTTGACCATGATCAAATCCCTTCTTATTTGACATTGCTGAGCATGTGTGCCACAAGTCTGTTTGCTTGGCATTATTGCTCTGGAATACTTATTCTCCAAGCAATAATAATGTTTGCCTTTACATGTGGAAATATATTAATAAGTGAAGTAGAACATAAGCTGGTTATTATGTCAGGTGCTTGCCTTGTGTTGCTTATTCTTCTTGTATCTAAAAGTCTGAGATGTCCAATTGAGCAGCAGTGAGAGCTGTTCTTAGGTAATCAGCTGCATACTCTAAATAATTAACAGGAAATAGCTCATGAGCAGTTTGTGGAGGAAATCTAGACTGGTACTTGTGCATATGCAATGTATGAGAGCACAGTAGCAGAAATCAGGACTTGCTCTGATTGGCATTTTGACTGCCATCTGGCTTTTCAGTAAGACATTATCCCATTCTCCCTGGTTTGAGAATAGCTGCTTTTGCACAAGGCTGCTCACAACAAATGTCTTACACTGGGGCAGGAAGGGAAGGGAAGCAAGGCTGGGCTGTTTGATGGTCCCTCTCTTTGCAAGTACAGCTGCCCTGAGAGCTCCAGGCCCAAAGCTCACCATTACATGGACAAGGCCACCTCCTTCCAGTGCTTAGGGAATTCACATTTGAGAGACTGCCAGGGTAGGAAGGAATTTCATACTGATTGAAAACAATGAAACTTTTGTGGCCCTTAACCACAGTATTGCCACATCATTCTTTCAAAGCCACACATCCCAAAAGTTCCTCCCCCTGTGCTTATTCCAGCCATGTAAGGAAAAGTTTGTGGGGGCTCAGAGTTGGGAAGTGCAAAGGGAAAGTCGAGCTTGCCATTCTACAGTATAACACAATTTAGAATTCTTGCTCATAAAAAGATCAAGCTGTAAGAAAATTCAACAGCAGGTCCACACAGTGGCCAATATCAGCATGTTGTTACAGAGGTGAAAGCTTCCTAATAGCAGCTAAAATAAAATTGCTCATGGTTCACTGGCCTTGTGTTAGCATTGTCCTGTAGCTAAAATCACCTTTTTTCCTGGAATTTGCATTACCATGCTACTGGACTGAGTATCTCTCTGACTGTGAATTTACTTCCTTTACAATTCTGTTTTGGTTTATATAAATTTGCAAAATGAAGAGTAATACTTTCAATCTCCTCTCATAAAATATATTCTCCTTTATCTGATCCAATTAGTACATCCACTCCTTAAATCCATACTTCAGACTGAGTTCTTGTCAGTGCCTTGCACAATGGCACTCATACTTCCTCCTTAATGTTGGGAATATCTTAACAGATACCATCTATTATTTCAGCTGCTCTTCTTACTCAGTCCACGACACATTAATGACTCCTTGAAGAATGTTTTTTTTCTTCTGAAATCCCTGAACATTTTCCCCTTTGCTGTCCAGCCCATGAACTCCCTAATCAGCTCTCTCATCAGTCTCCATGTGCATGACATGCACCTTGGCTGGGAAACCACATTCCATTTCCAACATTTTTCATACTACACCAATTCTTTCTTTGTTTTCCAATGTCTTAGTGATGTCTCTCAACCCTGTGTCATCAGCAAAGACTTCCACTTTTAGAGCCAGACCACCTAGTGAAAAGTAGTCCCAAGACTCATCCTTCTGGAGCTTCACTAAAAACTTCCTCTAATCCATTGCCATATCCCCTTCAATCCATTCCTCACTAATTAAATTATTTGCTTTCATCTCCAGCTTGCTGATTTTAACTATTAATTTCCCAGGTATTGAGTTGAGGGGACATTTCATCCTAAGGAAAAATAACTGTCTTACTGGGTGAGAAGCCTGTTTGATACAACTTACCTTCAATAAAACTTTTTCTGTGTTTCATTTTGTTTTCCTTCCCCTCAGAATTTATTCTTAAGAATTTTATAAATTACATCAGAATGTGTGGCTTTCCTCACTCCCTCTTTCTTCATATATAGAAACTCCCAATCATAAAGATGCATTAGCTATAAGTTTTGATATTTGTTTTCAAAATTTCATAGTCCAGTTCTTTGAATTCCAGCACAGGAGAGCACTCAAGTCACGCAAATTACACCTCCAGATATTGTCATTTCCTTTGGCTCAGCCCCACTCCTTTAGATACAACTTCACCTGATAAAATCACAGAGATGGAAGGGAAGGTCCATCACCTCTTGCCCTGAGCAAATCATCTATAGTTGCATTATTTTTAACACTCTTGATTGCCCAACTTAGCCTATAAACATTATATTGAAGATTCAATAACACTGACAGGACAATGTATTTGAGTTTTTCTATCTTCACCATTAAACCTTCCCTTGTGTCTAACAGGAATTTTCCTCATCTACAATTTAGGCTCATGAGTTCTTGTTCCAGCCATCACAGACATGGAAATCAGTCCATACCTTATCTCTAACAGACTTGGGTCTTCTTAAGAGCTGAACAGTAACACAGAGAGCCCCAGTTCTTTGCTCACACACAACTGGTTGTGTTACTGTAGATTGTGACCACTCTTGCTGCTGTTTTTTTGGACAGTATCTTTCTCAGTGCACTCTACTCTAAAACTCTCCCAGAACCTTTCCTAGTGCTGAGTCAGATAAGTGAATTTCTTGATGTGCTTTCTCACAGCGCTCCTGCCTGAACTAGAAATTACATCACTGGCTCATGGCCACCTTTGATCTGCCATAACCCCAAGGTCTTTGTCCATAAAATTATTGCCAAGCCCATTTCCACCCTGCTCAGATAGATGTGGTTGGTCATTCCTGCCAAAATATTATTTACTTTGCTTTTACTCTCTAACAAACTTCATTCCATTCATCTTCCTGCTAATTTTCAGAATGTCCCTTCAATAGACAAGTTCATTTTAAATTTCCAATGAGCCTGTGGTCCCTTCTTGCTCCATATCCTCTGCAAAATTTAATAAACATACTTCCTATTCCATCATCCCTGTTAATGAGAATATTGAATAAATGCAGACTTAGGCCAGACTCCTGCAGAATGTCACTCAATATACCCTTCCATTTGGATAATGAACCATTGATAGGTACTTGGTAAGTATAGATTTCCAATCACTTTTTCACCCCTCTCATACCAATTCCACTAAGAGAGTATTTGCCTAGCTTGCTGATGAGAATGTCACGTGAGACAGTGTCAAAAGCCTTATTCAGGTCAATTCTGTTGCTTCTCCCCCACTCACACAGCCCCTGGTCTGGTCAAAGAAGAAAGTTGGATGGATGTGGCACAGCTGGCTCATGAGAAACCTACAGCTCGTGCTGAGTGTCCACTCATCTTTCAGGGGACAGTTTCCTCCAGACTTCTGCTGGAAACCAAAATGAAGATTGGTGGCCTATCTCCTTCACAGGATTTCTGGTTTTTCTTCCTTAATAACCTGAAATCCCCTGACTCCACTTCCTTTTACACACTCATCCTTGGCTGTTACTGTTCTGTGCATTCAGTGTACCTTTTATTGCCTACTTTGTCTTTTGTTTTATCACTTGTTTGAAAAGATAAGGCAGTGTGTTTATTAGTTGCAAAGCTCCTTCTTGTATTTCCTCACTGCCATGGAAAATATTTTAATATTTTTAATTACCTCTGTATTTTCCTTCCTTTTCTGCTCTGTGAGGTTTAACTACCTCTGGCTTTACAGAGGAAATGGAGGGCAACAGGAAATGTAGAGCAGGGGTCAGGTTCTCCAACACAGTGGTTTTCCTTTGCTCCTGGAAGCATCCACCATGCACAGGATTGAGCTGCTTATCTTCAGAGCAGAGAATGTGCCCTGCTGGCACATTCCCTAAAACACACTGCCAAACAACTGCACAGAACTGCAGGGCTTTTACTCTGTTAAAGTTTTTGCAGTCTTCTGTACTCTAAGAGCTTGTAAAACTTCTGGTTGTCAATCCAGAGACCACTTTCTAAGTTTTCTGCTCTATTAAGCAAATCCATCCACATTTGTTGCATTTTAGAGTTTTAGACTACCTGATCATGGTTTATTATACCATTGAAATACTCTTATTTATTTTTGAAGGTCAGACAAAATCAATCAAAACAAATCAATTTACATTTTAAAAGCTGTGTTAATGTGACACCGTTATGGTAACGGAGATTGAGGAAGCCCTGGTTTCACAGGTAAATTAAAATAGATCTAGCAAAAGAAATGAACTGCTGTTATTGTGAAAACTAAGAAGAGAAGTGATTCAAGTGAGGGAAAAGGGATCTGGAGCTGGGTCTGAATCTAATGTAACTCTAGGGGGTGATGTTGGTTTTAAACCAAATGAGAACTGGTCCAGGACCATTAATTGAACAGCATAACTAGCTTCTGTGGGCTCATATTTTGGATTTTTTTCCCTAACCACTCCCAAGCAGTGTTATTAACAGTATATACATCTCCCAGCTGAAGCTTATCTCCATATTAAATATCCAGTGTGAAAAATAGCTGAACATATTCATGAACTTTACTGTCTCTCAGTGACACACTTGCTAAATTCCAAACCATTACAATGGCTGGCAATCTTGGTCCTAACTCCTGTTTGAAATTCAGAAGTTCAGAGAGTATTACAAGCCCTGCTAGTAGCCTTGCACAGCTCTTGCCTGAGTCAAGACAGAGAGGAGCACACTGGAGGCTGAACACAGGGGAAAGGAATCCTATGTCAGTTGACATTTCCTGCTCTTTGCAAGTTCTAAGGAAACTTGGGTGAGGCAGCTCAGCAATTCTGTGACATCTCAAAAATGTAAGGTCTTGCTGCAGTTTTTTCCTGTTCTTTCCCTGTCTGCTTAAGAGAAGGAACAAGCCTCTAATTGCTGAGGTGGTGACGAACTCCAGGATTCAGCCAGAACTCTGGGGACAAGTGGCAAGATAAGCACTGACCTTTCAACACGTGTCAGTGTCTTTATGACTGACTTTTTCTGAATCACTATCTAATCACACTCTCTCCTGTTTATATATTAGAGGATGTGAATGGGGCTGTTTTTCACACTCCCTCCAATACCAGACTACACCTCCATGTTCTCTTTTCAAAGGAGAAGAACTCTATTTTGTGCAGAAGTTAGAGAGGAGGGAAAAAAAATAGCCTCTACTTTTTTTCCTATTATATTTCCAAATTCCAGCTGGATGAGTTTCAGCTGAAATATCCAATGGAAGCATAGTGGCACCAGTCTGGAGCAGGATTCAGCTCAGCAGCTGAGGACAGCAGCCCATTAATGTGAGGACAGGGCTGAACAAACTGCTTGGAACAAAATATCCTGCATCCTTCTGTTCATTTTTAGAAGCCAAAGCAACTTCAGCACTTTAAGGAGCTGTTGGAAAGTCCAGAAAAACCTTCTTCTTTATTTACTGCTTTTTTGCATTTACAAGATCTACTTAGGACTAGGACCAGAAATGCTGATGTTTTGATTAAAAGCTGCTTTAAATTTTCGTTGGAATTAACAGATTTGCCCAAAGTCTCATTAACAGACTCTGCTTTTGTCAGTTGTACAGACCAATTGCAGTGGCTTCAGAGCCTTGGAACCTCAGCCACTGAACTTGCAGATGCTTTTCCTAAACTGAGTTCTTATCTTTAAAACTGCACATTAATCAAGGCCTCCTTAAATCCTTCAGCTAATAGTAATCAATAGCAGCCTGACTAAAATTTAACTGCCTAAAGGTTTCAGCAGGAGAAAATACCCTATTTACGTCTTAAAGTGAGCATTTCTGAGTTAAAAATCCTGATTAGCATAAAGAGTGAAAAAAAGAAAGATGCATCTTGGAACTAAATTAATAGTAAATTATGTATATTTGCTGTGGTGACAGCTTGGAAAGCTTTGTGAGCAGCAGGGCTGCATGGCAAAGGCAGAACCATTTCTGCAGTCCTTTCTCGGAAGAAAAAAAAGCCCAAAACCTTCTGCAGTGTCTCAGGAGGAAGGGAAGTCTAGTGGATATGGCACTGGATGGGGTGTCATGAGACCAGATCTTCCTGCCTGACCTTTTGGCTGCTCGCTTTATCTCCCCATATTGCAATGAATTGGCCTGTCACTGGGGATAGCAGTCCTCCTATCTTTTGCTCTCTCATCACATCTGTCACGTTTCTTTTACTCTTTGGGTGACAAACTTTCTCTCTGGTAGTGCCTTTTATAATCTCCTTTTACAATCCTCCAAGCCTTGATCCAGGCTGCTTTAAAAACCAGATAAGACTGTTGGTTCTGAGCATTGGAGATGAAGTTCTTCCTCAGAAAGCTGGGCATCTGGACAGCCCATGCAGTGATTTATTCACAATGTAGTGATTTTTTGGCCACAGCAGAGCACGTCTTGAGAGGGAGGAGAAATCAGGAGGACAAGGAGGAGCTGTGGGTAAGGGGTGGGGGGTGATGCAGCTTCTCTTTCCCCTCTTTGTTTGGCTGTAGTTTTTACATCTTTAGGTACAAAGTACAGAGTCCCCTTATGCTGGGCACTCCATTGCCCATACCATGAGCTGGCTGTGACTGAAAATTTCCAAGCACTTGCTGTTTTCAGAAGTCTGCAGCTCCCTTTGCTAATGGAAAGAAAACAGACCCCTGATATTGCTCTAATGGGTGGGGTTTTCCCCTCTCCTTTCCATCTTCAACCGTCCTAAAATAGCCATCTCAGTTTTGGTCATCAGTTCTTCAAGGGGAAGTTATGCTAGGGAATGGAAAACTTTTTTTAATGCCAAGTTTTAGCAATTATTGTGTTGGGTTCCAAATCTCTGGAAAATAGGATTTCCTAATGGAAACTGACCCTTCTCTCACCCAGATAACACTGTCACTGTAGTTAATATCATGTGCCTCGTGATACTGTCTGTCAGCTTAAATTGATTACCCAGGATGTTCCCCCCACACCCTGCTGTAAGATGTCATTGCTCATATTTATAACTATATTTATATCTGCATGTCTAACAGTCTGTGTGTGCAAAGCTTTGTCCTCATTCTCTTCATAAGTGTTCATTGAAGAGAAAAATACAGTGTTCAAGATTTCTTTTCCCCCTTCCATCATTTGTGCTATGAAAGAAATTTTTTGGTATCATGAAAAGATTTGTATATTTGAAAATTAGTTGTAGGTTTCTGAACTTCACCTCAGCTCCACACTGCCACATTATGTAAGCATTTATTTACGACCTGTGTAGATTTAATAAAAATGACACAAAACCTCAGCTGTACTCAAGAGTCAATTGGTACTTAACACCCAGGCTTACATTTATTGTAAAGGTTGTTTTCTTGAATGTTGGAGAGATGAAATATTGAAATCCTCAGTTCCAGGAATTGCATTTTTTATGGTTCCTGGAGACATCTCCCTGAGGACTCAGAGCATGATCACATACTTTGGTAAGGAAATAAAAGCCCAGCAACTTATTAAGCAGTCATATTTTAAGATATCTAAAGAGTATTTGCATTTCCCAGACTGGTACAACTTCTGACAACATCCCAAGCCATCAGGTAAATAGGAGAAGTGAATGGTCCCTTATTTCATGAGAAAGGTGGTTTTTGATGTTTAAAGCACCATATTCCATTTCATTATGGCAATGCTGGACAGACTTAATGAATGTTTTACTTTGATCCTCGAGATTTGATGTCAGGAATATCAGATCTCTTGAAAAGCAGTAGGATTTGGATCTGTATTCATCACATGTTTGTAAAAGGAATGGAGGATGAATAGCTGTGCCTTTGAAGGAGAGGAGCTGAGGAAGAACAAGATGCATATTTTAACTAGCAGCCCTCTGGTAAAACATGAGCACAAGTTAATGGAACAGGCAGAGCCATTGCAGCTGCCGTGTTCCACCAGTGCTGCTCTCAGCAGATGGATCTGCACGGACTCCAGTCACCCTCACAGACAGAATTGCTCCAATGTACAAACTTTCTGCATCTCATAGGCTGCCCTTCTCAGGCAGGGGTGCTTTCCTGCTTGAGGAGGTTTAAGTCCACGGGGAAGATATTTTTCCTGCTTTGGAAAGTCACTCATACTGGGATCTTTTAGTATCCTGACAAAGAAGCTGAATGGTTCAGCAAAAGAGATCTTTTCCTGTTCTTTCATTGGTGTGTGCAGCTGAATGAATGGGGTGGGGTGGACTATGAAAGAAGACTTAATGTACCTGTCATTGTCTTCTCAGCTGACTTATTTTCAAGAAAATCTAAAATTTTCCATCCCTTCAGATGTGGTGCATTGTCTCACAGGTAACTTGATAATTAAGGTTGCTTAGATGGTTTTACCTTTTGTGCCTTGTTAAATCAAATTACTTACAGTTTATCTACAAGCATGGAAAAATATTTTTCAAATTTTAGTGCTGGAGAGCAAGGAGTTCTCATTAAAAAATGAAATAATTTATTATATTTCACAATAAAGCTGTAATACCCAGGAAACTGAACCTTTAAGAATTTTATTATTCTAGTATCTTTTCATGTTGATGGCTGAAATAGTGTAGCTTCACAAAAATCTCCTCACAAAAAAAAAAAAGCCAGCCCTCAAATTACTGTTAGCAGTGTGCAAAGAACTTCATCACATGCTGTTTTAATAGGAAGATCTCAAAAGCAAGCAGACACTGAAGCTGATAATAGCAGTTAATTACTTCGAATGGAATAAAATATATTCCTATTGTGAAGAGGATCACCTTTGGAACATGGGCAAACAACAATTGTGTTAAAATGATGTTTTTTTTCCTCAGGGCTGCATTTGCCATCTCTGGGTACTTTGCTACCACATTTATATGTCTCCCAGATATGGGGGCCTCAGGGGCCTTTTTTCAATACTTCTGCTTTCATCTCACATAGGATGAGGGGAGAAGACAGGGCAATGCCTTCTTTCTCAGGCTCTTGTCTTCAGGAATGCCCCATCAGATATTGCTTTTCCTAGTCCTAAAGGAAAGGAGCAGATATGTAAACAAATATATATGGATTTATTTGTGAAAGATTATTCAGTTGTGATCATAGCAAAGTCTGGAAATGGTTGAGTCAGAGCTTGTTGCTGTAGGTATGTTTCCATAATAGGATGTGCCATACTCTCTGTACTCCATCCAGCTGGCCCATTGGAGCATAGTGTTTTATGTAATTATTGCATAAATTTTAAAAGATAAAACATGTAAATGAACCTGAGTGGTAGTAATAGATGATTTTAATTACCCAGACACAGACAAGATTGCATTAAGTAGAGGAAGTATATTTCTAAATCTGGAATGAGAGTGCTTTCTAATTCAATCTGGACATCAGCTGACAGGCAAAGAAACAAGGCTGGGTTTGACTGTAACTTGGAAAGGAGGTTGACAAAATGATGTTAGAGGACAACTTGGGCTTCAGTATATTAGTTGGGGGTCACAAATACACTACAGCAGGAATTAAATGACAATCAAAGTTATGAAGGGAAGGAGAAAAGAGGAACCCAGCCATCAGGTTGGAAATAGCAAACTGGAATACCATGTAAAGCAAATTAAATAAAGTATTAAAAAAAAAACACAACAGAAACCAAGAGAGTTAAAATGAACACTGAATATTCTGTGATGAGCAGATTTGACAAATGGCTTGCCTTAAACCTGTTTGTATTTGCATTTGTCAGAGGCTGGGCAAATAACCCCTTCTTCAAATGTAGGATGAAATTCCTCTGTGCTGCTTAGAACTCATAGATCTACTGGTCACTGAAGGCAGAAGAGAATCCACAAATTTTTGTGACACTCTATAAAGATTGACCTCCTTCTACCACTTTTTGTTTGCAGTTAGACTCATATTGGAGGAGTTCTTTAGATTCCCTCTCAGTGTTTGGTTCTAATTTATTTAATTTCCTGTAGCCACCCCTTATTCTTCGTTTGTGTTCTCTTCACATTTCAGCAGTGCAGGTACTACAGAACAGTAATAATATAAAACCCCTGAGCTATTGGTGGATACAGGAGCCAGACCTGGAATGGATCACGCAGGATGCCAAATCAAATATTTACTAGGATTGCTGACTTGAACACATGAAACAAAAAAGCCAAGGGAATTAAGGATAACACTGTTATTTCTCTGTCCCAAGAAAGCTGAAGAAGGCAGCCAGGTAATGAGGCTACCTGGCTATTAAGGAGCATGACTGGGAAGTTAGTGGCAGTTGAGTTGCTAATATTTCTAACAATCTGAATGATTTCTTCCCTTCAGCATTGACAAAGGGACCTGAAGGTCAAATTTCTGTGCATAGGATACATTTTCCTTGTGGGGGAAATGAAATGTTAAAAGGCTCCATGACTGTGCCAGGGAAGAGAGGTAATTAGAAGTATTACATGTTGACAGGCAGCAGGCCCTTATGAATTATATTTCTGAATTCAACAAGAAGTAGGAGATAACAAAGACCTTTTGCTGCTGAGCTTTGATAGGTCACCACAAACCAGAAAAGCAAAAGGCAGGGCTAAATGCAACAACATTGAATAAAAATTGATTGGGAGAAAGAAAGAAAGAAATGAGCCAGGTCTGTGTTTGGCTTGAGTAGGAGGTGCAGCAAGTGCTGTTCATGGAGGGAAGCAGCAAAGAATCTGGTGGTCTTGGGCCTGTAATGGGAAAACTCAAGGGTCAAAAGAAAGACGAAAACTTAGTAGCTGGGGAATTAGTGAAGAGGAATCAAGCCAAAGAAGAGCTGGTTTTCCTGTCCTACCTGTTCAGCCAAGTCCCTGGACATCCTGCCACTGAATGGATATCCCAGCAGAAGGATGGCTCTCCCAAAGCACAGCCTGCAGTTCAGAAATGGCCCTTACAGAAGTAATGAAACTAATCCCTGTCCTCTTCTTGCCACTGCTGTCCACGGCTTCTGTGCTGTGCTCATCCTCCCTTTTCCTGAAACCCCCTAATCTAAAGGTGAAATCAATCACAGGCCACTGCAGTTGGCCTTATTGCTGGATACTTGCACAGCTTCCATGTCTGAAAGTACATAACACCCTAAGAACCCTGGGGGGCTTTTGGGTTAGAGGAGAGGGCATTTTGTTCCCCTGGGAGACCAGGGAAAGGCTCTGCCAGCATTTCCTGACACTGCCTCTGTCTGAGAGTTATTTGGAAGAACAACAGTTATGGTAAGAGCAGAAGATTGAATTGATGCAATTAAACATGCTGTCATAGATGATCTTATGGAGAGGAATCATCTCTTTCCTGGCACTAATTACAAGTAGTACAGGGGATAATGACCAGTCCTTTAGGTATAGTGTGTGATGCCTTAAGTCCTCCGTTAGTTTCCACTTTTAAAAATCTCATTATTGCTGTGTTGTGGCAGCATGAAAAGGCTCTGCTGAGACAGCAGGTTCTGTAAAAGAAACAGGCAGGAAAGATGTTTTCTTGCAGGCTGGGTGGACAAAACAGGGAGGAAATGGGTCCCCCAAACATTAAACAGGGATATGTGAGGTACAGAGACAAAGTGGTTTGCACATTTCATGAAGGGAGTTAATAAAGGAGAGTCAGATGGTGCAGGGGTGGGCAGAAGAGCTAATTTCAGTGCCTTATTCAGCAAAGGGCTTCAGCCTTATCCAGAACCTCCATGAATAACTAACACAAATACTGTAATAAATAACAGTGACAAATAAAGCTATGCAGCGATTTATGGAGATATTTTTCCCATTTGCATTTTGATGTCTTTTAGAAAGTGATTAGTTTTTATTAAAAGGAAAAAAAATCAGTAAGAAGGTTCTGAAGAGCGTTTTGTTTATTTGGAGACCAAAAGAAAAAAAGCTATTAGCAAGAACTGAGTAGTTAAACTGCTTTTAAGCCAAGAGAATCCTTCATTCTAGGCCTACCTGAAGAACTTACTTTGTGACTTTGTATAAGTCATCTGATTTCCTCACAATTCCACCAACCCTGGGGAAAAATAAAAAAAAAAAGTCAAGATCTCACTTTGAATCAGATTTCACATTTGATCTGTTTTCCCTTCAAAAGTGAACTGTGGAAATAAGAAAGATGACTATTGTTTAAATACTAGGAAAAAATATGGAAACAAGAAGAAATAAGGGAAATGGCTGCATTCTGTAACCCACTTTGCCAACGATCCAAAAGTAAACAAACGCCAGGTATCCAGCAAGAGTGAGCATGGCCATTATGAGCTTAAACAATGGGCACAGTTGTGCTCATGGCTGCCTTTGTGTAAGTCTGTTTTACACTCCAGGTTTTCACAGCAATTGTCCTGAGCAGAGACAAACAAGAGACCTCAAAAGCCCGAGGTAACTCAGCCTTCCTGCAAGGTGCTGAAAATTCAACCACTTGAGCTGGATTCCAGGTTCTGCACTTGATGTGTTATGTTAGGAGAAAAATTTGCCTCATTTAACTTTTAATCTTTTTTTGGTGTGTGGGGGTTTTTTTTGTTTGTTTGTTTGTTTGTTTGTTTGTTTGTTTGTTTGTTTGTTTGTTTGTTTGTTTGTTTGTTTGTTTGTTTGTTTGTTTGTTTGTTTGTTTGTTTGTTTGTTTGTTTGTTTGTTTGTTTGTTTGTTTGTTTGTTTGTTTGTTTGTTTGTTTGTTTGTTTGTTTGTTTGTTTGTTTGTTTGTTTGTTTGTTTGTTTGTTTGTTTGTTTGTTTGGTTGGTTGGTTTTTTGTTTGGTTTGTTTGTTTTTTGTTGGTGGGTTGGGTTTTTGTTTTTGGTTTTTGGTTTTTCTTGTTTTTTAGGAAAAAGCTTTTATAGTGCTTACTTTAATGAGATACTGATCTGCTTAGTTAGACCTAGGCTCTGTTTACACCCACCTTTACTTTAGGAAGGAATGTCCATTTTCTTCCCTTCCAGTTGTTCTTCAGCATTCTGTAAAGACCCAGGAAAACCTGAACTCTAAAGAAGCTGCCCTAGAAACCTGCTCAGCTATTTTGCAAGACCAGATAAAACCATTCTAATTTATTTTAATTTATGGAAAAGTTATTATTTTATGCTTTGGTCAGGCTAAATTATGCCTGGAAAATACTGTAAATAGAACCACTTGAAAATGCTCTAGAACTCTCAGATAAACTATAGATTCACCTGTGAATTTGAGGGAGATATTTTGACTAATTCTATATTTCAAAAGCATTAGGTATTAAAACATATTTGAGCTGAGAAGCAGGGCAAATCCCAAGTGAAATTCTCACAATTTTGCTATCATTTTCACCCAAGGAATGTTTTCTTAATACAAAATTAAATCTATTTGTTAATCATCAGCCAAAAGGAAACCAACTATTTACTCTTTTTTTTGCCTTACTTACATGGTTATATAACTGATCTGGTGACAGCAACACATCTATTGCCCACGATTTTGTATATAAATTTCATTGAACTCAGAAATATTTTTTTTGCCTGTCTTGCAGTTTTTTGCCAAGAGCAACCTCTCTAACAACAGCAATAAGCGTATGAACTTTCCACTGCTGAGTGTCAAACATTGACACAAAAAAACCAAATCTAACTTTGATTCTGTCAGGTGATTTTTCATATCCTTTGTTATATCTGACAGTAAGAAAGTTTACTGGTTTGAGACTTGGCAATGCTCAAAAAAATAGGGTCAGGCAAATATTTCTAGACTGATTGATCCTGCAGCTGCACTGTTAAATGCTCTTCAGGGCTACTCTTAGGTGACAATCAATGTGGAGAGTTTGTTTTGTTTTTATTTTTGACTTGTTCAGATTTCAATGAACTGGGAAAACATCCAGTAAAACTTAATATCACCATAATCTTACTTTGGCTGAAGTTCTGCAGTTGTCAGAATTTAGTCTGGGCAGGAGGATTTATAATCTTCCATTTAAGACTCAAAAAGGTCTTTGAGAATTCACAGAAATTCTCAAAGAATCTGGCCTGAATTTTGAAATTTCAGAAAAAATCCCCAATATATTCCTCATACTAAGAACCACAATTCAATAAAGATTAATAATTGCTCCTTTTATTTGTGTATCCTGCTTTGTTTGTCTCGCTTTGCCTGCATATGATGTTTTGTTTCTGTGAATTCTGCTGCTTCCTAGGCTGTTGCTTTTATTTCCTGGGAAGAAGTATGGCCAGCTCAACTTGAGGTGGTGTAGAACAGTTTTGCATGTGGATTCTGGCTCAGCCCTTCCTTCTTGCCCCTGCATTTGCCAAGAATTACACAGGCAGAGACGTCACTCACATTGTCAGCAGGGACAATCCTGTGGCAACTGCAGAGGAGGAAAAAAGCTGCCTGCTTTTCTTTACATCTGCTTGTCAGCATGGAAATACCAGAGAATGTTTCCTTCCTGGCCCAAGTATTCAGTAGTTTGGTGCTATAGTTCACATCCAAAAAAAGATGCACAGGCTTGGCAAGGGACTGGGGGAGAACAGGAGAGCTCCTGCTGCCAGCAAAGCCTCTCACAGTGAGACCCAGCGAGGCTGAACGTGTCTCTCTGGAGCTGGGCATGGGAAAATTGTCTGAGGTCAACCTGGATGGAGCCTTGGGCAATTTGATCTCATGGATGGCATCCCTGCCTATGGTGGGGTGATGGAAATGAAATTATTTTTATGGTCCCTTCCACACCAAGAGATTCTGTGATTATATGATCCTGTGATACCACCCCAGCATGGCTGGATAGGAAGTACATTAGAGCCACAGTGTCATCTCAACACTAATTTATTGTTCTGCCAGCACCCAGACCCAGTTTTCAGGGTACAGGTGCAGCCTAGTCCATGCCATGGTTAATGGTTCTGGTCCAAAGCCACATTTATCAAAATGCTCAGGTCGAGGACAATGCCACAGCCTGACTTGCCAGGGACTCCCACTCCTGCAGAGTGCCACAGCCTATGCTGAGCTGTGCACAGCCATCCTCCACCTGTGTGGCAGGACAAATGGCTCACATGTACATGTATTTATGCAACCATTCCCAGGCATCCCTTCTCTCTGCATTTCAGATGGAAAACCAAGAGTCCTGACAGCCTAACCTACCAGTTTTTAAAAATTCCATCTTTGTAATGCCTATAGTTTGTAAAAAATTCTATATCAAGGACTCTTGAAAATGGATAACTCAATATACCTTTCATAACTTTTTGTTACTCAGGATTTAGCTAGAAAAATGCTGGTGCTGTGCATTATTCTGTCACCATATAATTTCTTGTTCTACCAGCCTATGGTTTGTGATTCCCCAGAAACCTCAGGAGCTTGCTTAGACATGGAAATAAACTGCCCAGTCCTCCACTGCAATGGTGTGAAATGGTGCTTAGATACTCCTGCCTGGCATTTCTTTGTTCATGGAGAGCCAGACCCGAGCTGGAGCAGAGCCTGGGGCTGAAGGCTGTTCCTGTAGCTTCCTGTCCCAGCTTTTTATGTTGCTTCAGAGGCCTGGTTGCTGTTTCTGCAGAAACGTACCTACACCCATTAAAACAAAACAAACCAAAACTATACACAAGAAAAGAAGGCAAGTCTAATAATAAATCAAACCAAATATGCTGGAAGCAGCACCTTTTTCCATGGTGATCAGCTTGTCAACGAATCACAAAAAACTCCCAGCGAGCAGTTCCACACTGAGATGCTCCAAAACTCCTGCCCCAGTCTCAGTTCAGTCAGCAGCTGCTGGGAAAGAGCAGTGCACAGCTAAATGCTCACACCCTGACCCCCCCTAACACAGGTCCTCTTGCTGCTGGTCCTGCCAAAAATCTGAAACACTGAGCCTTGCCTAAAAAATGCATCTAAATCAGGCTAAAGTCCTCTGAGCTTCAGACCACAGCCCATTACAGCCTGAAAGACTGGAGAAAGACATAAAATATGGGTTTGTTTGCCCATATCAATTGCCTTTTTATCTCCTGTCTTCTAGGCACAAAGGAATTTGAAGTGAGGAGATGTCAGTTTTGGTTTGTATGTTCAAGGTTTCATTGTAATAAATTATGTCTTTGACACATTTTTGTACAGAAGGAGAGGAAAGAAAAAAAACCCTGTCCAAGCCCTTGTAGTCTCAGGTACAGAGAGATCACAGGCAGGCTGGTGATGATTTTTGACACTGAGAGAAATAAAGTAGCTCAAGAGTGTGCAATGAGACATCAGAAGGCAGGCTCAGACACCCTGTGCTGCTTTGCTGCAAGCTGAGAGGCTCTGTCCAGCTCTGCCCTACCTGGGAACCAGCACCCACACCCTGGGTGGAGAGGCTGGAGCTTGCAGGGTTCTATGGACACAGCTGAACCACACACAGCTCCTGCCTTGGCTGCGGTGGCAGAGATGCTCTGGGGCTCACTAAGTGGGCAGAGAGAGTTAAAGTGTCCACTGCCACGTGAAGGTGCAAACATTGGCTTTGCTGCCTTGCAGAAACTGCAGCTGCCTGAGAAAATGCAGCAGGGAAGCCTTGCAGGCAGGGAAGTGCTGCTGCCTCCTGTCTGCCCTGCTGCTCGTTCCTTGTGTGCCCATGAGAGGCAATTGGACCTGCTGCCCCTACCCCTCCTCAGCTGCCAAATGAGTCCTGCTCTCACTGGGAGATTGATTAAAGTTTATAAAGTACTTGGGATATACTCGGATGAAATGTCACAAGATATTTAATCCTTTGATAATATTTATTTGGCTGATGCCTGCACAAGAAGGGGAAGGAAAACCAGGGCACATGTCTGTTTAAAAACATCCTTTCTCATTAAAAAGAGCCTAGCTAAATTAAAAGGTTTGTGGAATGTGTTTCCTGTCAAACCTTGGGCCTGGGGGGAAAAGCACTGCAGAAGCATTTGTGGCTGCAGTTGATGTGTCCATCTGAGCACAACTGCAGGGCTTTGTATGCCTTGTGAGATTGAGGGCTGACTTATTCCATCATCTTGTAATATTTCATTCTCTTAATTCCTGCATTACTGTCTCATTCAGAACAGCCACAGCAGGCATTAATTGCCTATCCAGACAAAACTGGTTTAAATTTTTTTAATTTTTCAAACTTGAGTAGAAGCTGGTGACTTTATTCAATTCTTCAACACCCAGGTGGAATCTTTTCTGAAAGCCTGGGTAAAAACTGATGTGTATTCTGTTTCATTGTCTAAAAATCTTTAATCTTTCAAAAATGACATAAAATACATAGTTACCCCTCTCACTTTATTAATTTTAATTTGTTTTGATCCTATATTTGCTGTTTTAAGAATCCTCCCAATCCAACCTGAAGATTCAAAGCCAGACAGGCAGCGTATGGTACAAACCTCACATCTGTCTCGTGTTACACTTGGCAAGAGAGATAGGAGCACTCATTTACTGGAGCTCAGCATGGGGTGAGAGTTCAGAGGTTATCGTTCCTGATGGCTTACAACCTTACAGATGTTTTCCCTTTGTGAACAACAGAACCACTTGTCAGTCACAACACAAACCGAAAAACCAGACAATTCTACCTTCTTTTCATAATTCTTTCCATGTTTTGCAGTCTCTTTTTAGGGTTCAGTAGTAGGGAAATAATTGCAGATTAATAGTTGCAAAAGATTAGTTAACATTTTAAATGTGTGGGCCATATGGCAAACTAAAATAATAGTGAAAAATAAAATCATAGTCAAAACATACGTGAAACCTAATCTGCAATAATCTTGAATTAATATTAAAGCCTATATCACATTTTTCCAGTCTTGCCACTGTGGGAATACTGAATGCACACATGCAATATACATTTCTATAGAATTGATAATCTAAGTGATATATTGTAATAAAATCTAAATTTGACTGGATCAGATTTAGATACACGACTCATATGAGTTTTGACCTTTAGTGTAGTCTTGGCTTGGATTCTCTGGTCATTTACAAACAATCTGAAGAACAGCACCTGGGTAATTAAAAACATCGTTTGACAGAGGGAAGCTATAACCAGAGTTTAGGTGATTTACCAAAATCTCCTGGGCACCCTATGACAGAATTAAGAAATTAACCAGTCCAAGCTGGCCCAGTATGTTTTATTCTTCTCTTGCAGTGAATGACACTAAGTTTGTATTACAAATCCAGCCTCTAAAGACCCATAGAATCCTAGAATTACTAAGGTTGGAAAAACCTCTAAGATCATCCAGTGCTTTCAGGTAGCTGCAGACTAAACACCTCCAGCTCCCTCTGCTACTCTTCATAAGATTTGTGCTCCAGACCCTTCACCAGCTTCTGCAGTAATTTTCATCCAACAGAGGAAAATTTGCTTTAAGCTCTGTGAACTTCTATTTGAGTGGTGGTCACTGGGAAATTTGCAGCTGTTAGGAAAAATACAAAGATTATTTGAGATGGCATGGAGCAGGTCACAAAAAAGCAGATAATTTAAAGGGTTGCCCCTCTCTGACTAATGTCCAGTAACTAACTATGTATGAACTCCTTGTCCTTGGAGCACAAGCCAGATCACTGGTGTGAATTTTACACAAAGTGGATATTACTTTGCAGAGCAACTGATGTGGAAGTCACACAAGACCAGATTCCACACCTTAGCTAAGGGGAGATAAATCACAGATCAGTCCTTAGCTAACTGTTAAATTTAGCTCTTCCATTTTATAGTTTCATAGTCATCTCTTCTTCTTTTGTAATCCTAGAAAGAAATAGAGTTTTTGTCCACCTATGCTTTTCAAATTCTAGCTGTGATTATATATGCATGATTATATAGATGTGATTAAAAGTTCTTTATAATAAAGAGTACCTACAGTGACACACATTTGAAATCTACATTCTGCATCTGGAAAGACTGAGTGGGGATGGGTGACTTGTCACAGGCAATAAAAAATGTCAGTGGCACATGTTTGTGTGTAGCCTGTGAATGCTGTTTGATGTACTTATCAGTTTCTTCCTACACTATGCTGTAGTTACTGAACAGCACAGCTTGGCTATTGATGGGTAAAAGAAGTAGAAGATAAGAGAATAGGCAGACAGTGATTGGGATTCTGCAGATGATATTTTGCAGGTTGGAAAGGACAAAGACAATCTGCAAGCACCAGCAGCTGATATAGCCTCAATAGGAAATAATTCTGGGCTTGGAGACAGAGAAAAAACATATGCACAGTAAATCATGCAAATCAAGTCTTAATGGTGGTGTATTTGACAATAAGGCAGAAAATTATGGAGTTGGAGGTTGTTTCTTGTTCTTTTTCTCTCTTTTTTTTTTTTATAGCATCAATTTTTAAATAAACTTCTTGTTGGAGTGATCAGCTATTAACCTCTTAGCAAGCAAAAGGCTGTGGTGGCAGAGCATACTGGGATAACAGTAAATTTTTTATTGGGGAGACTGAGGATTGAACAATCGTCCCTCTAGGTCTTCTTTATTGACTTTCCTGGGTCCCCTGAGAAAATCACAAGTGGTTAAGAAGCAGCCAATTGGTCAGAGGAAATGGGGCCAGTTTCCAGTATTTAAGGGCGACAGGTTCTTTTTCACACTTCATTATTTCCAGTTAACTGCTCATTCTGTTAATATTTAAATCTTTTTTAAAAGCCAACCAAATAAACAAACAAACAAAACCAACAGAGAACAGTGAGACGGTTTCATGCCTGTTTCCCTCTGTAAAATCCCTGGAGCACTTCCCCTTGGAGTGGATGCTTTCCAGAGGAGGAGAGCCAAAGGGAGCTGCCGGCAGTTCCTTTGTCACTGTAGCATCCCGCAGGAGGGAGAGTGTGATACTTGGGGATAGAGCTAACCACCAACTGTGGCACCGTGCCATGGAACTGTCAAATTATCTGGAGAGAGGATGGTAATGAATGTGCATCACTGCTACATACAATTTGCTTTTAAGCAGGTAGGTAGGGCTGTGACTGAACAGAAGCCATTAAATTATGAACAGAAGGAGAGCGATCCAATTTTCTGCCTTGCTAAGGATATGAATAGTTTTAATGATAGCTGAAGACTTTCAGTTTGCCCTTCCTTTTGTAATTTTCCTCAATTGTTTCCTTCAAGTACAGCAAATCTAATTCTCTAGTTCATGCCATCAATGTAGTGCTGGTCTAATTTCATAGATGTTTTTTGAAGAAGCAGAGTTTTGTTTTAGTGCAATGGAAGGAAAAATGAAGTTCATTGTTCAAAAGCTCCTCTGGCAATGAGATAAACGGAATATCTCATTTTACCTCCCTTCTGTTTCATTACTGGAATGTTTTCTGCAAGAGGAACTTGAATAGTCTGTGCTGCATCTATGGAGCAAACTAAAGAACTGTGGGACCCAGAGTTTACTGTGAGTGCAAAAAGTACACTCACAATCGGGAGGTTCTGTGACCCACCAGCGGTGGACATGCCAACTGCAAACACTTTTAGTCTAATCTTAGTGGCAAAGTTGTTTCTGGCCCAGATTTTAGTCACTATAAGATCATACTCTAGGAAGGAAATGGCTGTGCTCAAATGTATATTTAGTAAAGAGACCTACGATATAAATTCTAGAGTCAGATCAGTTCCAATAAGATGAAAGACTGTTTATAGTGAATTCTGTCTGCCAGTATTTACCTTTTCTGCACTGCTGAGCCCTTTCTCCGTTTCGTTAAGATATAATAGAAAAATTTATATATATGAATTTTTTACAAGGGGGTCTTTCTGCTATTGCAAAGTGACCTTAAACTCTGTACCTTAAAAGGTAGAGTTAAAACATGTGTGCATTAAAGATACTTTCAATGCATAGTGCATGTCTTTGGAATAGCTTTTATCTAGTTATGATTAAAAACATTTCACCACCAAGACAACTTGATGGTTTTGTGACTTATTGACTGCCCTGTTACTGTGTAACATAGTTAATTGGCTCTCTGCTTGCTTTAATCTTGGATGTTTGATTCTGCTGAGTCTTTAAAACACATTTTTGACTACATCATCCTGTATTTAAAAGTATTTAAAATAAATGCCTCTCAAATGATTTTTTTTTTTTTGCAGTTTTAATAAGTTCTCTTTAACAAATAAATGGGGGAAGGAGTGGAGACAAGGGAGAATGCATGAAATATTAATAAAGGCCAATATGATAGAGTCAATAGATTGAGCTTGTTAAGATAAAAGAATGTTTTGCAAAGTGTTCAAGTTTGGATTCTCAGCTGGGGCAGTGCGAAATAGCTCTGTGTAGATCACACTTTCCTTTTCCTCTTTCCCCTGTTTTGACACAGGCAGAGCCAGCAGGAGGGAAAAATTTCTCACTTTTTACCTATTGTCTGTCTGTAATGGTCAGGAGGAACTAGTTCTTCCTGGAGATCTTGCATGCTGACTTTGGATGCTAAAACAGTGTTTGGAAGAGATGGATAAAATGTGGATAGGGCCAACATAATATCAGGTACATCCTGTGGGGGACCTGTCATTCTCTCAGGGGTGGTGCCACTGGCCTGACCATGGATGCTGTAGATATATGGAGGTGGATAGAGGTGCATGGCTTGTGACAGTCACAAATAAGCCTCTTAAGAAAAATGTGAGTGGGGTGGGTGTGTGTGTAGGGGTCTTAAAATGCAGTGAGAGCTGGGCAAGGGCAATGGGTGCAGGATGATTGGGTCATAGGCCCATCCTGCTCCGGCCAAGAGTTTCTACAGCACATTTGCTCCCTTTGAGGCTCTGGGGAGCAGCATGAACCTCATCTCCTCACTGGGACAAAGGCATCTCCTTCTCCAGCCAGGTGCCAGGGGGATCAGCTTGTTTGCACACTGACAGAGAGCAGGTGTCTTCAGTCCAGCACCTCCATCAGAGCCTATCCTTTAAAAACCCAACCTAAAGCATTAGGTAGGTACTTGTGGGAGTGTCTGTGACAGACAGATCCCCCTGGGGGGCTCGGAGAGGTGGGGAATGGCTCGGGCAGGCTGCAGGTCTCTCACGGTGCTCCCTGCATTCAGCAGCTCAGGGTGCTGGGACTGAGCCCTGCACACGATGCAGGACTGGGATAAGCAGGGCTCACCCCACTGCATTCACCTGACACTTCATACTGACCTTGTGTAGGAGAGGGGAAAATACATTAAATATATAAATTTTTAATTGTCAGGAGACAGAACTGAAGTCCTGATGGATTTTAAAGGTGTGCTGTGAAGGCAGTGGAATGTTGTGAAGGATATTAAAAGGATACCCCTCTAGGGGTTTGTTTTTTACACACATGAATCAGAAGGACATAATCTTGGGAGAGTTTCCCTGTTCAGCCATGCAAAGGGTTTTTGGTCACTGTTATACTTCTGGTGATTTCTGTGAAGTCCTTGCAGAAAAATGGAGCCTTGGAGAAAATATTCTGTGAAGTGAGGTGTCTGCATGGTTTTGTGTCTCCTGAAAGCCTGCTTTTTGTGTAGGACAAAGTGTCAATTAAAGCCATTCCTGTAACTTGTCGCTAGAGGGACATGAAAATATGGAACAGATCAGATCCTGTTGTTCTTAGTTATTGCCCTTTAACGTGAAAAAATGCAACAGGCATGACTTAGGCCTTTCTGTTCTCTGACTGAATGAAAGAGCTTTAAAACATGATCTTTGAGCTATTTGATGCTTGTTGAAAAAAACCCTAACACAGACTGGTGCTGAAGACACTGCAATAGTGTAGAGGTACACCAGCAAGTATTCAAATAAGATGCAAAGAAAATCTTCAAGTAGAAGATACAAAGAAACAGTGCCTTTTACAGTTCTTTGCAAATTAGCCTGCTAATACCAGGTATTTATGTTAAGCATAGCCACACACTTGCTCATATTCATTTTAATAGTGGAGATGAACAGTATTAGCCCTGCTTTCAGCCTAGGGTGTGATCTCAAGCCATGAAGCTTTCAGTGCCTCCTCTGGGCTGTTTTTGGCAGCCGTAGGGAAGAAGGAGGCTTTTCCATGGGCTTTTCCCAGAGCAAAGCTGCAGTGTGCACAGCTGGGAGGCAGCACTGGAACTGCTCCTTCCCTCTGTGAACAGCTCTCCTCCACCCTTGTGCCAAAAAAAGCCCAGCTTCCACCCTCCCACCTCTGGCACTAGACTGGGAAAGGAGCATCCTGGGACTGGTCAGAGCTGGCAGGCAGCAGCTGTCACCACTGTCCCCCTGTGCTGGAAAGCTGCTGCTGCCAGCTGAGAGCTGTGGGGCCTGCCTGCCTCCCAGGCTGGAGTGCACCCGTGCCTGCTGGCTGCCAGAGGGGCCCCAGGCCACCATCTGTGCTCCAGGTTTGCAAACACACAGCCACGGCACAGCACGGGCAAACTGCTCCGAACTTAGTGATGTTCTTCACGTTCAGCCTAAAATAATCTTGTGGGCACACAAGGTCTGTGCAATCAAAAATTAGCAGTAACCAGGTCCTAGCTACAAGTAATTTGTGGGGAAGCAAATGTGACACCACTCCCTAAAATCGCTTCTTTTTTTTTGGAAAGCTACTAAGAAAGCACAGCTGAGGCATGCTCTCTCTTGGCCAGCCTGTCTTTCAGACTGCTCCAAGCACACTTTAATTTTATCTGGCTCACAGACACAGGGCTTGCAGTCATTTTGCATTACCCCCTTTTGCCTCTCCTCCATCTCCACCTGGCCTTGGCTGCCTGAGGGTGCCTCCAGCTCTTCCCTCACACCAGATACCAATATAGTGAAGAATTTTGGTGCCCAAATGGATAAGAGCATTTCTGTTTCTGCATGGGGGATGGGAGGAGAGTGCTGGAGACATTCGTGTCCCCTGACTCTGTTCCTGATGGGGGATTTTACCTACACCCCCTTCATCCACAGCAACTTCAAGGGTGCTCAGAACTGTTTTCCTTTCCAAACAACTCCTTGGGTGGCTTTTGTTCTGCATGGAGTAATTAAGGAGAGGAAGCTGAGCCCTTTCCCCTCATGCCTTTGTTTCTCCTGTGTATCACATTACAGGTGCAGGGGTCAGAGTGTGACCATGTCAAAGACTGGTGGCAAGAAATAGCTGCAGAAGAGGATTTCTGCTGCTGCTGATCTGGTGGAAAAGCAGACAGAGGATGGCCTCTTTTCTTGCTTCATCTCTCCCTCTCTCTATCTATCTATCTATTTATTTATTTTCTGACTGGGTTTTATTTTATTTTATTTTTAAAGAACGCAAATTCTCAGGAGAGCATTCAGGTCTAGCTTGTCCCTCATTAGCTTTTGAACTGTTACTGGTGTAGCATGATTAGTTACATGTTGTACCTGTCACTGCCTCTGCCCTTTGTTCAGCCTAGCTAAAATACAGTAGTACCTCATTCCAGTGATAGACTTGACCTAGAGAAGAATGTGCAAATTCTTACAGAAAGTGCAATAATTGCAATTGATTTATTCTTCTATGGGGAAATAATATCTGTCTCAAACAATAACATCAGCTTTCTCTTAATTGCATTACATTAATATCATATTAATCTGTATTCATATCCACATCCAAAGCTGTGAAGCACATTTGGGTTGTGTTGGTTTTTTTCCCCTACCCTTATGACACACACAACTCTCAAAATAAGTTACCAAATAGGGAAAGCCCCTTTCTTCCCATTCTGTAGATGAAAGACAAAAGGGAAGAAAAATAATTTTAAATAATACGTGGGTCTATAATCAGGAAAGCAGTATCTTACCTACCCCAGCCCCATATTTATCTTTGTTGTTAATCCAGTGGTGGGGATTATGCTGTACTAATGATGTGTGGGAGCTCCAGACTATTTTTTATTCCTGGCTTGCAGCATCTGCTTTCAACACATGTCTTTTGGGCACATATGAGACCTTTTGGCTACCTACCCTTAAGCCCACCTGTCAGGATGGCGTGGTGCCTGCTCATGAGCGTGGCCCAGCTGCTGGGGCAGGGAGGAAATCAGCCTCTGTGGCCCTGTAAATGCTTCTCCATTGCAGGACTCCTCCCTCCTCTCCCAGTCCCCAGCTGCAGGTGGCTTTGGGGAGCCAGCAGCCACCTGATTCCCAGAGGACAGCACCCCTGCACAGCTGCTTGGGGTTTCTGATGGGTCACAATGGCAGATCTGAGCTGGCATCAAGCAAGAGGGATGTCCTGGCTCAGCAGCCCCTCTGGGGTCCCATGGGGTCCCTGCAAACTCCAGCTACACTGAGCAGGAGACTGGGACACAGCTGACACCCAGCCTGTAAATCCAGCCCTTTTCAGCAGGGCAGGGTCATGGATAAAATCCTGGTCACTTTTCTCCTTCCTGAGATCGACCTATGCAAGATGTGGCACCTCATGAGAAAGTTCTTTTTACCAGCATGATTCCTTTTAAAATAGCTATATTTTGTGAATGTTGCCTGATTTTTTTTGGAAGGGATGAAACTTCAGTTCAGAGGCAAAATTCCCAAAGTGTTTGATCTTGTCAAAACATCAAATTTCACAGCATTGTATTTGGCATACAGACTTTTTCTTTCTTTTTATTTTTCTTTTTTTTTTTTTTTTTTTTTTTTTTTTTGTTTTTTTTTTNGTTTTTTTTTTTGTTGTTTTTTTTGTCTTTTTTTCCCCCTGATTTTCACTATGAGAAGCCTGCTTGAAAGGCAGGGTTTGTTTTTCAACTTTTGTGCAATTGGACACATTTGCTTACTTGGAACCCAATAACATGGAGCTCTCCAAAGTCGCTGTGGGTTTAGCTTTGGCAAAAATTATACCTGTTCTGTTTTTTCAAACTGGAAAAGCAGTCAAAATGGCAGGATTTCCCATGAAGTGATAAGTCTCATTTCTCCTCTGCTTTGGCTAGGTTCAAATCACCACAGGGAGAATTTTTCCAAGAAGGTTATTTATAACCTTTTGAATATGGAAACATTTCAGTGTTTTCAACCTGCAGCATGTGGAAATAATCAGGGAAACAAAACATTTCCGTGGTTTTTGATAACAGAAACAACAGGTGCTGGGTGCAGGAATAGTGAAAGAGGAATGGGAATTAAAGTACTTTTCATTGCATAACATTCAAGGAGGCAGTCAGTGGAAATGCCCAAAGAGAGGGGTTGTCCCAAACACAAAGAAGAGCTTTACACACCCTGCACTAATTACATTGAGAAACCTTTTGACACAGGACGTTGTGGAGGCCAAAACTGTAAAAACTGTAAATGAGTTCAAATTGGGAGCAACAGATTAGATGTAGGAGGTCTATCAGGAGCAATTATGATATTCCAGATGTTACTTCCAGCTCAGGAAGTCCTTGAGCAACAGACTGCTGGAAGAATTCCTCTATTTCCTCTGCCTCCTATGGCTTTTCCTTAATTGTCTGCTGCTGTTGGAGGAAGAGTAACAGGTTGGGGGATCCTTGGTCTCATCCTGTCCTTGTTTCATTGGCTTGTCAGAGAGCTTGGACAGCAGCCATGGCAAATGGAGGGTGTAACAAGAGACTCCGAATGAAAGAAGACAAAACAACAAAAAGCACAGTTCCTTTGGTTTGCATTTCTTTGAAGATTCATTTCAGACAACCCTGTTTTCTAACCTCAGTGGTATCTCAAGAGCTGCAGGACACTGAGCAGGGAGACCCTGCTAGGAAAGTGCAAACTGCACACCAAGAGCAGACAGAGAGCAGGAGAAAAGGAAGATGAAGGTTTGGAGATGGTGAGAACAGAGGGCCCCATTTGGC
This sequence comes from Chaetops frenatus, assembly GCA_013400775.1. Classification (NCBI taxonomy): domain Eukaryota; kingdom Metazoa; phylum Chordata; class Aves; order Passeriformes; family Picathartidae; genus Chaetops; species Chaetops frenatus. The sequence continues at coordinate 494,125 of VZTR01021630.1, read as the reverse complement.
ACATATTTAATGCTTATCTTAGTGTTTAGTATTTGGCACCCAGTTACCATAGTGATGTGATTGGCAGCTGATTGACAGGATTACGTAATGGAGCTGTCTCTGTGGAGCAAAAGCCATATTTTCAGGGGAAAAATATCATTTTGCTTCTGGGGATGGGACCAGTGCACAGTCTGCTTGGATGAACTGAGGGTTTTGAACAGAATTTTCTCTTTAAGCAACTAAATATTAACAACTCCTTCACTGTGAAATGTGAGTGAAAGACAAATAGCCATCAGGACTTCAAGGGTGTCTAGACATCTCATCATCCTCCTGACCATCTGACAGACCCTGAGGCAGCTGCCAGGCTGGCAGCACTGAGTGCCCACTGAGCAAGCAAGGGGGCACCCCAGCCTCAGGGAACTCCTGCTTCAATGCAGGCCTAAACCCAACCCCTTCAGAAATGTCTCAGGAGAAAAAGTTGCAAATAAGCACAGTGGCAACAAAACACAGTACAAAGAATTGGTGGAGAGCACAGCAATTTTCTGGTTGGATATTTAAAATACACTGGTTTTAGTAACTGAGGCACCGTGGTGGGCATGACCCAGCCTTGTTTGCATTTGAAGGACAAGTGGTTTGCCAGTTTTCTCACAGGACATTTACCACCTCAGTAACAAGCATCTCAATCCCACCAGTGCTTTTTCTCACCTGGCATTTGCTTGTTTTTTGAGAATGTGGGGCTTGTTGTCCCTGGTGATGTAATCCTGGGATTTGCTCTCAGGTCACTGGGATTCCTGTGTGCACTGAGGGTGTTTTGATAGATTGTTAGAAAGAGAATGAGCTTCTGCAGGGACTGAGTCCACAGAAAATGTGGCTGGAGTGCTCCTGATGGCATCCCTTTAGGAGATGCTCTCTAATGCCCTTTGCTTCCAGGGAGAGCTGATCACAGACCCTGAACTGACTCTAAAGGGTGAGCAGAGAGTGATGCCAGAGTTCCCAACCCTCCTACTTAAAAGCAGGTCAGGCAGGAGCTCACTCTTACCTGGAAAAGCTCAAAGTAACACAATAATAAACCCTTCTGGCTGCAGATGTAGGACCCTGGTTGGCCACACTGAGAGGAGAAGGTGTGAGAAGATGGTCACTGCCCCTACCCCAGGGACCTCAGCTGCTGAGGGAGCAGCAAAATTCATCTCCCACTCCCAGCTGCTCCCTGGAGAGGCCATGGTCCTCTGTGGCCCCAGGAACAGGCTCCACACTGGGTTTCTTTGTGGCAGAGCTAATCTATGATGGAACAGACGTCCTGCCCACCCAATTTACGAAGAAGAATAGATTTTCTCTTTTCCAGACCATAATTAAGCACTAGTTATGTAGTAGATCAACATTCAGGGGGTTGCAAAGCCAGGGAAGGCCCTGCTGCAGGGTACAGGTGCTTGCAGTGCAGAGAGCCCGTAGGGGGATGCACACCTGGGGGATGCACACCTGGGGGATGCAGGTAGGTGCTGGACAGCTCCTGGATCTGCTCTGGGCTTGTGCTGGTGCCTGAGCAGCGTGCAGGACCCTCCTTGTCTGCAACAGCGACTTGTACGTGCTGCAAACTGCTCTCTCCAGCTCTGGGTGAGTGAAGGAGCTGCTCTTGGCTGCCTTTGGATGGTCACTGAGCAGCTTCTGTAGCCAGCGAGTCCTTCACTGTGGGGCACAGCACGGAGCTCTCTGCTCTGCATGTGGGGAGAAGGGGGTCCCAGCGATTCTCCTGGCACAGCCACAGCACTCATGCAGTGGTGGGAGGGCTGGGGAAAGCTCCTGCCTTTGCCAGGCAGGCTGGAGAACAGGAGCAGCTTGTGGGGCTGGGATATACTCACCCCAAAGAAACACTGAACACAGCAGGGGAATGCAGGGGATTAGATTTCACTAGCTAGCAAATTAAGTTTCTGTAACCCCTGACCAAAATTCATACTATCAGCTGGAAATAATAAATTTAACTGGTTTCATATGGCCTTAAAACATCCCATAAACAAAACTCAGTTTTTAGGTTTCCTTTTAATCTCCACTGTTCCTCTCTCTTTCAGCAGGACCTAGGAAAAATATCCTACTAAAGCCAAGGCAAAGACTCCCATTGAGTGCAATGAGAGCTGAAGCTGACCCTGTACAGGGCAGCTTTATGGGTCTGTGCTCAGAGAGCTGCTGATAGAGAGTGGGAGCTCTGGAGCACGTGTGTTCCTTTATAGAGATGCTTTCCTTTGGAGGTGCAGCAGTGACAGCACCACCTGTGTGCTCTCACACACACACACACACACACACAGAGGCCACGGAGGAGCCATCCATCTTGGAAAACGTGTTGTGCCTTTTAAGTGTTTCTATATCAAAGACTGATAAATAAAACATGGGTTTAGTGTTAAAAGGAAAAAAAGAGCCCTTTTAACAGATTAAAGTGCTCACAGTGCCTGACACTGTGAAATAGGAGTGTTGAGCAGCAGGGCAGTTAAGAAAAAGGACTGGTTATGCTGACAGGTACAAACTGTTGTGTGTCTTGTAGCAGTCGCTGGCAGAAAAAAAGCCCAAAATCTACCTTCCCAGCAAAGCCTTCCTGGAAGGTAACAAACTGCAGCCCAAAAAAAGCCCAAAATCTACCTTCCCAGCAAAGCCTTCCTGGAAGGTAACAAACTGCAGCCCTCTATAGCTAAACTTTTGTATGCTCTCCAGCTAAATGTCGTGAGAAGCAGCTTTCCTCCCTGAAGAAAGAGGAAGAAAACTGTTTTTAAGCCCATAAAAATAAATAAGCAAACAAAATCAGCATCCTCTCAATTGTTATAATGGTTTATTCCAGCAGATAGAAAGCCCTGCTTAGTTTTGCAACATTTTTTTTCCTTAGCATCCTGATTCTTCCTAAAGCCCAGCACATTGTGTTGGGTCCTTAACTGATTTACATTTGTTCCTCAGCAGTTGCAAAATCAGTAATAAAGCCTGATACCCTTTCTTATCCTTCACAGCTGTGAACAGAGAGTGCAGGACTCCTAAAGGCTGTATTTGTACAGAGACATTTCTCCATTCAAAGGAGCATTAACTAATTACATTTATTTGGCTGATCAGAAAAGCTGATCATTAAAACTGATTTTTCTCTCACTCTTTCTGAACCTGTGTTACCTTGGTAAAGGTGAGTCTTACAGCAGAGGTCACTGAAAATCCTCCTGAATATTTTATCAGTTCTGCTCCTTATGGCTTAGTCTACAAAGACAAACCCTTATGTGTGAAGGGCACAGAGCTGAGACAGGGAGAGGAGGGATAAACCAATATCTGCCCCTGCTTTTCTTTCTGACCAGAACAGAGAGTATGTTGTCTGTGGAAGTTGGAAATAGAATTTGTGCAACATTAGGATCCCACTTGATGTGGAGTCTTGCTTATAATAGCTAAAAAGAGCCCCAGTGAATGTGAATGAGAGCCAGATGATTTTGCTGTCAGGCTGGTAAGGAGCAGTTTTATGATGCCAGCTTTTAGGATATCACCTTTTAGGATAAACTTGCTTACTGCTCTCATGGATTTGAAATGTTGCAGCACACAGCAAGCCCAGGTTAGAGCACAGCCAGGCAAATCTGTGATGCTCTTTCCCTAACCCAGCCATAGAATGTGGCCATGCAGTGCCCAGTGTGCAAAAGCCATGCTGCTGCCTCTGCCACATGAGAATCATCTCCACAGTCATGTAAACCATTTCCAAAACGCCCCAGCCAGTAAGACACGTGGCCAAAGGCAAATGAGGGGAGCCTATAAAATTAAATTGCATTATTTATTGGAGAGATCTAAGTTCTATCTTGCCCCAGGGTGTCATTATGCACCTCTACTCCATGCTGATAATAGTCCTCTGCAATATGATAATGACTTTGATATCTTTTAAAAACGATGATAATTTAGCACCTCTGTGAAAGACACCTTTCCTAGACATACTGGCACCCCTTACAGACCTTGGTGCTCCTGCAGGGACTAAATGGGAACAGGGTCTGACAAACCACATTGGATTTCCCCTCAGCAAGGCTGACTTGACTCTGTCAGCAAAGGGATGCTGGCCATGGAAGCTGCTGGTGTGGGGTGTGGGGCTGTACTGCCATGGTAGCTGGTGTTAGGTGAGGGCAAAAGGGAGGTGAACACTGACACCATAACCATCTAGAACTGCCAGAGATATTGACTCTGTCCTCCATTCAGCAGGAGAGAAGGATGCAGTTTTGTGTCTGACAGGTTAGCCCACCCTGTGTTCAGTAGGCCTTGCTTAATGTTATACCCCATGTGAATTTTCTATTTACCTTTCATTTATCTCATGTCACTCATCATTAGAATCCTTCCAGCCTTAGCAGGTCAGAGTCCCTTACACTATTTCCCTATATTTCAAAACTGATGGGATGAAGTAATGGGGGAAAATGCTTCTGCCTACAAGAGGCCATTCTGATTTTCCTTTTTAAATTAATATTTTGTCCCAAATCCCGGAGGAAGCTTACACTTTGGTCAGAAAGTCTTGGATTTTCCATGGTACTGTTTAACTCCAGTGCACTCACGAGGCAATGGCTTTGGTGAAATCCTTCTGCCATTATAGGGCTTGTATAGAGCTCAAAAGCAGCCTGAGACTTCTCACTTTCTAGTTTTATATAATTTATTTGCTTATTTATTGCAGAATTGGCAGCCTGTGGGTCGATAGCTGATTTTTGCCCAGACAATATCTGCTGCAGGGCACTGAGCATTCACAGGGATTCTCTGCCCACCTCCTTCAGCCCTGACACTCAGGGAGCATCTCATGGCCTCTGCTGACACTGACAATTAACATCAATTACACCAGCAGTTTTGTAGGGTGAATATTTGCCCACTGGGACCCTGAAAGAGACCTACTCACTTCACAGAAGCTGCCTGATGTCTGCTAGAAAAGAATGATTTACTGACTAGGGCTGGGCTCCAGCAGATGACCGAGGTGTTGTCAGTCTCCCCTGACACCCTCAGCCTGGCAAACCTGGGCTTCTGAAGGAGTTAATGGCACCCACCATCGAGGTTATTCCTTCCTTCTTTTAAAAATTGCTTTGGAGATTTGGGATTTAATCCTCCCTTTGCCCTACCATGGGAGAGGAGCAAAATGGATTGTCAGATCCATACCCTGTGGAAATTACCCCTCCCCTGCTGCACCTCCTAATGCTGTCAAGTAATTTGTTGGGACTTTTGAGCCTAAGAGAGGATGTTTGCTCTGTCACACAGAGCAGAGCACTACAGAGCCCAGCAAAGAAGGCAATCTCCATTATCTCTTCTTGGATCTGTTCCTGAAATCTGCAGGGTTTTGGTTTTTTTGTAGTCTGCCATGTAGTTGCCATCATAGTCCAGCCAGAAGAGGCAGGTGTGGTAGAAAAAAAGGGTGTGAACTGGTATGACAGTGAAAAAGAAACACTTTTAATGAGAAATTATGCTGAAGCAAGCTAAAACAGCATATTCATTCCTCTAAATTTCTGTTTCCTGTAGCCATTTTCCCTGCATGACTGCCCTTTCTTTCCTCTTATTACCAACAACTGTTGTTGTCCGTGGCATGGTATTAACTTTTTTTAATACCCTATTTTAAAAATTAATGTATTTTTAATAAAATGTCCCAATTTATCATGCAAAGAAAATTATCGATTAAGAGGTACAATATATACTGGTGCAAACTGTAACTTTCTGAGATCCTCCAGCATACACTGCTGGGCAGCAGCAGCTTCTGTTCAAAAAATAATGTTTCTTTTGTCAGCTGAATTCTCAATACTGATGTTGACATGAATTATAGCAGAAATACACACAATAGTGACATTATGGTGTGTAATTGACTATTTCAGGCCTAAGCCGGAGTGTTTTACATATTCTTGTGGTAACAATATTGTTTCCTTGCTCTTCCTTTATTTTAGAGTTGTTTTGGGGTGACTTTCTTTAACCCCCCTCACTCAGTAATGAACACATTTATTTTCACTGCCAACCATTTCAGCCACTGTATAATTTCTACTGAATACTGGAAGCTCAGCAATTCCTACAGTTCCTCATTGTCTCAATGAGAGAAGTTTGAGATTCTGGTCTCTCCTCTTTTTGCCTTGCTTTGCACCTATTTGGTGAAAGGAAACCCAAAATATGTTGATATTTGTGTCAAGGCTGAGGCCCCACACTTCAGCTTCCTCAAGAGCTGTGACCAGCCTAGGGCTGAGAGCAGTGCTGGTGATTTTGCTCAGCTTCAATCACTAAGTTTCATGGTTATACTGCTTCCAGAACTGTCTTTGCAAGACTTTCCTCACTTCTTCCAGTCTGAAGTCCAGCTTTCCCCAAGGCAGAGCCCTGACCTGCACTGCACCTGGGGGTACAGGTTGTCTGAGGTGAAAGTCCCTCTGGTCCCCCACAGTGCCTGTCCATGAGGCTTAAATCAGAACTCAACTCTGAAGTTTTTCTTTTCAGGTGTCTGGAAAGAGAAAATTTATTTTCTTAGAGAAGTTTACTTTATTTGTCACTATACTTGTATTTCCTTAATAAAGGCATTTTATGTACCAAGAGAAGTTTAGTCCCCCTCCTCTTTTCATTTAAGGGCTAATTCATACGCAAGCTAATTTGTTCTGGCTATTATCACAATTTATTTCCATTGCTACAGGGCAGCCAATAACTTTAATAAAGGAGGTTCCAGTTACCCAATCTTCCCAGTTAATAAACTGCATTGAAATACTCAGAATGAATTGTCTCCCACATGCTACAAATACAGAAAATTACCATGCTGTAGTGTTATCACTACCACACAGGTACAATTAAATGTGTGTTATGCATGGAGCTGCACAGAACACTACCAGTAATGTCAAATGCAATTAAAAAGGAACTATTGTGTGGCTCCATCTGAAAAATCAGCCTGTTTGTATGTACTTTACACAGGATTACTCACTGGATAGGGCAATATTGAATCATTTGATGCTTGAGATTCATGAGAGAGAGCTAAGTAAACAAAGGAGCACAGCCTGCCACAGAGGTGGTTAATAGTGAGGAGCTAAGGCCTTCCACCTTGGAAGAAAGCATGAGATATTTATTTCCTGCATCACTGGGTCACTATTTGTTCATTAATGTTGACCTTATTGGGTGTAGGCAGTGTTCAGAGGGTCGCAGGTTTTGTTCAGCCATGTGCACTATCCTTCTCCTACAGAAGTGACAGTTTTATACAGGTCCCCTGCTCTCTTTAATAGATCATCTTTCCATCTCGTTATGCTCTAGTTCTTCTCCCTTTATCTTTAAATCCTTAAGTCTTGACCTTCTTTTTATACCCCTGTCAGTGTGAAGACACCCCAGATCCAGGCAATCGCTACACTAAAAACTCTTCCCATCTTCCCCTAATTGAGCTCTTGGAAATAAAATCCCCTCTTGTGACCCATCACTATATTAAATAAATATGAGCTTAGTGTTCTGATTACTTTCATTTGGTGGTTTCTTTTGCTTAAAATGCAAAAACTACAGTATTTTTGGACCAAATTCCAGGGTGACTAACAGCTGAACAAAGTTCTGCTAAGTCTCTGTAAGTTGCCCTAATCATCCTTATTCCCATGTGTGGGGACTTACCAAACCAGGACAGCATTAGGGAGGGAACCTCTCAGTTAGGAACATTTTAAAACAGAAATGGAGGTACTTTTTGATGGTGAGTTGATCATTTAATACCTTGATTCACTATCCACTTCATTGCGGATACTAGTGGGAAAACATTTTTATTTTCTTTGAAGATAACAGGATAAGCAGAGGAACCCTGGTTGAGAGGAGAACTCCTGGGGCTCTGGGTGCTGTTCACACCACTGCAGGTTATCACACCTCAGCATGACACTGACCTGATTGTGTGAGTACTGCCCCTGGCAAAGCAAAAGGAGTCCAGGAACAGATGTTACCCCATATTTTTTACTAGTCCTGGATGATTTTTTCTACCCCTTTTCAATTATTTGATTTAGGTTCTCAAATTGACACCACAGTTCCAAGAAGAAATGAAAAGCAATGCCTGAATATGCTGCATTTCATGTTGCCATGTAACATTTCATGTTTTCTTGGTGCCAGGCTTTGCCAAAGAGAAGCATAAAGTGCAACATTTCCAAGAGCATGTCCTTGGATAGAAAAAATCTGCACAGCTGCACCCAGACCACAGGGGCCACAGCACCTCACCCTTATCAGTGTTGAGCTTTGTTTTTATTCCTTCATTACAATGCTCAAAACAATTGAAATCGTGGCTTAAATAACAGCTATTCCATTAAATTATTCAGAATTCATTCCTTTAAGGGAGTGTTTTAGTGTTGTCTCTCTCAGAACTGCTGAGGTCTACAGTTCTGGCTTCCTGGGGAACATTCCTGGAGCTGGAACAACCCTTACCAGATGTAAATTTGGTAGTAATCTTGTGTTGGAGCTGTCAACCCAAATTCAGGCTCAGAGCACATCAGCTCATCCCAGGGCTGGTGTGCTCCTCGTGTAGCTGTTGTAGCTGTTGGAAAGCAATGTCCTCTGCAAAGTGAATGAGCTCTGTGAGGGCAGGTGCAGCATGGGGGGCACCTGGGGGCTTGGTGTGGCACAGCTCATGCCAACATTGCTTAAAATGTTGTAACTCCTGTGGAGTTACATCTCATCGAGGGCAGTGCGTGCCACAATACTGGGGGGAGAAATTGCAGCACGTCTAATTTCTGCCTCCCTTTCCCCCCGCCTTTCTCCCTGGCCCAGGTTCATGTGCATGTGCTATCCTGTGGGTGAAAGCTAATATAATGTGAATTAAAGAAAATTGCAGTACTCCCTAGCGTCCAAATCACACAGATTGATTTGCATTTACTTGTAACTGAAAACACATGGCTGGTGTCACAATCCCCTCAACACGAGCCGGGGTCGTGATGGTTCGTTTTCTGATCTCAAAGTGCAAACAAATCAGGAGGAAATTAGTTTGCATCAAAACACTACTCCTTTAACAATGCAATAGGAGAGAGAGAGAGAGGTAAAATAAAGTAAAAGAATAGAGAGAAAGAGGGAAAGTAGAATATAGCTATCAACGGATAACGAAATCCTCGTGGTCCTCTTGCCAATGGATCCATCTTCTTCCGTGGGGTGATCACAAATTGGTTGATTTTAGAGGGTCTCTTTATAGTCCTTTTCAGAAGCAAGGGGAGGCATCTGGCCAAAGAGGTGGGGGAGGTTTAGCCATTGTTCAGCTGTTCTGTGACAGCAAGTTTGACCGTGGGCTCTGCAGCAGGTCAGGGCAGAAGGAACCTTCGGCGCCGGTGCCTTGCAGTCCACTGGGGTTCCTTGGTCCAGTGGGCAGAGTGCTTTCATCTCTGGCAATGGGCACATCAGACAGTGCCTGGCACACATCCCAGGGCTCACCTGTAGGCAATGCTCAGCAGGCCTCACCCCCACCTCAGGCTGGCCAGAGTCAGGGTCTCCTCTGCCTCCCGAGCCAGAACCAGGGTCTCAGCCTCTGTCCTGGGCAATGGTCATGAGACAGATGAATCTCAAACCATCTCTCACAGCTAGTCACAGCTTAAGAAAAATAAAAAGGATTACAGCAACCTCGGACCATGACTAAAAAGAGTTATTCAGCCCTTGCATTGTATCATTTAGCTTCACAGTGCAGCAGATGCCTAATCTCACATACAACAGGCCATCTATAATCAAAGAGTTTGCTGCTCCCTGGCTGTCCTGGAACAATCACTTAAGCATTTGTCTTGACAGATACCCAAGGATCGTTTGGAGAGGGGAAAGTAGCACTGAAGGAAAAAGCCGGGTAGGAAAACCTTTGGGAGACTGATTGAAATTGCAGGTGACAAGGGGATTGATGGCAATGGCAATTAGACAGCCCCAGGGAAGTAGATAACTGTTAGAGATACGAAAGCTTGGTTCTGCATGTGATGCCACAGTTGTCCCCTGGTCGAGAGAGCGACCTGCTCTCCCCTCTCGGGTGGCAGAGTGATTTCCAGCAGGGCTCCAGCTCTGCACCTCATTGTAATTCAGGAAAGGCCAGCACAGAATATTTTCACTGTTCCCATACCCTGATGAGATTGTTCTGCCACAACGCAGTCAGTACAGTGCCTGAGAAAATTACTTTGTGAAATGCTGGGCTTCAAACCATTACCTGAAGTAAAATCCTTAAGCTGAATTTAAAACATGATGTGATGAAGGTTCTTGTCTCTTTCCCTCTCATTTCTTTTCCTTTCCTTTCCTCTTCTTTACTTCCTTGCTTTGTTTTGTTTTATTTTATTTTATTTTATTTTTAGAAATTCTTTCATATTGGAGATTGTTTGTTTTTCATAGTTCTGGGATTGTCAAATTGATGGATAACTCCAAGTAATGAATCCCATGACTGCACTATTGAAATTATCTCAACCACCAAAATGTCTGTTTAATCTACACCAGAGTGCCTGCACTCCTTTGGTGCCCAGCTAAATCAGCTAAGCATAACAAAGTACCTCCAGCACTCATTTCCAAAGATCTGAAAAGTGGTTTCCTGGTCTGAGTGTAGTTCTATGGCTGGCAGCTGTCTGGCAATGTTTCTGACAAAAATAAAGGCTGAGGGGGGCATGGGAGGAAAATTCTCTCTCTAAAAGAAAAGAGTGATTTTATTAAAATTTGAGTTCTGGCGATTTTTCTTGTTTTGTTTTAATTTCTGGTGCCAGTAAGTTAATATTCTCACTGAAGGAAATAAATATTCTTTTAGGAAAAAAGCATGGCTGCTTTGTTCTTCATTAATTGTCTTTTCTTTTTGAGTGTTTGGTATCTATTGAGGCATCCAGAACCCCACAGACATGGGCAAACTTCCAGTCTCTCTGAAGTGATGCCCAAACAGAAGAAACAGTGTGAAAGCAACATCAGTCCTGGTGCTCACACTCATCCATTGCACGAGGTCACGCTCCAATCCAGGGGCAGTCAGTCCATTTCTGGAATCAAATTCCCAGCTGTGGCTTTCAGGGGAGCATCACAGCTTCCCAGGGAACACCCCCTCCATGGTGCTGAGCTGAAGCTTGGGGTGAGTTCTTTGTGCCCTGCACTGGTGGCATTTGGGGTTCAGGCTCACCCAAAGCTGTGCCATTGGGCTTGGCCCCTGGACTCCACCAGGGAAAGGAGTGAGAGACCCAGGGGGGAGTGGGACCCTGCCTGGGCAGGGGTGATCCAGGCCCCAGCTGAGCAGGGGCTCCCAAGCCCTGCAGACCTGACAGGGCCATTTCATGGGGCTCACATCCATCCTCATCGCCCAGCTGCCTCCTCGACGTGTCACTCGCACATAAACTGGAGAGAGGTTTGTAACATAAAACAAACAACCTTTTAATCCTTCCAGGGGACTGAATGGAACTAATAACAGTCTTAAACTGGTTTCCATCAGAAAGTTGTCTGGATCTATGTTTTTGGATTCCATTACTAATCTTAAAGAAGAAAAAAAAGTGAAAATCCAAACAATATTTTTTTCTGCCTTTTATTCCTTGAGACAATGATCCCATTGTAATTGTCAGTCATTAAACAAATCTCTCTGTGCAGAATATAAAGGAAGCACAAATACTGACATCCCGAAATGAAGAGATTCATTAATCACAAACACAATGAATAATTATTTTTAAAAGAGGAAGCACAAAAGGCCTCAGGACTCGGAGCTTGCACAGTGGGATGTAGCAGCTGGGAGTATTGCAACCCTACCAGTGGTGCCTGCCCCACTCAGAACAATCTTTCCCAGAATATGTCCTGTTGGGCTTTCTGTTTGTTTCAATATACTGTTTGTTTGTTTGCCACTTAGAGCAGTCCAACTGGCTGTATTACTCAGTAGGATGCTAATAAAATTTAATAGCAAACCTTAAAAAAATGTTTATTTAAATGTACCATAGAAATGTTTCATTAAAGAAAAAATATTCCCTCCATATCCGTATGGTTTCTGTTTGAAGTGCTTTTGGATTGGACTCAAGGCATTTGGGAGTTTGCCAGGAAGGGGTGTAAACAAGGGAGGCATGGAACTTTTATTCTCAGAGAATGTATGGCAGACCCAGGGTGCAGCAGTGCCAGGATGTTTGTGCTTTAAATTCAAATCAGATACACAAAAAAAAAAAAAAAAAAAAAAAAAAAAAACCACTACTTTTACTCCAGAAAGAAAATGAGCTGGAATCACCTTATTGAAGAATTTTTATAAGAAAGGGTTTCTTGATTTCTGTGGTTCATCTCCCTGCCAGAACAAGTTTTTCTGGAATATTATTTGCTACCTGTAAGTATCTGCTAATTAGGAAGATTTGATATTACAGAGCAAAAAAATAATTCTGATTTTATGCTACCTTTTGCTTACCTTATTTATGAAAATCTCAACCACCTTTCATGGAAATCTCCCAACTATTTATCATCTGCAGCTTTTCCTTGATGTTTACCCCTACATCTCCTTTCCTGCAAGTTAGACAATAATCCATTAATCTTAGTCCAAACCACAGAGGACAAAGAGAACAATTCCTCCTCTCTTTGCAGCAACATTTCACACCCATCGGGTCGGTTATCTTCCCTTTTTTCCTAGCTGAAGCTACCCAGTTCTTCCAAAAGGGACCAATTTTGTAGACTGGTGAATGTTTCTGTGCTGTCCATATGATACCCTGTCATTGGCCCAGCTCTTTTCCTGACACGCTGCCTGGGGTATCAGCTGAGAAGCGCTGTCTCTGCGAGGCCCCATGGAAGGATTACTCCACAGGACTATTCTGTGCAACTCCCCTGTTTACACAGCCCACTCCAATATTTATTTTTTGCAGTCGTGTGACAGTGTTGACTCAAGCTCAGTCTGTGGCCCTTGGTAACCTCCAGATCCTGTTTCACAGGGTTGATGCCCAGCAGACGTTTTGCATCCGGTGTTTGTACAGTTCATTATCTCCACTTAGAAGCGCCCACTTTTCTCTGTTTTCATTGAACCATGTCCAGTTTTTCTCAGCTCATTTCACCCATTTGTCAAGCAGATTTTAAATTCTAATCCAGTCCCTCAAAATGATTGCAGTTCCTCTGTGTTTGATATTCACTCATTAAAGACTTGCCACCATGCCTTAAATCAGGGGTTGCTCTTCCTAACCAGCAAACCATGTAACAAAGTGTATGTCCAAGAGCTAAAAGACACCTGTCACATGCCTTGGAAAGGTGGGAAGAAAGTCAGCTTCAATAATGGCTCACTCAGGTTCTTGAGAAGCCCAGTATCTCATTATCCAGATGGCTTTGGGCATAGAGACAAGGGCAGCATGGCCCAGGCCCAGGGCTGTCAACATTTTATCCAACATTAAGGAATTTTTGTTACCCAAAAACCATCATATAATCACATTGAAATGCTGGTCACCCCACAAAGACACAGAGTGGAAGCTGTAATCTGTGCTAATGAGCCATTTGTAGCACAAGCGTTACTTGGCAGCTGCCATGCATGTATGTGAACATAATCTGGCATGAATGTGGACTAAAAAATGTTAAAGTCAAGTATGCCTGTATATTTTATACATTATGCACTTATATTTATTATAGATGTACATATTTTACATTGTAGGGAAAAAAATTATGATCCCTGCTCATTTGACTTCTACACTGATACTGTTTACCTATGACTGCTGCAAAGGAATCCATGGTACACTCTCCTCACTCCAGCCAAATGCATATTGCATCTCCCTCTAGTGGCTTAATCTACGTGTCCATCCTCCAACAATAAATCTAGGTATGGTACTAATTCCTTTTGTCGTGGACCAGAACATAATTCAGTCAGGAGAGGAGATGAGCTCATTTATGAACACATCTTTATTTTGAGGTATCTCCTGTTCCTGTGTTTCTGCCTGAAGTCTGCCTGGATTCTCTACTGCAGCACAACCAAACTCTGCATGTTTTGCATACAGAAGATCATGATATACATGATCCTCCTTACATATCATGTTACCATGATATATAAGGAGGAAAAAGTGGATTTCCAATTTAAAACTACTTTGGTGGTAAACTAGCAGAAACAATGAGAGAGAGGCCAAAAGTCAAGTCTCTCAGACAGCTCTGTAGTGAATATCTTGATTTTCCTTTGAAAGAGTGGAAACAAAAAGGGTTTTGGGCATCAGGCAAGTGCTGGGAAGGTTTACAGAGGTACAGCCAGAACTGCCTCTCTGTTGCATACACCCCATTTATAGTCACCATGGTTTGGAGTAGTGGCTAATGCTCAGATAAATGTCCAAATCACTTATCCAAATCACTCCCACTCAAGACACTTGTTTTCAGACTTGCAGGTAAGTCATCACCTAGATAATCAGCTATAAAATGAGGCAGTCATGGCTCTCCCTGTCACTGAAAAGTGCCATATGCCTCCGAGCACACACCACCATCCCAGCTGAAAGCCAACAACTTAACACGACCCTCTGTGTTCATTAGCAATTCCATGCCTCTCTCCAGCCCCGCGTCCTTCCTCCAGAAGACACATAAAAGCAAGGTCTTGGGCACTTGTGTTAATTAACATTCCCCCAGACCTTTTTGCAAAACTGGAGATAATAGTCCTGGTGTGCTGGCCAACTTCCAGTGTGCAAATTGCATCCGGCTTACTTCAAATTCCCCTGGCAGCTGGAGGTGGCTGAGGTGTTTGGATGTTCCCCATCCTTTGCTGTGCTCTGCACACAGAGTGAGCCAGGCTGGGAGCTGGGCTGCAGGGGCATGGGGGGGAAAGCTCCCCTTTTGGATAAGGGAACAGCTGAAGTTATGGTCAAAGGTGAACACAAATACAAGGAGCATATCCACTGCTCATATGGAAAGAAAAGAGTTTATTTACTTCCCACTGACTAGTCTCTGGCAGTAAATTAACAAGTTTTCCCATTTTTCTTCATTTTTTTTCATTACCCAGCTGCTCTTATAAATCTCTAGCTGTAAATCTGAGAGAGGAGCCTGTAACAAAGCCATAATTAAGTCTTAAAATTTAGGTGTAATTTTATTAGTTTCTGGGTCCTTATTCACATTCTCTGTGGTCCTAGACAATAGTCTTTTTCTTCTTAAAAATCTCATGTACAGCTAGTTGAAAACCCAATGTATTTATTAAAACCTTTTTTTTTTCTTAATAAAGATCAAGTACTTGCAGTTAAGTCCTTTTGGCTTTGGTATTAATACAAATTCTGTTTAGGATATTCATTTTGGGCCCTGCAACTGTATTTAAAGGCTTGTCACAGAGAACTTATCTTCAAGTGAGAAACACTAGATCAAAATTTTGCATCATTTTGCTTTAGTGTAGCTTTTCCTAGCCTGCTTCTATTCCATCATAAATTTTTATTTCTGCTGAGGTTGAACAGAGAACCTGTAGACTCTGTATCAACTGTGATGTTGATTGAGCACGGGCTCTGGTTGCCCAAGGATGTTTTGGAGTCTCCATCCTTGGAGATATTCAAAAGCCATCCAAACACAGTCCCTGGCAGCCTGCTCTAGGTGGCCCAGCATAAACAGGGCACTTGGACCAGATGATGTCCAGAGATCCCTTTGAACCTCAACCATTCAGTGATTCTGGGAATTTTCACTCATTTCACCTTGCTGCAGCTTTGGGACCAGCAGCAAGATCCAAATATAAGGCTGGCAAAGAGAAAAAACAAAAGAGCTGTCAGGAGAAAACTCCAGTTTTCACTGTGGATGTGCTGATTCTTGGGTAAATACACAGGAGAAGATTGAATGTGGGCCAGCATCTATGGGTCATATTAATTGTTTATCCAGCTCAGAATATTGTGATGATGCCAATATTTTAGGAAGAGATAATAAGAAGGAAGTGAGTGCAAGCTCTTCTTCACTCCTCAGTCTGAATATTCCATGGTTTGCAGGACAACAACCCAGCTGAGGGGAAAGGAGTACAGGTGGCAGCAGAGAGGGACAGCAGAGTATAAGGATGATCACATTTTCATGCAGCTCAACATGAAATTACTCTGCAAGAAATCAGAGTGAATATTTCCATTTTAACCCTGAGCTATTCTGAGGCCTGGGTCTCAGTCCAACTTATGTAGTCCTTTTTCTTCAAGGAAACAACTTGGTCCAAATCTAAAATATTCTGATAGGAATTTTCTGATCAAAAAGTGACATCATTGGGTTCTAGGGGACAGAAAAGACATTTCCCTCTGAGATCCCTGATACTTCCTCACTCGATGGTTAATTCTTTCTTTAGAATCTTGTCTTACATCTTTTTCCTAGAAGGTGGTAGCACAGGACAGGACAGGACATGACAGGACATTTGCCACCTTGGTTTTGGTTTGCTCATTAGGCCATCAATGAAGACTGTCCTTGAAGTTTTAGATCACTGCTTATTTCAAACTAAAATGGACTTGTCAATCTCTGGTACTAGCTTTTCAAACAAACTAAGTGATATTTATGATAGTCTTGTGTATTTATCTTCAAGATGACTTTATTTGTCCTAGGTTGTGGATCCCTGCATGATCTTAGATTATTATGATTTGTTTGTTTTATCTGCTTCTCAAAGATTTATATTCTCAAACTCCTCCAGTGGCACTAACAAAGGTTTGATAACCCAAGTGATAAACCAGTTCTGCTTTTAAGTTTCTTATAAAACTTCATTACAAGTGAAATTAATCACTGTAGATTTTAATGTGAAGAGAGGACGGAGGCTGTTATTTGATGGACTGTGTTCAAAAAGCTGTGTAAGCTTTATATCACTCTATATGATAATAAAAAATTACTGTGCAAGACCAAGGTCATATCATAACACATGAACAATAGCACAGGGTGCTCACTGACAGAGGACACTGGTTCAGCTTTATGGCTCATGCTGTAACCTTTCTCCACTTCATAGGCACTCCTGATACATCTGCACTTCAGCTCCTACCTGAAAATACACAATATTTTATGAGTAAATGGTTATATTTAGTTACAGTTTGCTCAAGAAAAGCCTGACTTACAGGCCTACGTGAATGTCCTGGACATATGTTCAACTAAAGTGATGATGCAGTTACATGAATATATTATCATTTATATCCTTATTTTTCTGTCTTGTTCAATGCTTTGAAATGCCTTGAAAGCTCGAGAAATAAGGTAGATTCTGCAGGCAAAATGGAATGGCATGGTTTGTTATGTTCTAAAATCCTCTGTCACTGGGAAAGAGTAATCATATTGAGAAGCTGTTCTTCTCATTGGAAATGAAAACTTTTTTTTCCTGCAGGAAAATAAGTGTTTAACAAAATATGTCCAGCTTGTAACTATTGGTGCATGAGAAGCTGTAATACAGGCTTCTCTGGAATGATCTTCAACACAAGTGTGTCCAACTGCAGCTCCAAGGCAATGAAAGAGAATTGTTTAACAGTGTCTCCATTCCTGCTTT
Organism: Chaetops frenatus; assembly: GCA_013400775.1. NCBI lineage: Eukaryota > Metazoa > Chordata > Aves > Passeriformes > Picathartidae > Chaetops > Chaetops frenatus. Next base: position 476,865 of record VZTR01021630.1, on the reverse strand, counting down.
TCCATGGAGTGCTCAAGCACAAAGAGTCACTTACATTTTCACAAAGTCACCCATCTGCTTAATTCTACCTTGCAGTCCTGAGACCTAAGCACAGCTTTCTTAACCCAGTGAGTAGAAGCCTTTGGACCATAAACATAAACACATGCTTGCACATGTGTGCTGCTCCCTCATAGTACCTAGTTGGGTTTGGATATGTAGCTTATAAATAAATACATAGAGGATGAAATTATGAAATTACAGTAGGACATGATCTCCAATTCTGCCAAAAGGCAACCTGTTCTGTGTCATTTTTGAGGTCTTGAGTTACCTCGTTATGCTAAATTGTGACTACACTAAAAACAACCATTATTTCACCCACTAAATAACTTAATTATCAAATAGATGATGCAATGTCACAAGCACAGTGAACAAGAAGTGTGCTGTCCCTTTCCACATTGTCACTAAAGCCAGACTCTAAGCAGCTGGAAAAGGTGTAGCTCTGTGACTCCATCACTTTGCAACAGCAAAGCCTGACCACTTAATGCTGTGGAAATGCAGGGGGAATCAGCAATTAGAGGAAAATAAAATTGTGTTCAGGTGATTTGATGCAACACACATAGAGTACTTCATCTCTTCCAGTAAAATGAGAACAGATTTGAAGGTTTTAGTCATAAACCAGGAATTTAAGTGATAAAAATATTCCAACGTGAGCAGCACCAAAGCAAGTCTATACAGCTTCTTTGTGGAGTAATTTCATGCAGCCGTGGGTGAATGGGATTTTTTTCCCTGAACCTGCAGGAAGGCATGACTGATTTAAGTGCTTCATGTGATTAAGTAGACAAGGTGGTCATTTTTCTGCATTTATGCAGAAGCAATAAAAATGTGTTGTCATGCACCAAATCCTAGTGTCAAAACTGCAATTGCTACTTAGGCAAAACTCCCGTTGACATCTGTAGTTTTTACTGAATGTGGGCAGTGAGCCTTCTTCCATGCTCTTAGCCTGTGCTTTCACATTCTTTAATATCACCATCGGGGGGGCTAAGAGGGGGAGGAAAAAGAAAAGTGATTCACAGAGTAATTTGTATGCCTAAAAACTGTGGCTGCTCCTTTTTGCACCCCCATAGCCATGAGGAATCTGTCCAGAGGGCATCATGAGCTCCATGAGCTGGAGCCTTGCAGGAGGATCTCTGTTGAGACAAACCCAACTGCTGGGGCTTGATGGCATGCTATGAAGTTTTGGGTCTGTTTACATTTTTGACCCCATTTGGGGCTTAAAACAGCAAGTAGCTCAGCATAATATGAGGAGGTAAAGTATGGAGCTTTAGGTGATGGTGCTAAGAGACAAGGATGTACTCTGGTGGGTGCCTGATCATTGGCTCTGCCATGGCTGATGCACGAACAGTATGAGACCATTATGTTCTTTTTCATGCTGAAATTAAGCTGAATTGACTCTGTTACATTTTTTTTGGAAGTGGAATAATTTATTCACATCCAAACCTTTTACATAAGGGTTCAATAAAGACTTTCATAACAACTTTGTCAGTCACCCCACCAGAGAGAGCAGGGAGATGGGAATGTACTCTGAGCCAAATGTGCCCTTTCCTCCATGGAGCCTGGCCCTTTTAACCAACTCTTTGGAGTCCAAAGAAGCCTCACACCAAAGTAATGCATGATGCTCTAAGCCTGCCAATGCCTGCACTGCCTGATTTCTGACCCGAATAATAACAATGAAACATGATTGAGCTGCTTGACATTTACAAAAAGGTGCTTGTTAAAAAACAGTGCCTCCCAACTTAATTAACACTAAAACACTTTAGGTGCTCCTCCAAGTACATATTAAAACAGCTGTCCTTTTCCCTGAAATGGAAGTAAACTAGAAGTGAGCTTCAATAAAACCAATGGACTATGACTTCTCCCAAGCACGACTGTAATGAAACGTTACTGCTGTAATATCCAGCTAAATAAAGAGTGGTGAGCTGCCTGGGCCAGCTGCAGTGGCAGATGCAGACAGGATCATGGGCTTTAAACAATGCTATCACTGAATAAACACAGACAAGGAGATAACATTTCTACACCTCCCCAGTTTCCATGAAATTAGCTTTTGTTATTCTAAATCCAAAAAGCTGATAATCCTCCCAGAATAAAATGAATGGCAGTAATTGTCCCATACATGGTATCATAAACTGCCATTAGTCATTAGTCAGGAATATTTGGAATTATGTGTCTGGAAATTGTGTTGCAGATTTGAGGGGACTTGATGCTTTGTTGGTGAGAGAGATCACCCACTGGTTTATGTATCACCCTGTGTGCCACCCTTTCTTTCATAAGAAAGTTACTGCATGACCTAAAGGCCACATCCAAACTGGAATCCTTCCTTATGGAAATGCCCCAGAAAATTCTTAAGAACTGACTAAAGGAGTAAGTTAACCAATTCAATACGAATATGGGCCTCCTGTGTTAGATGTGGTCAAAAAGGTAAAATGTACATGATCTAAAATATACTGAGATTTTTAAATTAAACACCATCCCAAACTGAGGTCAAAGTTTAAAAATTTCTACAATTTGTCTATTGCACATCATGTCATCTGAAAGTATCAAAAACCAAAATTTAAAAAAAATGGCAACAATATCCATGAAGCTTTTTTGAAATTGCTGTATTCATGCAAAATATTTAAATATTACCAGCATTTTCCAAAGAATAAAACAATATTATTTGGTGTTGTCAGTCACTTGAGAAGGCAAATGCAACAGTAAACAAATGCCAAATATATATCAAAATGTATCTTGCTTCTTAGTCTAAGTGTTGAAGTGTTTAATGGTCCAAGCTCAGAATCTTACAGCAGCCTACAGGCCCACTGGTGCTCACAGACTGGATTTGGATGCATACTTGATCCTTGCAGCATTTGCTTTCTTTTATCCTCCTTAAAACTGAACTTTTTGCCCCTTTAAAATTGGTTTGACCAGATAAGAATCTGTGTGGTTATAGGATGTAAAAATGTATTTAATAATGATGGGAATTATTTGCTCATATAAAATAACAGCATTTTACCCAACAAGAAGTTCCACTGAAGTCAAAAGGCCACTTGACACTTGTGTAATAAAGTGCTCCCATGCCATAAAGGAGATTACTCAGTCCCATCCCTACACATTTTATTGGCCAGCATTTGAACAGATTAAGTACTACTATTGTGGAAGATAAATCATCACAAACTCACCATGTCATCTCAGCTCATTTTTATTGTATTTGCAGGGAAGGAGCTTTAAGCTCAGATAAATATTGAAGATGACACTTTCACTGAAAATAACCAGTCACTGGGAAATAAATGAAATGTGCATAGATATTGCTTTTAAAGATAAAACTTGGTTCCCAGGTTTTTAAGGGCACACTTACAATAAAACATCAAAATAAAACTTGGTTTATCTCACAGGAATTCACACGGACCCCACGGAAAAGTGCTGTGAAAATCTGTGTGTGCCCACAGGGCTTTCAGGCTTCTCCAGCAGCCAAAGGTCAGGTTCTACAAACAAGAGCAGGAAGAGGCTGCTAGTGTGAAAAAGGTTCTCTCAGTCTCCCTGTTGCTGTTTCATATCCCCCATTTTTCCCTTCTGTGCTTGCACCAAAGAAACTTTATCTAGCTGTAACATCCCAATCATTTTTCTGGGGGAATGGCAAAAGTTCTGGGAAGCATATATATCTTTTAATATAAATAAATAGGAGAGAGCAATGGGGAAGCAGAAGATATTCCCATTATTTAAAATAACTATCCTATAGCAATCAATTTGGGAAAACAGGCACTGACACCTGAAGGGTAAATATATTTTATCATCCTTTGGGCCAGACACAACAGTTTATCTTTTAAGACCAACTCAAGGGAACATTTCCTTCCCTCCCTAGCATCCTATTACTGTATTTTAAGAGGAGGGGGTGATGGTGATTGCTTACCATTGCTTATAACAGGTCACCAAACAATTAAGCCTCCTTCAAATAACATTATGGACTGGTAATGAATTTCCTCAGCAAGGTAATTCATGCATAAAAGCTTACCAGATATCAGTTACCTCTTTCACAAGAACCAGGGCAGCCCTCAATAAGAAGGGTCCAGGCTGTTGTTAATTTAGAGACACATATTTCTACTAAAGAAAAGTTTATTAGAAGAATTTAGACACCAAAGCAAAGTACAGTCTGATTTTTCATAGAAGCATAGGATGGTTTGAAACTTCCAAAGTCCATTTAGTCCATTATTTCCTGCTTTAGGAATCCTCTTAGTTGCTTGCATATAACCAAATTATAATTCTCAATAGCAACATCATGATTTTTCAAGATGGAAATGAATAGATGACCTCGCAAATTCTTTCTTGTAGGCTGAAAAACAAGTGACATTTCCTTAACCTCAGCTTTCCTGAAGAGATATCAGCTATGTCAAGAGCAGTGATTAAGAACCACAAAAAAGATCAATAAACAGTTATTTCATTTTCATTCACCATTTCTTAATCCACCATTTCCAGGGAAAGGTGATCAGGTATTGAAGAGGTTAACTTAAACAAGAGACAAGCTTGGTTCTTGGATCTTTTGAGTTGGGTTGGGTTTATTCCCTTAATCAACCAACAGATTTAGTTGCAAATTAAAAACACCCATCAATTTCTGTTAAACAAGCCCAGTTTCATTCCCTCACCCACAGTAACAGTGCTGCTTTCCCTGTACTGCCAATACTGCCTGTTTCTAGTCAAGAAGAGGTACTACTAATAATTTATTTCCATATATATNGAGAGGGCAGAGGTTGATTTTCACCCACACATACATCCTCACAGCTCAGAGCAGGGTGAGAGGATAATCTGCCTCTGACACACACAGGTAGCACCATGTGGATATGCTGGGAACCCCTGAACAGATTTGCAAACTAGGGTTTTGTAAATCACAGGCTATCCTGCTCCTTCCAAATGACACCAGGGAATCATGCAGAGTTGCTGGTTTCAGAGCTGACTGCATCCTGTTATACTCCCTACATTGCTGATAAAACCTGAAAACATTTGCTCTCTGGTTAGACCATAATCATGTTGGGGTTTTTTATCATTTTTCAATTTTCATAATTATTTTCAGTGACTTATCAGAGTTGCAATTTTTTCTGCTTTGTCTTTATGCACAGATTGACTGTTTGTTCCTCCCAAGGACATTTCCCTCGCTGTCAGACAATGACTGGATCAAAACAGGGGGGTTTAGACCCGTTTGCTTCTTTTCAATTAGCAGACAGACTGAAAATGGAAACAAAGCACATTATTTATGCCTTTCTTTTCTCCATTAGAGCAGCTTTCAGGCAAGCCAAATGAAGTATTTTTTAACACTTCACATAATTATCTTTGTGCTTAATGAAATTATGGAAATTTGTTAAAGAGCTGGCTGTCTCTGGCTACTGTAGCTCACAGGGAAGTGGGGAGTAGCCACAAACAAAGGGAGCCCATGAAAAGCTGTTCTGTATTAGACACCTCTGTCCTGGGACCAATTTTCAGAAGGCACTCAGGCTTTATGTTGCAAGTGTTCAGGAAGGATCTGCAAGCATTTAATAGGTCATTTGTGCACCATCTGAGCAGAATTCTGAAAAGTCTCAGTAACCTTTGCATATATTTTTTGGAATATCCAACCAGTTGCTGACGCAGTTTCCATATGACTTGAGCTGTTGGCCAGAAAAGCCATTTTGCAAAGATCTGGATGTGTGCAAGTATTCATCCTTCTGTGGCTTGTTTTGGGGTAAAAATGCCACAGAAAGCCAGAGAGCAGCTATGGGAAGCAGCCCAGTTCTCTGACTTATGGGATGGATGCAATTATTGCAGGAACATCACTGCTGGGATGAAGCCAACAGCTGGAAAATTTGGGCTCAGTATGCCCAAACCTGCCCTTTGCCTCCCTGCAGAGATAAACCCCAAAAACCTCCTGTTACACAAGTGAGAGCTGCTGAAACCTCCTTTCTATCTCTGGTTCCTTCACCCTGTGCCCTCCCAGCTGTGCTACTTGGGCATATGTGAGCAGCACACCAGAATGTAACAGAAAGTGAATTTATTTCTATCTGATGCTCCTGAGACAGTGTCAGTAATCCTTCTTCTCATATTTATTTTACTGGTGGTGTATTTCTTTATATTGAAGTTGGCATTGTCTGCTCAGAGAAGTATGGAAGAGCTCACCTCTCATAAAATAGGTAAAATTATGGCTGTGTTTTCCTTCTGCTGTCCCTCCCTAATGGGACTGTTGCCATTTTGAGTGATGAACCTTTTCTTTGATTCCTCCTTCTTTTCTGCAACCACAGAAAAAGAAACTGGACTATAAATCATTCAGAAAAATAAATAAATTTTTTGTCTGTTATGCCTGATTAAGTGTTCTTTATGTTTATGCATTTCTCAGGAAAAAGAAAATCTAGATTAAAGTTTTAGCCAAGTCCATTTTTTTTTTGTTTTAATTTGAAAAGTCATGAAAACAAAGGGTTATTGAAGAGGTAGCCAAATACCCTTGGAGAACGGTCAGACAGCAGGTTCCTCCAGTCCAATAATTCAGCTAAACATGACCAGAAACCAGTCAAAACTCAAGCAATCAGACAACAGTACTGAGACATATTTTTTGCAATTCAGTATGATCAATGGATATTATTGCAGAGAAAGTACCTACCCTAAAAAAGAAATGAGCAAATAAGCACACAAAATATGGAAACCCAATTACCATGAAGGTGAAACACTATGGTTGTGCTTCAAATCATCTGTGAAAAGTTGCTTGGGGGAAAAAAAGAAAAGTGAATATTTATAAAAGACCACTCATCTACATATAGCTACATTCATCTATTTCAATTTTTCTTTCATTGTAAAAGAGTAATAGAAGTAAAAGGGAAACAGAGCTGATTTCTGCCTTACACCAGCAGTAAGATTCTGTTTCAAGGTGGACATGAAATCCTGATTTCCAAGAACTCAGGAAGCAGCTTTAGAAAAAAAAAAAGGAGAAGTCATAAGTTTGCTGTTTTCAGTGAGCTCTCATTCCTGAGATGTTTCCTTTATGAGTTCTGTGTCTGATTGGCCTTAACTTTGAGAGATTCAGCCAATATGTGACCATTATTAAGCTATTCTGTGCAAAATACAGGATATTTTTGACATTTCCCATCAGCTGCTGAGACACCTGCTAAAACATGCAATGAGTTTTGACAATCATGCATTCCAATATTTACCCACTTGTCCCACATCAGTTTGCTTCAATGTCTTTGTGCTCTGCTCACTCTTTCTCCAGGCATGTTTGTTAAGCAGGACACACTGCTGTGCAGATGGAATATCCTAGCATCTGCAAAACATATTAAAGATGGAAGGTTTAAACCATAGGTTAATGAATAGCTGTAAACTCTGAGAGTCAGTTCAAGAGCTCAGAAGGAAACCTTTGGCCCCCTGGCTGAGTTCATGTCTAAAGGGAAATGAAGTTGAAACCAAGAAAGCTTAACACTGCATTCAAAGCCCTAGTTAAAGGGCATTGCTGTTGTTTGCACTCAAAACTATTCAATGGAAGCTGTCATTTTCCTGAAATTTTATGAGTTTAATTTAGCAATTTGCTAGTGAGGAATGAAAGTACTTTTTTTTTTAGTCACTACGCTGCTCACATTAAGTATCTTTTAATTTTATGCAGTCACTAAGTACACACAGGATTCACTGGGTCTTGTTCCAGCCACAAATATCAAGAAATTCTTGAAAACATCATAGTTACTGGAAGAGGTTATTTATCAAACATATTTAGTTGGTCATTCCAAGTAATAAGACCTAAGACATTCAATAAATATGGTCATTTTCCTGGACCACCTAAAGATGATGTTGTTCCAGTAAATATTATTCAGTGATATTTCTGATCATTTTCTCTTCATTTGCTCATTTCCTGGAAAAAAAATTGTGTATGTGGATTAAATGTCTAAGAGCATTTTTATACATGAACTGAAATGGGAAAGGTGAGGGGTGAATAAAGCAATTTTAATGTGGGTAAGGAAAAGGCCAATGAGTGACAGAGAGAGAGAGAGAGATATTTTCTGAGACAGGAACTACTGCAGTGAAGAGAGGTTGCCAGTGACATTTCTGAAAGAAAGATTTTGGGACAAACTTAATTTGATTCTTCTTTTTTAAAATGTTGTCATAGAATTACAAATGAATCTGGTATTTGTTGGTATTAGGTTGACTCTTAATACCAGATGGGAGATTTGTGTGGTCTTCAGAACATACCCCAATCCATCAGGGAGCGGGAGAAATTGGAAAAATACAGAGTGCAAATGCCCCTGTTGAAGCCCAATTAGAAGAATTTCTACAGCAAGCTGGGAACTCCTTACCTAGAAACTGCAGAAATGGTAAAAAATTTGGATAAATCAGGAGCGTAACAGAAGTGTAGATGTATAAGAAGCAGCAATATTGGAGAGTTAGTAGAAATAGGAATTGTTGGGCACCAAATACCATTCCTTGTTTGAAACAGAAGCAGTAAACAAGAAGCAAGAAGTTTATGTCAGCATTACTAAAAAAAAGTAGAAATAGAAATGTCTGAGATGGCAAGGATCTCTTGAACCAGCTCTGTCATCAGATCAATCAAGACATGGAACTACATCCATCTGTTATCCCTCTTAGACAGTCATTAAGAACAATAACTACCTTCAGTGCAGTGCAGCGCAGCTGGGAAGAAATAAAGTCAGTACATTTACTGGGTCTCAGGAAGAGTACTTAAAGACTGGAGATGGTTGTTATTTTTCAAAGAAATGTTCAGATTTCATCTGGAATAAAATTTATGACTGGGGGTCAAGGCAGAAATTTAATCTGAATTAAGTGGTTAGAGGAATTGTTAAAATGATATGGTGAAGTCCATCCTAGGGAAAAACATGGTTAGGGGTATTAAAACAAAGGCTGAGAAGGAGCTAGAATTTTTCACTGTAAAAATATTGGAGAAGTAAATGCTAGGAGAGGAAGGAAGTGATTTAAGGCTAAGGAGTGTTTGCACAAAGAGTCAGGAAATTGGAAGAAGCAGCCTAAATGTAACAGTCCCAAAAGTTACAATTCCTCATCTATCCAGGAAAGCAGGTTCCTCAACAGCTGTGTAATGTGATGAGTTAGGGTAAACCTCAAACCCCAAAGTGCTGCCTGAGCTTTGGAATGAGATTCAAAGGTGCAGTGTCTGAAAGTTCAGAAGATGGACCCAGTGATCCAAAAATATTTATACAGTTAGGCTCCCAAATTTTTGTCCACCACACAGAGAGCAAAACTTATTAAGGCTGCTCATGTTTGCAGGGGATGGGGCAGGGGTTGTGGGTACAAATCTAATGAGAGAACAAAGTTATTTAAGCCATCAAACCCATCAAACCCACAGTACCAGAACTGAATTCTTGCACAAAGACTCAGAGGAAATGGGTTTTGTATCAGCTACATCTGCAAATATGGCCCAAAAAAGATTCACCTGGCAAATAGGTTAGGTGGATCTTTTAAAAAGTCACCTTAAAACTGTAAATTTACTGAGTAAATTATTCAGTGTGGATTGTTCATCCAATTCTTCTTCTGATATGTGAGAAAAATGAATTTAACTATTTTGAAACCATCTATGTGCTCCTTTTTTAGTCAGTGAAATTCCAGAGATAATAGAATTTATTCATGAAATTTACACTTCAGTGGTGTCAGAAGATATTACCAAAATCATAAATGCAAAACCACAGAATATATTGAAGCAAGTGGTGGCCTGTAATTCAATGGAAGATTTTGTTTCCACGTTAAGCCATGATGAACTCAGTAGCATGGGGTAGCATTTGGACAGGTCCACACTGACATGTTGGTATTTTACAGAATGGCTGGTGAGATTGCTGTCTTTGGGATCCCCCTTTAAAAGGCTGGCCCAAAGATCAGGGAAAAGGATGGAAAAGCTCTGTCTAATTCCCATGGGCTTTTAATAGGGTTTTCAATATTACATGGAACTTGAAGCAATTCAATGGAATTTCAGAAATGATGTTCACTTCTGTAGCAAGCTGGACATGCAGGAGTTGGTCTTATTTAATACTTGAAGAAAAAAACCCCAAACATCTGACACACCCAAGCAGGCTTCAGAGATTATGAATCCAAAGGTGTCTTGCAGTCTGACCTTGAGCAGAACACTGGCCATGGGTCTTCTTGTTTGACTCAGTCCTTTAGAGAGCTGTAATTTTTTT
>VZTR01021630.1:422144-466673 GCA_013400775.1 Chaetops frenatus | reverse complement strand
TTTTTTTTTTTTTTTTTTTTTTTTGAGTGAGAGAGTCAAGAACAAGCCATGTAAGTGGTTACACTGAATAACTCACTCTCTCATCATATCCCTTACTTCACATTTATCTAGTGTCTACTTGGTTTACCAGAGTGAACCTAACATTGCAGTAATCTCCAGTCACTCTGTGCACCCAGGCAGGGACTACTCTGTCCCTTTTGCCATGGCCTCACCTCTTGTCACAAGGTAATTTGTTAGAATCATGGAGCTGTTTTTAAAGACCCTTTCCCACTGTTGAAGCAGAACCTTCATTCTTCACAGCTGAATGTCTGGTTTTCTTCTTGTCTGTATCACAACACACAGGTTTTTTTTTGCTGCAATCCACTTACCCTGCTATTCAGATCATTCCCTGTCATCCATCTGTCTTCTTTTTTATTTGTCATGTTCCAATTTTACGTGTCATCTCCAAATTCTATCAGCAAGGATTTTAAGTTCTCTTTCAGATCATCAGCAATGTTCCAGAGTTTAGGAAGATGAACAGCTCTCAGCAGTCTCTCACCAGAAATTAATATACTTCATATATGTAATTTATATCCATTTGAGCCACGTCAGGTGGATTTTAATCATTTTTTTTCACTTACCAAATAACACAGCCCAAGCCAAATAACCTCTGCAGTCTCAGCTCCCAATACCTGACTGTGTCCTGATGCAGCCACATTAGGAAGAGGTGATTTTGTAATTACCACATAGCATGGTTGGCTGTGTTACTGGGGATCTACAGCAAACCTGTGGTCCTTTAAACATCTAGATTATATCAACAGTGTGACCTTTCTCAACCGAGTTTATAGAGACATAAGCTTTTGGTCAGTTTGACAAGATTTCTTTCCAGCTGATGCAGCCTTGTTATTTTAGCCTCCCTTCTTTCTAAGTTAATTGAAACCAATACTAGCCAGCCATTATTTTGTTTGGGAAGAATGTCAGGGTCATATCACCTATTCTATTCCAAATAATAGACTAACATGAGTTTGCCCTCTGCCTTCTGGATCTTCTCAATCAACAATATAAGAAGCTCTTCAGACAAGACTTTCAATGTTTTTGCTTGCAAGTAATCCAGATGCAGTATTCAACTTTTAATCTAATGCCTTTTATATTAATTGACAGAAAAGTATTTCTTTCTTATTGAATAAGATTATCCTTTCTCTCATTTCTATCTAGTAAAGTAGCAGCACCATCTTTAGTATTTCCTTTGCTCTTTTGTTCCTATTAGACTATTATTAGTCTGAATTCTGCCGGCTAAGATTTGTTCTTTTCATCTTTTTATAAGTTTTTAACTTTTTATCAGCTTTCTACAATCCCCAGTTTCTAATTTCTATTATTTCTAGTATATCCTCAACACTTTCACCTGTTTTAAAAATAAGTTTATTAAGATATATATATATTTGTTTTATAGCCAATAAACTGTTTTGATTTTTTTTAGTAGAGGACCTGCACTATGCTGTGAATTACATAAACATATTGGAAAACAATTTCTAGTGGGTTTCCCAGATTTTTTTGCAGGTACTTGAACTGGGAAGTAGGATGGTGGGAGACCAGGGCTGTGATGAGCTGACCTGCTAATATTTCTAAGCCATTATGTGGTCCTGCCCCAGGCAATTCCTTCTGGTCCCATGCCTGCTCTGTCCCCTGTAGCAAACATCCCCCAGATGCTCTCAGACAGAATCACTTTTGGTTTGGCATGTTGCTTATGGCACCATGTGAAAGGACAGAGGTTCTCCTGAGGTAGTTCCTCACTCTTGGGAAACATTCAAAGCCAATCATGGAGCTAAAAACAGCTTCAATTCCTGTGACTTGGAGTTTAAGGGAACATTAACACAAATCTCTGCAAAAGCCAGTCACCATGGTTTGGATGTGAGCTTTCCCAGCTGCTTGTAAGGGAACAAGTTTTATGACCAGCTTGGTTTTCCTTTGTGCAGGAGGAGGTTTCTCTCCCCTTCTCCTCCTCCAGATTGCCTCAGCAGAGACAGAGACAGTGTGTGTCTCTCTGGGGAAGGAGAGACCTGTGGGCACAAGGGCAGCTGGAGTGCAGATATGATGTCAGGTGTGTTTTAACACAGCTGGCAGAATGCTATAAAACAGGATTTTTAGTGTTTGATTGAGGGATTTGCATGAATTCCAGATGTTCACTGTATGATCAATCTTGCTGTGTACACAAGGAGTGTGTCCCCATACACGTGTAAAACAAAGCCTGCCTAACCTAGGGAGTGAATAAGGGCACAGTTGCTTTCCTGGAAGTCTTTTGTTTGCTTTTCCATTCAGCTCTCATGTGTCAGGTCATCCACAGTTTCTGTCAGGCTCATGAGATTAATACAGGACTTTATGGCTGCCATGATGATGTAATACCTTGATTTCACTGAAATTGAAGAATCTGTATGAAAGAAAATGGATTTTAAATTACAACAATTTAAAGTAACCTGTCTGAGCTTAAAGAGAAGGACACAGTATTTGAAGGCATGAAGCAGCCTTTGAACTGAAGATTGGAAAGGAGCCTGCTCTACAGGCAGGTCATGCTGTAATTGTTTCTAAAGCCTTTCTTGTCACATCCTTTAATGAAACTGCTGCTGGCCAGGGTCAGAGGCAGCACTGCCAGGGCTGGATCCCTGGCTTGAAATGGTGCAGCAATGCCTGAGATCCTGCCAGTCACTATGGATTTACTCCATTTTAAATTGGATTTGGATCAGGCCCTTTATATTTCACAGAGAGCAATGGTTCCACTCTTTCCAAAAGCATCAGCATTTTAGTATTAAAAAAACTTACTGCCCCCATGTAGCCCCAGAAAAAGCTGTGCATGAGGACTATTCTGTGCAGACTAAGCCTTTTATTTTCATTCTCCACAAGAGATATTAGAGCTTAAAGCTATCTGTGATGGAAAGGTGACTAATAAATGCAACAGAACATGGGAGCTGGAATGTACTGGGATTAAAGCAATGCAAAAGATTTAAGCTGGGAAGTTTCAGGAAGCCAAAACTGGCAGATTTGATTTGTTTTGTCTCACTGACTCTGAAGATGAAGCAGAGAGGAAGAGGGCATTGGGTTTGTTGCTCATCCCTGGGAGTTATTGCACTTGAAACTGAAAGACTTTCAAGCCAAATATTCCAACTGTTGAAGATTTAGCACTCAAAAGGATCTCCATTGGCTCTAGCCATAGTCATGTATTGAAATCACATCCTTGCCTCATTGCATTACAGCAAATATTATCATCAAAGTCTGGAAATGGTTGGGTCCTGTTTGGAACTGTGGTCACTGAGGAGCACAAGAAGTTGCAAGTTTTCACCTACTTTTTAACCCTGATGTGGAGACGGACACAGTGTGGGCAGCAGTGACACCCACGTGTGACACCCACGGTGCTCAGCAGATGTCTCTGGGGTGGCTGGGGATTGGCAGAGGCAGTGCTCGTGCTGGGTTGGGAATGCAGTGCCCAGGCTGGCACCAAGGCCACGAGCCTTGCTGGGGTTCCCCACACCTGCACAGCTCAGTGCTCCTCCTGCCCTGGGCACAGAACCCTGCACACAGCACAGGTGTGCCATGCCCACACTGACTGCCAGGGGCTGCAGGTGGGACCTCAATTTCATCTTCCCTGAGGGGCCAGAGAAACAAAAAAGCAACCAGCTGAACCCAAGAATTAGGATTCTTGTCCTTATTTACGATTTCATCGTGGCTTGGGTTAACTCACTGAACTTGAGTGATTCAAATTACCCACCAATAAAATGCAAATAACTGCTCCTCACGGGAGTGTAATGAAATTCCACTCACCCTTTTCTAGTGCTTTGCAATCCTCACATTAAGGCATTTATTTCTGTGCAGGTGCTTTCCGGGTGGTTATTGTCTGAATGAGATGGAAGCAAGATTTGTTTTGTTTAACATTCACTGTCACACTATTTGAAAATCTCAGCCTGGTTTTACCAACCAGCTATTTTTTCTCTTCACGCAAGAAGAAGATCCTGAATACCAAATAATCCGTGAAGTGTGTTTAAGCACAGTGTTACTGGAAGAAGATTGCTGCATCATTTGTGAACTTTCCCATGGGGAAACAAAAAGGCGAAGCTGCAATAAATCTCCAGGTAAATCTTGCTATGGTGGAGATCAGCCAGAGACATCCTTCATTGAGAGGCAACTAATTTGTTCCTAAACCAAAGAGAAAATATTGCTATCAGTGTCAGGATTTTCCAGAGTTTGAGAAAATTGCTATAGTCGAATGAAAGAATATTTTTAGCACTCTAATGACAAAATTAAATTGCAGTTGTGCTTTTCTTGGCTGCAAGAGAAACAGTAAGAAAGAGACCTCACAGTGTGTTTACAAGGGCAAAATATTCCTTATTTTAGGAGGATGTATGTGATTCCATGCAGTGACAAGGTGGAGAGTCCTATGGAGAAGAACTCATAGGGTGACACCTAGCTGGCCTGTCCTCTCTGTGGGTACTTGAACAGGGGGGTTTGGCAATGAGAAAAGGGCTGAGTGTTTGTACTGAATTATACCCTGAATGAGGAAAGTCTGTGCTCAATGAGCTTTTGTGGATTTTTACCATAAGATAATGTCAGTGGTCTTGAATGAGTCACTTTTTTCTTACCAGCTAAAAAGTTGAAAACTCATGAGCCAAAAAGCTGTGATTTCCAAATGAAAACAAAATAGAGGGCACTGCTGTGCTTTGGACTTCCACGAGGAACTTGCTCTACTACACTTTCTACCAGCTGTGGCTGCAAAGAGAGCAAGGCTCAGCTCAGTTGTTTGGGGGAGTACTACAGATGGCTGCATCACAGCTGGTTCTCAATTCAGTGAAAAAAGGGCAGCAAATGATTCAGCTCACCCCAAAGAAGGCACTGCATTTCACCACAGATCTAAACTCTCCTGAATATATCAGGAAAAAGCTCTTCCCTGGGAGGTTGGTGAGGCACTGGGAGGTGTTGCCCAGAGCACCCCATCCCTGGGAGTGTTCCAGGCCAGGCTGGATGGGGCTTGGAGCAGCCTGGGACAGTGGAAGCTGACCCTGCCCAGGGCAGGGGGCTTGGAGCTGGATGAACTTTAAGGCCCCTTCCAACCCAAACCATTCTGTCATTTGGCGATGTTGACCAAGAATTATTTGGCTGCAACGAGAGCTCAGGATGGTGCTCTTGGGTCAGACACCTTCCTTGCAGTGACCTAGATTTCAGCAAGATAGAGTCCATAAAATCCAAACAAATACAGCATGTCCAAGGTCAGGTCTGCCATTCCCACATGTGCCTCAGATCAGGTCTCCACGTGTCTCCCTACCCTGCTTTGCCCTTTGTGGCACTGTAAAGAACATTTCATGTGCTGTGGTACAAGTTTCAGCAACAGCTTCAATGTGTGCAGCTTAATGCCAGGGGAAACAGTACCATCTACTCTGGGAAAATACCAAAACCAGCAAGTTATGAATATTTCCAGGGAGTGGGGAGGAAGATGAAGTAAAAAGTTAAACGGGTTCTTAAAAATTATGTAGTATATTTTCTTCTAAAGGTCCACATTTTCTGGGCAGTTTTGGGGAGAAATCTTCTGTCTTGGATCCCTTTTAGCTGGGGGAGTGTGGGGTGCGGCAGAGTGGTAGGGGTGGGGAAAGAATAACGAAACAGAATTGCACCTGAATCAGAAAATCTTGTTCCTTTCCTCCATTAGCTTTCTTGTCTTCTCCTCCTTTCAGAAACAGGCATGATAAAGTCTCAAATTGTCATAATTATGTTCTTTCACGTTGTCTTACAATTTAATTATTTAATTATCCATTTGGATATCAGTTACAACAGTCTATATCCAGTATGGCTTCTCCAATGTCAATGATATTGCAGCAGTAGAAGACTGCAGTGAGCTCAAAATGAGCCCTGAAGCCTTCATTATTCTCTGAGAAAAAAAAAAAAAAAAAAAGAAATTTTTACTCATTCATCTCATTCTGAATTTCAATGAAGCCCTTAGTAATATCTCTCAATTCCAGTTTTAAGTATTGATAGTAACCTGCTGTGTGACACATATAATATCCAGCATTGCCTATTGCACCACATGAATCTGTTTCCAGTAAATAGGAATGAGCCTGAGGTAATCTTTGGAAGTGTATAATCAGTTGTGCTAGAGGGCATTTCGTGGTTAATGGCTGTAACTGTCGTAGCCTTGGATTCAAATCCAAATAAATTCTACTCCACAACGATTCCTTTGGTAATTTGCCTATATCATAAGGCATCAGTGCAATGTCTTGTGATGCACACTGTGAGGAGAGTCCAGAGTGCAGGTGATTTACAGAAATGGTGATTTGGGCAGCTATCCAAACTTAATCCTTGTTTAGGGTTTGCCCTTGCCTTCCACTGCTGCAACACTGAGGCACTTGGGTTGTTCCCCTGCTCTTCTGATCAGGCTTTCATGAGACAGGGAGCTGTGTGGGAGGTTTGGATGCAAAGAGCATAGAGATCAAGCCTTGACTTGGTATGGAGAGCCTAAAAATGCTTAGGGCCATACTCAGATCAGCTGCTGAGAGTTGCAACTCCATTAGTGTAATTTAAGGATGTATTTAAAAGTAGAAAGAAACTTCTCTCTGGATTGCATTTTTAAGCCAATGTCTTGATTTTAAACAGCATTTTGAAGAACTGTAAGTGAATCCACATCCAGAATTACATTGCCAGCAGCAACTCTCAGAAATGTCAGTAAAGATAACTTTGAATCTGACATATTGTTAAGTTTGGATCACTCCCTTGTCAGTGAGACTGAACTTCTCTGCAAAGCATCATTAGCTCATGTCTCCTCTAGGCAGAAGCACTGAGAATTTTATATTTAAAAAAAAAAAGAAAAAGAAAACAGTAGTAATGACTAGGAACATCAGTAGAATGAAACAGGCTCCTGTGTTTATAGTGAGGTATACAAACTCCCACAGCAGCATGCATGATCCTTTAGAGACTTTTGCCCTCCTCAGACAAGCCCAGTACTGAAGACACCAAGTAGAAATTTGTGGAGTTTCTGTATTTTGGCATATCAGTTCTGATTCCCTTCTGTTGCATAGATCTCTGCCTATCAAAGAGAAGGTGGGAAAAAGTGCTGTGTAACCCCTGCAAAAATGCAAACAGCATCGTTAGGCCAGACGAGCAGAAGCACAGTGCTGTCACCTCTCCAAATTAGTGAAAATGAGAAAGATAGGAAGAGGCACAGGCAAGCAAACAAGAAAAATAGAGAAATAAATAAAAATTAAAACATGCCTCTACCTCTCTGCTTTTAATATTTTAAAATTAGAAATATTCTTCAACTCCAAGTCCATCAGTTTGTATCCTGTAATTACTGCCAGCCATATCTGTTCAAGCAGATATTATTCTAAATGGATAGGCAGAAAGACTGATGCTCTTGGTAATAAGTGTGACTGAAAGAGGAATATCGTTATCTGTTGATTTATATTTACCATTCCTTGTCCAGGTCCTTTCCTCCTCTGTTAAGTATACTGGAGATTATACACAAAATTGCACAACTTAATGGGCTGGAGAAGTTTGATGGCAACACTTCGATTGTCACCATCTTTCCAGGGTTCCTCCCATGGGTGATCTGTTGATGTTCACAAAGCTCCATTCTAAGAAACCAATTGCAAAAGTTCTAAACTTTGCACATGCTTTGGTAGCAAGGGCAATTTTACAATTTTCAGAAAGTTAAAGAAGGAAAAATGCTATTGTTAATATTTTATATAGAAATGGAAGCCCAGAAGTTTGTATTTCTCTTTGTTTCATTCAACCAAACAACTGGAGTCCTAATGGCCTTGATTGAGGGCCATTCAAACTCACAGTCAACAGCTCAGAGCACATCCAGATCCCAAGGAAGTCACCACAAAGACTCATTTAAATCAGAACCACAGCGTGCTGGGACTGTAAGTACCCAGACCAATGTTCTCTGGGCAGAAAATTTAAGAGATTACCACAAATCTCCTGCAAATCATGACTTGCACCCTTGTAACCTGCGCCAACCACAAGGTAAAATACAGCATGAACCTCTTTCACCCATCTGTAAAGGAACTGCAGGAGACACTGTCAGGGGATGAGCAGTATCCCATCACATATCCAGTGTTCAGTTTCTTTTTCTGGTGTGTTGAAATCCCAAATCTTCTTTAGCTGCTATTTTCAACCCATTTATTTTCTTTGGGTTGCCCAGTGGCAGGATGGAGCTTCATTTTCTCTCCTGTGCCTTAATAGTCAGGACTGATTTTTGTCCAGTTAATGCACAAAAGTAAAGCTGCATAGGAAGTCTAAGTAGGCTATGGTTAAATTTAGGGCTGCTTTCTAGAGGAAATGGGACAGGTGGACACAATCACTGAGTGTTTCAGCCTCCTGGAATCAATGACAAGTACTAACAGAAAAGAAATTAAAGCAGGGGTGCAAAAGGGATCCAAATATAACCACATTATCTCATGTGTCTCTGTGTTTCTGGTGGTGTGTCAGTGAGCAGTGATGTGTTGCATCAGATTGCCACATCCCAGGTACTGGGTGTCATATCAGGTAAGTGAAATACTGCCTAGCAAACACCAGGCTTAATATGATTCATCGCCCTGAATAATCAGTATGTTGAAACCCTCTGTAATCTGTGCTTAGAAATATGCAGTGGTATTTTTTTTCCCACTAATCTATAGCTGTAGAATGGAAACCATAAGGTCAGATGTGAAATAAGTTGGAGAAAAGCCAGTTGGTGAATGGGGGGGGAAAAAAGGGTTTTAAAAGAAATAAACTCACAGAGATTCTTCACTCCTTAGGAATAAAATTTAAGTGTCTTTCCAGGTGGAAGGATAAAATGACATGTCAGCTGTGTCAGTAAAGTGGAAGGAGAGGATAAGTCCCTCTTTTTCACAAACATCTCATGTGTGCCTCCGTTTTCCCCAAATGAATGTAATATTTTAATATCCCAGGAGGAGACAAGGAAAGTAAATACATTAGTGAATGTGAAGCACTTGAATCTTGTGTCAAAGAATGCACAGAAAAATGGGCAGAAATTCAGGTGGAAGACTGGACATGCATGTGTCTTAGAGCCTTTCTAACTGAAAAGCAGATTAAAAAATAAACAAACAAAAACAAACCAAAAAAACCCCATAAATTGACATAGAGCTGGTGTGTTTTCTGTTAAGCTTGAGAAGTCAGACAGACAGTCTTTGTCTCTTCAAGCCAGGGCCAAACTTGTGGGGTTTGGGTGTTTCAAGAGTAGCATCAATTCGAGCCAAGATGTTTCCCCTTCCTGAGGCTGTAGAGCTGGGAAACTGTCAGCTAGAAACCAGTCTCTTGCCAAGGAGAAAATCAATTGGGTGTTAAAGAGCCCACACTGCTCAGTGTTTGCCAAGAAACCTCTTCAGTAGTGTTAGAATTACAAATGAAAGTTACTAAGTATTTATTTGCATTACAATGCCGCTGGAATCTAATACTAGGACATGATTTCAGGACTACAGAGGATGCAGAGATGTCTTTATTTCTTGACTCTTTTGTTTCAATGAGCTGTAGAATGTGCTTTTACAACGGTCCCACAGCATGTACTGACACCTGTAATCATTACTACATTTTCGCCATTAGCTTGGATTAATAATTCATTAATGAATGGAATTAATTTCTTAATGATTTGCTATACTTCAATCCTGCATATTTTAAAATTAGGAAAAAAGGCCAAGCTTAATGAAGGGTTTGGAATGAGTTGGTGTAAAGACAAATTAAATTGTGTGCTGCAGAGCACTGCAACCATGATTTGAAGTCAGAACGAAAGGGAAGGAAACCAGAAATCATTTCCTGATTCTCGCAGCGTATCAAATCATGAATGATCAAGAATTGCTAATATATTTTAATTAAGAGTAATTTCAAAGAACACAAGTCCTGAAAGAGGATCTCAGCTGTCTCCTAGTGTTTACAATGCATGAGGAAAACGCTGCTCTGAGTTGCCCTTGCTGTGCAATGCAGCCCATGCTACAGAGATGCCCAGAATCGCCCCTGGCAGCCTCTGCCCCTGGGAAGGACACTCTCAGTCACCTCAGCACGGGCTGCAGAAAAGTGCAGGTGCAGAGGGGGGAATTGCCCTTCAATACTGATCACAAAGTGCCCTTTGACAGCTTTTTCACAGGTGTAGGGACAGGCCAGGGGTTTGGTACATGAGGGCACAGGGGAAGCAGGGACCCCTCTGCTCAGGGATGAGGGTCGCAGGTGCCTCTGCTGTGACTGAGATTTTTGCTCCAGATAGGGTGGATGTGACCTCATGAGAGGTTTGTGAATGGCAGCCACCCCCCAAGTGCTGTGTGAAGGTGACAAGGCACTCCCTGCAGTGACAGCAGTGCACAGAGTCACTAAAAAAAGCACAGGTTTTGCTCTGCTCCCACTGGGTCTGCTTGGGAGCTGCAAAATAACAACTTGAGTCGGCCTAGAAACCACAGCTGGATTGCAAACAATGTCATTGAACAGGCAACAGTGGCACCATCAAATCTGGTCTCTGAAAACTCCTTCTTGTGCTGGGTTAGTGCACAAGGGAAACACAGCAAATATATTAATGATTCTGGGCAACATGTTGTTCTTACAGTAATTGCTTTTACTGTTATCTTGGAGACTTTGAAATTACTGTAGCAGCTGAATTTTGTGCTGTACCCTGGTACTAGTAGTGCTTCCATTTATTATTTATCTCTTTTTGGCTCTCTTTCACATATTTTGTGTGTTTTAATGACTGCTTTATCTTGGCTTCAGAGGGCCTGTTCCTGGTTTTGGAAGGCACCAAATTGCTAACTTGACCTCAGGCCAGGTGCTCCCTTAGTATTAGCACTGTAAATAAAAGTAGAATTAAAAAAAATAAAATAATTTAGTCCAGATGGGACCTCTGCTGGTTTTCTGATCCTATCTTCTGCTCAAAATAGGTCCAAGTTTGAAGGTAGATTTGGTTGTCATGGTAGATCAGGCTGCTTAAGGCTTTTCTCAGGCAATTTTTTAAGGATATTTAATTGTGGACATTTCACATACTCTCCAGATTACTGCTCCAGTGGTTAATCAAACTTCATACTAAAAAAAAATAAAAACAACAACAACAAAAAAAAAATTAGAAAAATAGTCCTAGTGTCTAATCATTGTTGCCCTTGTTACAAAATCTGAGTGTTGCACAGTGTTCCTCAGCAGTGCTCTCCTGAGAAGGGTCAGCTGCATATTTTCCATAACCTTCTTATAGGGAGTTAAAGGCAGAAATAAGAAATCCCCTTTACCCTTCTCTTCCTAAGGCTGAGCAAATCTGGTTCATAGTGCCTCTCCCAACATAACCTGTGCCCTGTTATTTTTATGGCCTTGTTCTGGGCTCACCCAAGCATCTCAATGCCTCTTCTGTACCTGCAGCCCCAAATTAGGGATGTGTTTGGTAAGCATCACTCTGGCAACCCTGTACTCCCCATGTCTGCCATCAAAGCAGGTTCTGACCAGAGCCCAGAGTGAAGCTGGAACTCAGAACCACAAGTACAAAATGAGAGGTTTTAGTGGCTGATGAGGAGCAACAGAATTTGTGTTAGCAACCAGCATGGCTTCTCTGGGTTTTCCTTCATGAAACCAAAGGTCTCAGCACTGTGTGGGCTTAAGAATGCAAATCAGGCTGTAAAAATTGGAGCTACTCTGTATTTGAGCAGAGAAGGAATGAACCAGGTCAGTACCAGCTCACAGTGATTGTTTGTCTCCTTTTCCAGTGTTGACTGTTCAGAACTGTTTTAGCTTTTGTAAACCTACTGCCACTTTCTAATGCTTCTCTTGTCCCTATAATCAGTGCAGACAGACACAAGCAGAGCTGTCTCCAAAAACCAGAGTCACCTTCATGCAAAAGTCACATTTGAACAGTTACACACCCAGAGCTGTGAGGGATCCTGGGACTCGGGAGGGAGAGAGCATCTAGGGGAGCTGAGAGCCACAATGGACTTCAGTCCCCACTCTCCTCTAGAGCACAGAGACTCCAAACACACCCTAAGCAGCTCACAGAGCGTCTTGGGAATAGGCATTCTCGAGGAAAATTAAAGTACCCATCTTCAACAGAAAGATAAAGTGGCTGAGTGATCAAAGACAGTAGGTTTACAAGACCAGAAAACCCATACCTTAGGCATACCTTAGGGATACATTAGGCAGACTCCTGGAGTGCTTCAGGTTTAGTTTTGCCTGAAAGGAGTTTGGTTTGCATGCTCCAGCACCCCTCTAGTGGGAAGTGGAGTACACTAAGTGGGGGAGAAGGGCCTATTCACTTCAAAAGTGCTCTTCTGATCTGAGCTGAAGGGCTCATGGAGAAGCACTAAAGTCTATCTCCATTTCACCTCGAGTCCAAGCATATTAAAGAAAGTAGGTGAATCTCCCTGTTCTGTTAGGACTGGACATATTTATTTGGCAGCAAATAATATGGAAAGGAAGAAAGTGTGCTTTGGGGCCTCATCAAGTTTTTCTAATTGGATTTTTGTGTGCAATTTAAATCATGTTTTGCAGTAAGCAAGATGATGTAAAAGAGGTCCAAATCTATTCCTCCCATTGTACAAACCCCTCTGCCTTTGGGATCAAGTGTAAAATGTTCCTTACCAATTTCAGTTGTAATTGGGGTCAATATCTGGGCTCTGTATATTGGCACAGTAGATATTAAATATCACCACTCTTAACAAAATGTTTTTTTCCAAGCATTAAATGTCATTATTCTATGATTCCATGATTTGTCTAAATAACCCACTATTCATTAAGATGCTAATCTCTAAATACTGCTAGGAGGTAGAATCCTGTCTCTGTTGTTGGAATTTATTGAGTATGACTCTAGTTTCCTCTGTGTGCAACACTGTAATAAAACCATAAAGCAATGCATCAGAGCTGTGATATAAAGGACACACCTTTTATGATCAGATACTGTAGCTGTTATACAGAATATCTGTTCAGAATAGATGTGACAGACTCCAGTGACAGTGAATCACTGAGCTCTGCACTTCTTCCAGTCTCTCTGCTGGATGCTCAGACACACCTGTATACACCTGTAAATATCTCTGACACCAACTCACTTCTCCTCAGGGACAGGGAGAAAAAAACGAGTGAGGACAGATGTCAGGGAACTGCTGCTGTTATCAGTAAGGAAGTACCAAGCCAGGGAAAAACGTGCTCTTATTTCCCTTCCAGAAATGGAGGAATACATTCGCCACCAGCAGTTTGTGATTCTCTCAAATGTTTTCATTCCACTGGACACAAGATGACACCAGTGAATAGCCCTCATTCAGGCACCAGGAGTTCCCTGTGTCTGGCTCTTTCAGCTGCTGTGTGCAGCTCATGGGTGAACCCTCAACTCCAAAAGTTCTCCCTCTGCAAATGTCCCCACCAGCAGTGCCTTTGCTGAGCTCCAGGATGCCTCCAGCTGACCTAAGGGGATTATTGAATCCACTGAAACCCTGTCCACAGAGGTAAGTCCCACCTGCAATAGCAGAAGCCCTTGCCCTGGCTGTGAGGGTCCCTGGCAGCTGCAGTGGGGTTTGTGATGGTCCCTGTGAATCTGGAAGCTCTGGGGGACCCAGCAGCAGCTGACCTGCCTGCTCCCCCCTTGGCATTGCCCCCTGGCCCACATCACCTGGCAGGGTAACCCCAAGTGCCCAAGGCCTTAATGCCAACATGCCACTGATGCTGTTGCTCTGGGTGGATGCCATGTTTGGGAGCCAGACAGAATTAAGTCTAGGATTCATATAAGAAGGAGAATGATTGTGTTTCATAAAGCTAAAAAAGCAAAAATGCAAAGGTGTCAAACTAGGAACACGGTCCAAATAAAAACCTGCCTTTGAGCAGAGATTCTTTGGGCTTATCTGTTGGCCAGCTTCCTCTACTTTAATAGTTTTCCATTGCTGTTGTGTAAGGTACTGAATATATTGCACTGGTTTCTGTAGCTGTCACAGGAGTGGCAGGTGCCTTTGCTCCTTGGGGATGATATTCATCCTTCTCTCTGTCTCTTAATGAACTAATACAGCTCCATTCTGCACTGCAGCTTGCAATCTTTTGTGTAGTTCCCCTTACAACATCCCTGGGAGATAAGCAAGTACTGGGAGGTGAGGAAGCTCTTTTCCCATTTTATAGGACAAGTGAGACAGGAAAGAAATACAGGAAAGCTGGGGTTTTACAGCACATAAGCATCTCTTGCTCATTTAGAAGTAAAATAAAACCTCTGCAGAACCTTCTGTGACTCGTGCAGTGTGGGAGGCGGAGGAGGAGCCCCAGCACAACACCCTCAGCCTCCAGAGGGGGCTCCCCCTGGGAACCCCACAACACTCCCTCCCCACACACAGGGGAGCTCAGCCCTGAATGGAAATGATACCAGGGGTTTCCCACTTCAGCTTGGCATGTAATCTACAACCAACCTGGAACACAAGGAATTCCTCCCACAGGGTTCACTTACATATCACTTCCTTTTCCAAATAAATCCAGGCTGATTTTTTAGGCAGGACTGCCTTCTCTCGCTAAAATGTGATTATGAAGAAAATAGCTACAATGAAGGAAGAAGTTCAGGAAAAATGTGCAAAAGCCATACAGAAGTAATCAACAGCATTTAGGTTACCTCAGGGTAACCTAACTAGGTTCATTCTGTTTTGCAAAAAGGTATGGGTTTAATGTTCAGACAATCCATAGCTGCCTGACTTAGAAGTATTTCCTTAGATTAATTATCCATGTGTATCTTTAGATAAAAAACCACACGTAGCTAAAAAAAAAAGAGGAAAAGTTAAGGGCCAGTAAAAAACATTCTACAGGTCTTCTTCATCAGCAGAGTATGTGAGGCTTTAGAAAATAAAGCTTCCTGTGGAAGAATCAAACAACATTTTTCTCTCAAGTAGGGAAGTCACTTTGATAGACTGAAACATTCCATTTATCAGCACAAAGCTCTTTGTTCAAATTGTGTTGTGTAGCACTAATGATGACATCATGCAAAGAGAAAGCAGGAAGATAATAAAATAGATGATGTGCAGGAATCCTGCATTCCAGCTTTGCAGTTTGTTTGTTTGGGTTTAGGTTTTGTTTTGTTCAAGGCATGAACAAATATTGGAGTGAAAGCAATTCCCACTCCATAGTGAAACCTTGATTTACAACATCCTTGATTTACAACATATGGAAAGAAGAGGTTTATCCTTCTGTGACAATTGTCTTATCATTTAATTTTGCCTCTGAGAATGTAATTTTTAACTAAATTTAAGTGAACTCAGACCAGAATTATATATTAAATAAAATTCTTCCCAGATGAGAGTTTCAATTTTACATCTTTCTCAAAAAACAGTTTTAAACTTCTCTAGAACTGCTTCTAGAGGTGTGGACTGCAATCACACATCTTGTCCTTTCCACCCACCTCTCTAAGTGACTGCCAGCCTATAACTGTGATGGTTCTCTACATCCTGCCTCTGGCCCAAAAGGTACCTTGGAAACAAGCAGCAGGTAAAAAAGAAAACCCATTGGGATGGCTTGGCAGCTATGGTGGAGGTATTGCCAGTGCCTTTCAATTGCATCCCAGCCCATCCAGGTAAGAGAGAAGGGTGTTTCCATCCATGGCAGCTCCATAAAGCTTGCAGAGTTGTGTGTACTGCACAGTTCCCCTGGGACAGCTCTGGGCTTGTGGGGAGATGGTGCCATTGCTGTGCACATCTGTCTCATCCAAAATAGCAACTGTGCCACTGCAGCCACAAAACACCTGGCTGTTTTCCAGTCCAAAGGAAATAGTGATGCAATATACCTCATTTTTGTGTTCTGTCATACAGGGTGGCAATAATGTTTGAAGGTAACACTCAAAATCTCTTTCCAATTCAAAGTTAGGACCCAACGTGGATAAATGCTACTGCTCATAAAGTTTGTGAATTCTTGATTTTTGAGCCCAGTTAAGGTGGTTCTGTTTGTCTACATTCCTTCAACAGCTGCTGACTCCACTGCTCCTTGTATTATAAGGAAACAGCACGGAGCAATTGTTTTCCCAGAGGTTTTTATACTCTAAACACATAACAGGGACTAAAGAAATTATTCTTTTCCATGGATTCTTAAGGGAACACTGATCTTTGCATTAAGTGACTTTACCAAATGAATAAAGGGGTGGGGGAAGGGCAGGAGGAAGTTACTTTTGTAAGACAAATTGAACAGATCTAACTTTGTACCTTAATTCCCATATCATTGATTCTTGAACACTCAAGCAATTACTTTGCTGTAGCAGAGAAGAGCAAAACAGTGCATATTAAGTGTGTATTAGATCATAACCAAAGAAAATGAACTTTTTTGTGCTTGCTGTGCACTTGGGTCACTGCCTGTAGTTAAGGCTGCCTGAAAAATTCCATTAAAAGATCTTTTCAGAGGAAACAAGTTCAGGATGCAATTTCTCTCACCAGAAGTGCCCNTTTTTTTTTTTTTTGAGAAACCTTTAGCTAAAAATAACTCTCACATTTCTATGAACGAAGAGGAAAGGAAAAAAATACTTTAATTTTGCCTCTGAGTAAAGAAAAGAAAAAAAATTACATCTGGCAAACTGCTATACCTCAACAAGTGGGAATAGAGACTTGAAAATTAGGTTGGTTCCTCCACTGTCAAAAGCACACCTTTCATGTAACTGGTGACTATTGATTTTTTAAATTCAGTCAATATGTGCCCATAAAAGACTTGTTAGAGTTTGGAAGCTGAAGTATTTGAAGGGCCCACCTGCCCTGAGCACAGCCCACTCTTTAATCTGCCAGATAAATGCACATGCAGCTCCATGGAGTAACTGAGTGCTGTTATCTTGGCTGTGATGGCTGAGCAGAATTTCCCTGCAATTTGTTTCAGCTCACAGCTGGATACTACTGAGGGAGAAAGCTTAGAAATCCAGAGAAAAGAGATCTGTGTTCTTTACTACTGGCAATGCCTGTGCTGTACAGAAGAAGAATGAAAATTCAAGTTCAAATGGGGAAGTAGGGACATTGTGCAGGAAATCTATGGGCAAGAAAAGAAATGAGGAAAAGGAAAAGCTGATATGTGGCTAGGACAGGACTTCACTCCTGTGTAAAACGGATATGGCTTTTCCTGATGTGTTCATGTGTTATGCTCAACAGGACAGAGGAGGATCCCAAAAGTGTGTTCTATCAAAATAATTGATAGCAATGTTAACATTTGTTCAGTTAATTGCTTGGCTTTATCCTTCTTCAACACAATAAATAAATAAACAAAAATCTTCAAACAAAAATTCAGATACTGACAATGTCTAAGAAAATATTCTCATAAGTTTAGTTCTGAGTACTGAATAGAAACAAATAAGATTCTCAGGAGCAACTATTTACAGAACTATCTGGGGTGTTATTTCAAATGCGTATTCAAATGGGAATAATTTAATTTTCTTTTTAGCCAACTCATTGCTTGTTCTTGTTGGAGCAGTTGAATGGGTGGCTCTTCTGAGATGCTTAATAGTTCCATGGTAAGAGTGTTTCAGTTACACAACAGGCCAGTGTAACCAATTTAAAACAGCTGTCTTAAATAAAAATTATTCATAAAATCTCAGTGCCTGTCATGCAGGATCAGCTGAATCCCAAAGTGGTAAGAATCAGGGCATAGAATTGTGAATTGTGATTTGATCAATAAACTGCAAAGGAAAATCCAGGGTTACCTGCATCTCCTCAGCAGTTTTGTTATTAGTCCATGGGGATGTTACTGGTGCTGGTCAACTTTTCTGTCCCCAGAACTTGGCAGCTTTCTTTCCCTTTTATTTTGTTTAAAATCCCAGATTTCCAATCTGCCCTTCTCCTAAAGAGAAATTGTACAACTGCATTTTCTTCTTCTCAAGCCACCATAACATCTGTCCTTGAAAACAATGCTCACTGAAAACACTCTTGCAGAAGAACAACCTTTTTTTACCTATTATTTGACCTGCTCTGCAGATGGCAGAGTAAAATTCATTATGGACGTTGACATTTTCCCTTCCAGTTCCATATTCACAAATAAACATTTCATTACACAGTCAGTATGAAATACATTGTAGAAGGTGATTTTACATGATCAGATGCAGCTCATTCATGTTGGAGAGTAAAGAAGGCTGATGATGGAAATGTGCAAGTCTGTTGTTTTGAGGTAACACCATATTGGAGCTGATGCACACAGGCTGCCATCTGATTAATAGGCCCTCCCACCCAGAGCTGCTGAGATAAAATAGATGGCAGATTTTTGTTATTTTGGGCACACACTTCTCCACATGACATGGATATGTCAGCCAGCATGGTGTGTGCTCACACACACTGTTTACATTACTTGATCCACACTACCTGTCTAGGTTTCCAAAACTATTTTTTTTTCCTTTACTGATGGCAACAATGTGGATGACCCTAAAGGAAGCATTTTATTAACTAGATTTCAGTCCCTTGTTATTTTTTCATGTGCTTAAAACAGCAGCTTATGCTATGTACTGTCAGAGGAGGGCACATCCCAGTTTCTTTCATCCTCATATTCATCCTCACATTCCACAGAGCACAACAAGTGGAATAACAAGATTTTTTTTTTCCTTTTGCTTTGACCAGAGTTTTAAGGTTCATGTCTATACTTCCAAACACCCATTTTAACCATTTACTGCAGACATACATACACATCTGTGTGAAATCTCCATGAAATTGTCTGGCAAAATCCAACCTGGCAGTTCCCTGGATTACATGGCTGTGTTGTAGCAGCTGCTCCAGGCTAGATGTACATCCAAAGGGCACTGCTTTAAATTTCAAAGCCTGCATACAGCTTTCCCTGAAACTGCTTTATGTAGCCAACCAGCTACAGACCCAGGCAATGCTGTCAGCTGTGACTCACTGTAAATCCTCCCCTCAGCATCCTTCCTGCCTTTTGCTGCTTCTAGACCACACTGAACTGATCCATCCTCACTGAAAAACCACCACGAGTGTACCACAATCTCCCATGCTTCTGTCAGTTTGTCAGTTTTGCATCACTAAGGACAGAAAGCACTGGTGATGCTGAGCAGGCACAACAATGGATCAATCCTTTGACTGACCACTGATTATTCTCCATTAAAGAATCCTCTCAAACTTGTCCTTTGTAGGTTAGGCATTGGGGTCTGGTCACTTGCTGTGATTCCCAGCCTAACAAGCCTCAGCAGGACTGTGTGCCATATAACACTCTCTTCTTGCCTTAACAGGGAAATTAAAATATATGATGGCTAAATGGATGTTAGGCCTTTGATTTGTGTGGATGAGGCTTGGGTTTATCTTCCCTTAAGGTCACCATGCGAAGTGCAGACAATTTTCACTTATAACAGCTTGTCATATCAACCATTTTTAAGAAAATGACTCATTGCTCTAATTTCTGAAGCAGATTTCAAGGTACATCATCCACTGCTGCCTCCTCTGTCCTCCCCCATGATGTACACTGTAATTTTGGGAGGATCACAGGGCTGTGGGAGTGAGTCTCTTGAATCTTTAATGCCTGTGGTTTATATTTTTATTCTCTTGACTCCAACACAAGAACAACTGGAAAAGATATGTGCAGTCACTTGGATTTTCAGCAACATGAAAATTGTATCTCAAGTATTCCTTGGTGTTTGTTGATCTGGTCACTGCTGCTGAGCAGCTGTGAAGTACCTCCCAGTATTCCTGATTTTCACCCACTGGTGAAATTTTTTTCCCTCTGATTGCTCAGATTATCCATTTTTGAGAACAACAAGTTTCTGCTTTTTGAGAGCATATTTGTCAATTCGTGGCTGGAGCACCAAGGGAACTGAGATGACCTGTCAGTAATGACACCACCTTTCCTTTTCCTCACCTCAGGTTCCAGTCACATTTAGCCATGCCTTGCTCTGAGAAGGGAATCCAGGAATGTGATGGCTCATTCAGTCCCTGAGGCGAGCAAGCCTCTGTAGTTCATCACCTCCAAAGATGGGAAAAGATGCCAAGGATTATCAATCCCAGGCCTGGGATCCTTCTTCTCCAGGACAAAAGGCTGTTGCATACACGGGTGATAGATTTTTCCATGGTTGCCTTGCAGTTGCTCTCATTCAAGGAGATGAGGGTGGTCTAGTACAGACATGACCCCTGGTACAAGGAATGAATTCTGTATTTGCAGGTTTCATGGCTCATCCAAACCTTCCAGCCAAGAGCTTAGCTCAAAAGTGAGGTCTGGTTTCAAAGTCCCATCTACTGATTCATCCACATGCCTAACTAATCCTCTGGCTCATCTGAGGCACGGTTATTCTTTTGGGCCTAGTTTTCATCTTTCACAGTTGTTAAATGTGTTAAAAACTTCTTGATGTGAAATCCACACACTCCTTGGCTTTTCCAGATGACAGAGTCTGCAACCAGACCCTGCAGCCTGAGGTTGTTGCTTGCTGTAACTCAGGATTTACCTAAAATATGTAGAGTCTTCAAATGCCGGGGGTGGGATGTTATCCCTGCCACATGAACCATCCCATTCAGACCCAGCTGCACAACTGAGAAAAGCAGAAGGCACTCTGGCAATGCCTTTACCCTGACATGCCAAGCAAGCTTTAGCCCATCTATGGGGAATTACCATAGGAATTGGCACAAGACCCTGCTCCAGTCATGAGTGACCTCTGTTTGCCAGCACCTCTCACTTGTTCAGGGCCTGTGGGCAGGGAATCAGGGTAGGACAGCTTTCCTCAGTGCTCTCTGGAATCCTTCTTTTATCAGCTATGGGATTACCAGACTTGAACTCTGAGGATCCAGTCAAGAAGACAGCAGGACCTTTTTCTCTTGCATATTTTCAATAACTTTCTTGGCCAATTTCGTCTCAAATTTGTTATCTCCATGCATCTTTCTTTTAAGTCTAACTTGGCCAGAAAAAGTACAATAGTGGTTTTTCACCTTCCTAAAAGGTTTAACAGACCTTGATGGTATAAGAGATTCTGCATATATGTATCTATCTATCTATCTATATATCTACAGAATATACATATATATACATACCTCTTCTGTATTTTACAGGATTATTGCCTTTAACTTATTTGTTTCAAAAAGTTACTGGATTCATAGGAATGAGCTCCTTACTGCCCATTTCAGTGGCACTCTAGGTTTCCCCTTGTCATGGCTGGCCAGCTCCTTGTTCTTGCTGGTGGTGGAGAAGACTTCCCATAGGATAACTGAGATATCAGAAGTGATATGGATAACCATCAGTCTTCTGTCTGGTTGTTCTGGTGTCCAGTCATAGAGAACACTCATTTTTCTGGGATTTCTACTTTGTGTTCTTCTGGCCCTCTGTCTTGCACTCCTTAATGTCATCTTCTTTCTAATGGGTCGCTTACATTTTTGCATCTTTTACCATGCAAAAACATGCAAAGAAGCTTATACTGAGCACATTGGTTATGGCTGACATCCAAAAGAGAGCAGAACATCTCAAGCCATGACATAACACTGTAAGCCCTGCACAAACATGAGATTTGAGCATTTTGAACTGCACAAAACAAGATCTGGTCAGATAAACAAAGAAAAAAGTGAAATATAGTCAGAGACCTAGGTGGCAATGTTTCCTTCTGTAGAGGGAATTTTAAACAAGAGCATTTGACTAATGTTTCCAGAGATGAGACTGGTTGAATGCCAAAACACAGTTTTCATAACCTTTAAACCTGAACTATGTAATTTTTGCATGAATCAAAAGAAAAAACAGTGACAGGTATGAACAAAGAAAATCTGTCAATCATGTGGAAAGGGGAAAGGTTTATGCTGCAAGTAAGACAGCAAAAAGAGTTGGGGAAGTTAGAATGAAGGAAAAAATAATAACAGTAATGTTGAAACTAAACTATTACCCCAGGTTGAAAAGAAATTTCAGTTATAATTAAAAAGCCTGCATGCATGTGACCTGCTGTCAGTTAGAAACAATTATAATCCTGCAGTGGCTGAGGAAACAGATGCAGTCCCTCTGAACAGCTAAATCAAACCCAGTTCTTTCTCCCCCTTTGATAAGGCATCCCAAGGCGAGCCAGAGCACACAGCTATTACACTCTAATTAGTGAGACAAGGCACAATCACCAAGCGAGCCCGGGCGGCTCAGCTGCAGCCCATTCCTGTCTCCTGCCTGCCCCTCCCAGGCTCGCAGAGCTTCGGCAGAGCCGTGCAGCGCTGCAACAGCAGCCACGCTGGTCTAAAGGGTCACCTTTCCTAGGGAGAAGTAGTGCCTTGAAATATCTTTATACAGCTGAAAAAATCTGAGCCGACTTCAGGCTCCTTAATCCTTCCCAAAGGCTTGCCTAACATCTTGTCCTTTTTCCCAGCTATGCCTGTTGCTTTAATAAAAGATTTGGTCTATCCCCACAGCCTTAACATCAGAGAGAGGACAGTCTGAGAGCATCCACTCTTTGCTTAATCCGTGGGGTAAAAGCAATTATTCTACAATTTTAGGACCTGATATGACAGGAGGAAAAGAGCCAAACTGCCACTCCACTCCACATGCACTGCATTTCAAATGTAAATGTCTTGCTGAGCTCTGGCAATATTAAAATAGCCTCTTGGCTGTCAGAGGCTGCCCATAGAACTAGCATTCTCTGGCTCAGAGGGAAAGTGAAACGAGATGACCCCGTGATGGGAACTGGAGCCTGAAGTCATTTCTCTTACATCATAAAGCTGCTGAAAAGATTGGTAATTGGAAACTGCTCTTGGAAGGTTCTTAATGGGATTCACCTCTCTAACCAGTGTGGTAGCTGGTAGGGTTACCTCCGAGGTCATTAATTAGTCACTACTTTAAATGAGCCCCTCTCCGTGTAACTTCATCCTCCTAAACTTTGTACCTCCAGTGCAGTCTCCGTTTCAGGCATGCGGCTCTCCCTCAATCAGGCTGTTAGCATGGTAATTCCCCCCTTGCCAACAGCCATCAAGAAGTAATAAAACAATTTGGAATCTTTATTCATGCATTAGATTTTCCTATCAAATAGATACATTTGCATCTTTAATGCAGATTATTAAAAAGCTGGTGATTTTAGTACGATGTCAAATTCAGTGAAGAACACAGTGCGTTCACTTCTAAGGCTCATCTCTGCTTTGCTTTTTTTCCAGAGGCTTAGAAAGACAGAGTCTCTTAATGAACCTTTGTTAATATGCACATTTATATGATCTGATTGGCCCCTGCAGCAGCCCAGGAAAACCTGCTAAAAGGCAGCTTGAGAGAGTTACCAAAAACCCCCGTTAATTGGAATTATTAATTGTTTATAGTTGCATTTACCACAAAGAGAAGAAATAAAAGGCAGCAACAGAAAACCCCTCAATTTTTCAAGCAAGACAGTCTGTTAGCAGAATGGGAGTAGGAACATGCCACTGTTACGTGGCATATGATCAAGTTCTAATTATATGTATTTTTATAATATCAATCCTAATGGTAAGATCAAAGCCTGTAACTTGGAGATCTGATGCTCTCTGCTCCAGGAGCCCTTTCTAGCACAGGTAGCTGAGTACCTGGAGGGGCTGCAGCCCAGTGAGACACAACAGGCCCATGACTGGTCCCACTGGTGTGGCCAGCTTTTGTTGGATCCACCTCTGAGTGCTTTGCTGCCTTGGCTGAGGGTCATTGGAGAGGAGCTGGCACAGACTCGGAGCCAGCTGGGAGCAGCCCTCCTTCCTTAGGTTTGCCCTTTCCTCCACTGTCAGCCCTTGCTGCTCAAAGCAAAAGATGTTGAACTTCTAGATGAAAAAGAAAAGCTGATGAAAAAATATACAGAAGTGTAAAAATCTTGGGTATTCACTCATGGAGGAGGGGACTGTGGCTCCAGCTGGGCTTGGCCCAGAGCATAAACAGGAGATGCTCTGAACTGCCACACTGGGATGAGAGTCGGGACTGAGAGAAAGCCTCTGCTCCCTGGAAGGGCTGCCTGAGGGAAGGATTGAGAGGTTTGCATTGCTTTTGAACTGGGGGACCAAACTTGAGCTTGCTGAGGGCAATTTGCCAAGAGCCCGAGGGCTGCCCCTAATCTGGATAGGCATTTGCATAAGAGGTCTTTGTGATTTCTAGGGGTTGGGGTTTGTTTTGAACTCTTGGAAATGCTCTTGGTATGGTTTTGTGTGGCAAACACCCTCAGCACAACTCAGGCATCTGACTCTGAGAGGAAAAAACAGTGCACAAGCAGCAGCACTTCCCACCCACTGCCTTGTGGCAGCCTCCCCTGGTTCAGCTCTCCCCAGCAAGAAAAGCCTTTGTGTACCCAAAAAGGAGGATTTTCTAGGTCTCTAGCACTCATTCTCATGGGGGATTTCTACTTGCCACATGCCTGCTGGAAATACAGTGCAGCAGAGAGGAACCAGTCTGAAAGATTCCTGAGGGTGTGGAAGAAAACTTCCTTACACAGCTGGTGAGGAGTCAGCTAGGGAAGGTACCCCCTTAGAATTGTTTGTGGACACAGAAGGGATTGTGGGTGATGTGATGGTTGGAAGCCACTTCTGGGCACAGAGATCATGAAATTATAATTTTTGGTTCTTGGAGAAGGATGGAGGTCAGCAGAGCAGCCTTTCTGAGATGAGAGCTTTGGCTGCAACTCAGGAAAAACACTAAGAGTTTAAGAACTTTGGAGGAAGGGGCAAGATTTAGAAGAGAACTACGAGGATGATGTGAGGCTATGCAGGAAGAAAATTAGAAGGGCCAAAGCCCAACTTGAACTTAATCTGGTTACCGTCATAAAAGACAATCAAAATATTTCTACAAATACATTCACAGCAAAAGAAAGACTAAGGAGAATCTCCATCCTCTACCAGATGTGGGGGGAAACATAATAAAATCATAAAAAATGGCTGAGGAAGAGGCTGAGGTACTTGTTAATGCCTTCTTTGCCTCAGCAAGACCAGAGGTGTTCCCCCGTGCTCAGTACTGGAGCCAGTCCAGATTGATAACTCCAGCAAGGATCCTGATGAAGGAATCAAGTGCCCTCTGTCAGTTGGAAGGTGATGCAGCACAGCCTGGAATGGCATTCCCTGGTCTCCAAATTTATAGGAAAACTTGTGAGACTGAGGAGATGTTCAGATATCATGACCAAGGAAGAGGTCATGGAGTCTAACAGAGTTTGAGAGATGTTTGGACAATACTCTTGGGCACTCTTGTGAATCTTGGGGATGGTGCTGTGCAGGGCCAGGGGTTGGACTCCATGATCCCTGAAAGTCCCTTCAAACTCAGCTTATTCTGTGATTTTGTGATTTCTGATGTTTTGGCTGTTTCTATGCCTGTACATTTCTTAGTGCTTCTGTGCCTTAAAGAAGGAGAATACTTCTCAATATTTCCATGGTCCTAGGAAATATCCCAGCATATAAATCAGCTGTTGTGGCTGTTTGCTGGAGATAGGATTTGTCTATTTCCCTTTATTTGCTTTATCTTCCAGAAGAGACGATTAGAAACTGCTTGTTGATTGAATGTTTAGCTGAACAGCTTTCTCCTCACTATGTAATACAGGGAGCAGTTCAGGAAAATTGCTTCATGAACTTTAAATACTGGGCAAAATATGATGTTATGTCTGCTGGATTCATTTGAGTGCGATAAGCACACTGTAGGGAGTCCCATATCACTGAGATCTACTCAGGCTGAGCTGGAGTCAAAATAAGCCTTCATTTCCAGTTACTTGCAGCAACTGGGCATTTGCAGGCCCTGCAAGGTAATGGCAGTGTGACTGAGTGGGGAGGAAATAGAGGTAATAGCCATTACACTCCATTCTCGGTTCTGCTGTGGATTCCTTCTATGTATTTGAACAGCCTCCTGTAATTCTTGGAAATTTTCACCTCCATAAAATGTCTGGCAATAAACCACCCACCCTCCCTCGGGTTCCTACAGCTTCTGGTAGGGGATATAAAGGACATGGCAAGGACCCTTTCCTGCAAAGAAAGAGTGAGACAAAAGGACATTTCTGGGCGAGCTTGTCAGTGATGGGCACGAGGGGAAACGTGACCTGGTAAACTTCAGTGACAAACCACATCCTTGCCTCTCAAGCAGCACTGGAAATATCCCCTCCCTTTAAGCTGCAGCCAAGAGTCACTGTGGTTTTACTTGTGTGTGGCCAGAGGAAGAGGTTTAGACAAGGCAAGGCTTCAGTGCACAAACCGTAAGAGCTCAGTAACCACCCAAATAAAGAGTAGAAATGAGCAAATGAAAGAAAATCCACCACTGTATATATTTAAATGTCACGTTTAAGGCCTTTTCCTACTTGAAGAAAAGCAGGAGGATGAATGATGGTGAGTAAATACTTGAGGCTGGCATCACTAAGACTTTTTGTTTGTTTAGGAAATTAATTTCAAGGTCATCCTCCCTCCACTGCTTTTCCACAGTGGCATGTCCAGGTTTCAGGCTGCCCCAGCTGTGACACAAAGGAGCCCTGTGGATTGCCTGACCTTGCCTGAGGAGAAGCTGGACCTCCAGAGTGCAGAGAGTGTGGAGCACAGCTGCCTGAGGAAGCTGCTGAGCCCCCGGAGCAGCTCCAGGAGCACTGCCAGGATGCTGTGCTTACGAGACCCCCAGCAGCAGGTGACCTCTCTGCTGAGCAGACCTGCAAGCTGTGGGTCAAGAGTTTGTGCCTTTCTGATGCTTGTGCCTGTGGAGGCTGTGAATGCTACACACTCAAATCCTGACTGAATTCTGGGCTCAAATCTCTGCTGAAGTGACATCACCACACAGTGCCAGCCATAACTGTGGAGGTTGTGCTGCAGATGATCACTTTGAGCTGGATAATCTTACAGATATTTTCAATGCAGGCTTGGGTTCAGCTATTCCTGTTTTAAACCATAGCCTTTTCATTTTTCCCAAATGTGATGCTTTGGTTGTTGGTGTTCTTGTGACTTAAAACAAGTAGAATAAAAATCCTGCCTTACACACAGCCCCAGGGGAAGGCACTGAGACCCTCCTAATCATTCTGCAGAACCCCCAGAACCTCTTCAGTCCAACAATGCTCTCTGGGTATATTCAAGGCCAGAAATATTAGAAATTAAATTTCTCTCCTTACATCAGTTATCCCATAGAAATGCACAGCTAAAACTGCTTTGGCTGCAGCTTCAGGAAGTCTGAGATGCAGACTGGGTCTAAAGCAGGATTCAGCATCTGGCATGGGAACATACAGATGAGGAAATGCATCTTTGACACATGGAGCTCCATCGTGAATACATCTCTTCTGAAAGGCTCTTTCATAACTGTCTTGGAATGAAAGAGCTGGGACGGCCCAGAGAGGTCACAACACTCCTGTTCCCTCTGCTGGCACAAAACATGTGCACAAAGGAAGGCATTGCAAATAGACAAAAATTACATCATAGCTGATAAGTCTGAAAATCTGGAACTAACAGAATTTTGGATTATTTTTCCAATATGTCTCTCTCTTTTTTTTTTTTTTTTTCATTCTGGGATTTTTGGCCCTTGGAAATCTTCCTTTATCACATTGTTGTTGTCTTAGGTGCTCCTTTCTGAGGAGTTATTCCCTCTGTCAGCCCAGACTCACACAGCTGTGGTGCAGGTGGAGTGGGGGTATCTGGTGGTTGTAAGGGAAGGCACAGTTATTTCAGGTGAGCTCCATAAAACCATTCTCAGCAAGAAGCCTTCCTGTGCAAGCTGGACATATAGTCAGCTTTAAAACTACGAGCAGGGATCACCTGTCTACAGCTTCTCCAGCCCTAAGGAGGTTTAAGATCCCATCTTGGTTAATTCAAGACAGAGGCTGATAAGGACAGGAACTCACTTTACTTAGCCTGTTGTTTTCACAGAGTGCAATGATGTCTGTGACTCCTGAAAACTTGCCATTCCTTGTTGTTTAGTTCCTTAAAATAACTATTACCTCATGAGATTACCTGCCAGATCCTTTCCTTATCTGGTTTAGGGTCTTTTTTGCTCTTCGCCTCCCTCTCTCTGAACTGGGAGCTGCCTGCAAGTCTTTCTCATTGATAAAAACATCCTTATCTCTACTGGCAAACCTTGTTTTCCTAGACAAACTGGGGCCTACATCCCTATAGATAACTCCATCTCTTGTTTACTGCTTCCCATATATTCCTTTCCTACAAGTGGTCTGGTGATCCTAGCTGGCTCTTTGGTGTTTACCTGGTTTCTGCCAGTGTGGAGCAGGGTTTAGCCTTGACAACACACATATTATCAAGCACTAAATCCTATCAAGGATAATATTCCATCTACAACCACACTATGCCATTAAGCACACAATTACAGGTTGTTTTCTTTGCAAATTAGCAATGCAACACCACGACCTATGTGTAAATCAGCAACAGATTTATTAGGCACCCACCTTGCCTGAGATTGTAATGACTCTGATCTCATTGCTGGAAGCCCAAAAGAATAAATCACAGATGTCTTGCAGGTTGTGGCTTCAGTTTTTTACTGCATTTAGGAGGTGAAACAGATTTATGAATACTTCAGCAATGCAGATTAAAAGCTGGAATTCATTGGCAGTAAGTGCTGGTCTGTTGTATAAGGCTGTAATGATCATTGGTATTGATTAGGGAGCTGCACAGGATCTGTATTCTTCCCCACATGTTCTGGCAAAAATGTGCAATATATCTCTATAAATATACTATGGTATCTTTCTCATGGTATTAATAATACATTAGATTCTGAGAATGAACATTTACTGCACTTTAGGAGGTAAGTGGCCACAGATTTTAAGTTTCTCAATTTGAGAGCAGGGATGACTGACTCCTGGAAGAAACAATATATGGTTTATTACAATAAAGTATATCACTGTGGGTTGTTATTGGGAAGAACTTTTCAACCTCTTGGAATTGTATGTTAGATGAGCTGCTTTGAATCCCTCACCCTATTTAAAGAGAAACTGATGTCAGATATTATCTGGCATCTGCACACACAGTGTCAATCAAAAAGTCCACCAGTGAGAAAAGCTTGCTCCTACCCTTGAATTGCTTTAGTATACCCATTATTTCCTCTAATATAGTCAAAACATTTTACAGTCTCCACAATCTCAGTTTCAGGTAAACAGCCCTTCAGAAATAATAGTTTCCACATCAAAAGTTTAAGTTGTCAGCCAGTCAAAGAATCCAGGGAAGTCAATCAAAAGTGACAATGAGGGCCTTCATGGTCAGACCTCAACGTGAGGGACAGACTGGCTGGTGGGGTGGGAGCATCAGCCCCTCCAAGTGCAGCAATAGATGTTTCAGGGTCTCCTGCAAGAATGAGGCAGTGGAACAGCTCTAGCTCTCCTCTATCTGAATTATTTGAGTTCAGCACTGCTTCAGCAAACCTGTGACTCCAAACACAAGCAGCAGTGACTGCAATCCTGTCACACTGCCCCACCATGGCTTTTAAGGGATCTCTGCATTTACCTGTACCTTGTGCTTCCAGATCTGCCTTGGTCTTGCTGGCTTCTCAGTCCCAGCCTTAGAGTATAGATATTTATTGTGGCTGGTAGACTGGTAAAGAAAATTACCTTATGGCTGGGAATATTTTCAAATAGTTTTGGTCAGAAAGAGATCCCTCAGGAAGCAGTTGTGTCTGCTTTGATGTGGGTTATTCAGCAATATAATCCTTTTCCTTCACCATATCTGAACAAGAAAAGGGTAGGGACTATGATGCAGAATGCTAAACACATCTGAAAGGTCTTCTCACACTCAGAGAGAAAAAGTTCAGCATCACAATCTTAAATGATTAAATGGTATTCCTCCCAAGTGGATATGTGAGATTTTAACTACCCAAGAAATGGAAATTCTAATCCCAGTAAAAGGGAAAGGAAGTAGAGTGAGAAGATTCATGCCTGTTAATAGTGCTTGTGTGGGCAATCATTCAGCTTTCATAGCTAGAGCTGAATCAACCTTGTGAAGCCATCTTTTGTTGGTAAATCAGTGTGACCTTTCCACGTTATTGTCACCTTCAATGTGTTTGTGACATTTACATAGTGGCTACACCCCACACACATTTTCTGTTTAATATTCTCTCCTCTTGCCACAGTGTCAGTCAGGGTGTGGCAGGTTGGTGAGGTGAGCAGTCACATCTCACCCAGGGTATTGGGGTGATGAGAACAGTCTGGCACTGTTCTATCTAACATTGAAATACTGCCTGATGCTCCTGCTGACAGTGGGAAAAACAGCTCTGGGCTTGGACCCCAGTTCTGCAAATTCTTGTCACAAATGCAGAGAACAGGGCTGGTAAAACTCACCCAGAGAATCCCTCTGCCTCAAGGCGGGGATAATTGCACCCCAGCCATTCCTGGTAGCTGTTTGTCTCATCTACCCTTAAAGACATCCAGTGCTAGAGACTACACAATCTTGTCAGCCAATCTGTTGTGTGCCTCACAGTCCTTGCACTGAAAACATTATATTATCTACCAGATATTTCACAGGGGATGATTTCTTCCAGT
The DNA here is from genome assembly GCA_013400775.1 of Chaetops frenatus. NCBI lineage: Eukaryota > Metazoa > Chordata > Aves > Passeriformes > Picathartidae > Chaetops > Chaetops frenatus. The sequence continues at coordinate 436,429 of VZTR01021630.1, read as the reverse complement.
CTTTATCTTTCATGCAGGACATGGGTCAGGGTTGAGAAGTTCATCCCAAAACGTTCATTCCCAAATATTCTGTGTGCTCTGCATGCTGCTCTGCTGCACCTTGGTGAAGCTGAGCATATGCTGCTCATTCTGTGAGCTCTTACCTTCATCACAGGAGGGGTAACAGCACACTCTGTTAGCAGAGCCTCTGGTCTCTTCCAAACATTGCACAACGGAGCCTTGAATAACTAGAAAAATGAGCAGGCTGGGATTACTTCTACACTGTTCCTTGCTAAGTACAGCAAACCAGGTTCCCCTGCACTCTGCTATGTTTGTGCACCAGATCCCAGGATGGCAGTTCCACCTTGCTGTGAGACTGCAGTGGTTCTGCTGTTTTCTTCCTGCTCTACACAAACATTTCCTGCCAAAATTGAAGAGTATGTCTTTGACCTCACAGAGTTCTGCACTTCTCCCATGTGAAGCCACCTGACAGGTCTGCTGGCTGTGTTTAAAGGTTTTCCCTGGAGGAAAGCTGTGGTGTTTCATGGTGCCTCTACTTCTCTCTTGAACCAAGGTTCAGGCTCGTGCACAAAGAGAGGAATAAGCCACACTGGGACATGTGAGCGCAGCTGAGGGGAATTGAGAGGATGACATGCTAAGGGCAGATCCCTTGCTCAGGCTGCAAAATGCTGCAAGCCATGCACAAGCATTAAAGCATATTCAAAGCTGTGGACAGTTTAGCCTCTTTATCCTCAGCACCCTGAGGAACACCAGTTTTTCTTGCTGTAAGACATTGTTCCACATTTGTAAGTCAATGACTGTTTGACCCTTCGGTTGTCAGAAGACAGGAAAATAGCCTTGGAAGCTTGACAAGACATAAATACCTTCCTCTTTGTCCAGAATTACCAGGATTATACACAGGGTTGTGCAGGAAGGATTATCACATGAATGGGTCTGAATTTTGCTGGCTCCGTGTGCAATTCTGTCATTTTTCTTCCTGGAATAGCTCTGAAATTCTTACAAAAGTGTCAGCAGTTTAGAGGTCATAATAAGCAACTGAAAGGTAAAAATTATTTAAAGCCTGTTTCAAAATGCCATGGATGTCATATGACTCCAAAAATCCTCTTCTATTTTCATTTCCCAACCGAGGGGAGGGGGTATTAAATTATGTAAATCAGTCACAAATTACTTAACCTTTCCATGAGTGCACCATAACTGGGGAGGACAAAATAAGCCCATTATCAGCAGCAGAGCAGCAAGCCCTTTTGGGGAGCTCTAGTTGGTTCTGCTTACCCCCTCCAGTGCCCCTGTGGAAACTGCTGTTTGTGAGCTGTGCCTCTCTCAGTTTGGCTCTTCTCATCCCAGGGCTAGAGCTGCACAAAACATCCAAAAGGCTTCAAAGACAGCAGCGTGGAAAGCACCATATTCCCAGCATCCTGTCACTGCATCCACATGGCTGTGCATTAGTAATAACTGATGACAGCCAATAAAATGAAATAAGTGCATGTGCAACTGGTAATGGAGGAAAATAAAACTAAATAATGCCTTAGCAGGCCCTGATTACCTTGATCTTGGCTTGCTGTCACTCTAGTCTGTCCCCATTTGGAAAAAGACATAAAGTTCTACAATTTCTTCAGCAGGAAAGGTATGCATGAAGGGTTTTTCACAGGTAATTATTTACAAATTCCCTGCAACCATGCCGCCTCTGTTGTTTTTATTAACCTAATAAAATATATTATCTGGAGAAAAGCTTGGTGCATATAGCAGTTAAATTTATATGTGTTATTCTAGTATGACAAATATTTTGTTATAGTTTGCTAGCAATTATTCAGAATAACACAAACAGCTTGGTATGATTGTAGCCTTGTGAATTGACATTTGAAATATTTATAAGTACAGCCATCCTGCCATATGGGCCCTCTTTGGAGTTATCAGTCACCGCATCCCCCTGCTTCTGCAGCTTCACATCCGAACGCTGCCTGCTGGTGCAGCTCCAAGGAGCAGAGCTGTGGGCAGCAGGATGTGCCCCATCCCTCAGCCCCAGCTGGTAGTCCTGAGCCAGGGCAGGAAGGCTGCTGGGGCACCATCACTTGCTGGGACCCTCTGCAAGCAGCTGCTCAATGCTGGGCGCTGCTGAACGCCACGTGGCTGGCACAGCGTAATGGAGCCCTCTGAAAGTCAGTTTTGAATGCAGAAACACTGATTGTTGGCTTTTGAATGGTGTTATTACAGGCTGAGGAAACAGAGGGCATCTCTCCTTGGCCTGCTGGTTTGCAGGGCCTCTCCTCATCATGTAAAATGCATGTGATGGTCTGGTTAGCAGATGCAGGATGTGTGGTGGGGTTTTTCTTTTCCCCTAAAACGAGTCTTTCCTCTCTCACATCCAATAGCTTATGGACAAATAGCTGGTATTTACCCTTACAACAGAGACTCATCTGTGCAAAACTCTTCCTGCTCTCAATAAGAGAATTCCAATCAGTGAAAATTCCAACCAATTCTCAGTGAAATTCCAATCAGAGGAATGGTAGCAGGGTATGTCCCAAGCACAGCCAGGCACTAAAGCACGTACTCTGCACTCCTTTGACCAATTAGTTGTGTGTATGAAATCTTCTGCATCAAAGAATGAGCTAGAAATTCCTCCTGGTTAATTCATTAAGGTCTGGGTTTCAGTCCTGGGAATTTCAATCAAGTGAAAGGATCATTGGAAACTCGGGAGGGGGAAAGTTAAAAAAAAAACTAAAAGAGGGAAGAGGAAAGAGGAATGAAAAATTTATTTTCTACACACATAAAGACTCTTGCCATTTTAAAACCTTGTGACTGGTGCATTTTGTGTGTGTGTGTGTAGGAAAACAAATCCCAGAGGATTCCCAGGCTCAGTGTATCTACAAGAGAGACAAAATGGGTAGGAAAATAAATTTTTTGCTAGCTCTGGGGAATTGCTGCAGCCAAACCTGGCAAACAGCTCAGAGAATTAAGCTCCCAAAAGTATATTTTGTCCTCTGAGTGCAAAAGACTTTACCAAGCAACTGGCAACTTTATGTCCCCCTTGTCTGCATGGTGTTCAAAAAGCCCAGAAGAACAAGAATCAGTGCAAGAGAGACAACTTCGTAAATGAAACAGTGAAATTAGATCAAAAATGCTTCTTTGTTTGATCGCAAATACTCCTCAAGGTGAGAGATATAATGAAAACCTGATCAAAATGTCTTCAGCCAGAGGGAGCAGATCTACCAGGAGCCAGATCTTCTGTCCTTCTCTTTGCTCCCACCTTGCTGGTCACCTTACAGTCAGTGTTCAACCCAGTCTTGCTGAGAAAGCCTCCAAAAAGTGTCCAAGAAGGGTCCTAGTGGACTACAAAGGCCAGGAGTATTTGCTTTTCAGAATTCATCTTGAGACAAATAATTCAGAAAAGCTTCTGTTGTTGTCTGTGGTTTTGGCCTTTGCCCATATCGTGCTAATGCTTTTACAATTTCTCCATCTCTAATTAAACACACACCAAACTGAGGGCAGTGAAAGAAAGCAGAGAGGATCTCTGTCTTCTGGGACACTCTCCAGTCTCTCTGGCTAAGCTGCAAATCGGAAAGGCCCTGAGCATGTCTCCTGAAATAGAGGAGACAAATGAGAAATATGGGCTTTGTTCAGAATAAAAAGCAGATGAGGCTCAAAGGCACTAAGGCACAAAAGGATTAGGACACAGCACAGCCTTTCATTTGTCATGTGCTGCTCAGCTGGGACCCAAACAACACCTTCAATGCTTCCTGCTCTTCGTCTTAAAGGAAAATCCAGAGACTCCCTCCAGTTCATACATAAAGTGATGTTGACAGAGAGCCATGTTTGGAGACATAGTGGCTTTTTGTTCCAGATAATTAATCCCCTTGTACAGGCTGACTGTCACCAGAGAAAGGATGAATTGGGCCACAGTGCATCTTCTGTCTAGGCACAGGGTCCTGGATTGGATGCTGGAGGGTTAAGGGTAGATGGGAGGGTGTGGCAGGGAAAACAGGTAAAACTCTGTTGGGTCCTGCTCAGCTTCACCTGTAAATGGCTCTGCCATGCTGCTGTGGGTCAGAGAGGCTTGTTTGAGCTGAGAACCCCTTTTAGAATTCCCCCTTGCTTTCCCAAATGAGTACATGTGACATGAGCCAGCCTGCAGCTCAGCAAACACCAGGGGAACTCCTGGATGGCCCAAACCCTAAGGCTGCTCATCCTACCCAGGTCTTGGACAATAAAGATTTCTGGTGCTCATTTCACTGGCCAGCCAGCCTGTTCTGTTCTGGTTCTACAACAGACTGCACAAAGCATCTTAATAAAAGAGCATCCCAGGAGGTAATTTTTATAGAAGAGAATCCATTAACAACCTCTAGAAAGATTTTCATCTCATATAAACCAGCGTTTGCCCTGATTACAAAACAAAGACAAAAAAGCAATTTCTTCCATTTTGATTTGCTATGGATTGATCCCTTAGTCAGTTATGTTTTCATTTCATACAACATGCACAGGAGTTTACAAAGCCTATATTTATTAATTGCTCCCCAGACCATTTAGACAGAATTTTTTAAAATTTTCACCTTGGTTCTCTGCTGCAAAACAGGAGCACTCCCAAAGAAGCAGGTGGAATTCCAGTGGTGTAAAAGTGGTGGAAGTCAAAGCTGAATTGAGAATCAAGAAGTCTCATTGATCATTGCTCACAATGATCTTTCAGCTACCCTTATCAAATATTAACAATAATGACTTATTTATATAGCACCAACTGAGAGCTAGGTGCAAGAAGATAGGCATAAGTCCCAGAGAACTAACAAACTAAATAATAAATACATATCAATCTAGAATAATAAATAATAAATCCCATATTCCAGAGTCACTTCATTTTTTTTTCTTCAGAGATGTTTGCCCTCACTTTCTCTGATCAGCAGGAGGGCTTGGTTAAAAAGATCAGATTAGAAATTAATCTCTTTGATGTTTACAAAGGCAATAGGGCTCTCACACCTCTTTCTGAGTGCAATCCAGCTGCAGGTAAAGAACTCTGCAGCTTGTGGAAGTGCTAATTAAAGCCAGTAATAACATGATTCACCTTCAACCCTGCTCTGAAACGCCTGGTGGTTTTTTGCCAGGAGTGTTGCATCTCCAGGGCACTACTTTTGAGGAGCTCTCTGGTTTCAGGGATCTGCAACGTAGCAACCATTTGGGCTAGGAAGGGAGGAAGCCAAGTTGTTTAAATCAATCCTTGTCATAAGATCCCACTGTTTATTGATATCCTGAAGGTGAAAGGTTAATGCTTTACTCAGGAAACCACTCATCCTCCAAAATACTATTATTGTTTATCTTGCTGAAATCTATTTTTATATTTCCCAAGACATTTTCATTTAATTTCTGTTCCAGCTTGTCTTTACTGTGTTTTCATAGTATCATTGTACAGCCTTAATCCTTTTCCAACCTGATACTGCAAGTTGTGATGGAAAATGCCAAGTGTCTGGTATTTTTTGAAATAGAAGGATTAGCAGAAAGAAAAATTATTAACTTGAGGCTACTTGTTTTATCCCAACATGAGTTATCAGGGGCTCCAATCAAGCACTGAAGTTGAAAGTAACAGATCAACTAAAATAAACATCTGTCCCCAGGAATAATATGTCTTGTCACCTTAGTAGCTTAGAACATGTTCTCATTTATCCAGCCATTTTCTTGCCAGAGCAATTATAAATGGCAAGTTTGAAACGAGATCTGTTTCCATTGATTTTTTTTCTCAATTTTTTTTTTTACAAGTCTTTGTACCTTCTGGTTAATAAAAGAGCAAGGGAGTGAAAGGTACATAAATCTGCAGCGTACACAAATAGCATTTCATGTGGACAGCTTTGCCTGTGAAATTCAATGTGAAGGAACTTCAGGTGAAATATTGGCTAACTAGACTGTAAATAACTACTAACATGCATGATAATACCAGTAACTGGATGTGCTGCTTAGGAACAGGATGATGTCTGTGATGCAGATACAGAAATAATTGTCACATTCTCCTTCTCTCAGCATTTAGGATCTTCCTCTCCTCAGGGCTGGCTATTGGAAATAGTTAATAAATACCTGGTCTGGTGCAGGCAAATACTACATACCTAGACTCATTAACCTGGAATTAAAATAATATATTAAAAGGAATAAGAGAACTTGAAGATAACATTTTCTTTGTTAGAACTGATAAATCTGTTTAGACTCGAAAAGACTGTTAAGACTAGAAAATACCAAGGTCCAACCACACCCACTGAGAAGTTATGGAGAGACCTTCTTTGTGTGACCATTTTTATAGTATTGTCAAAGGTGAAAAAAATTGCTTCAGTTTTCAATGCCTACTGATTTCCCACGTATTAAAGTGGAGCCTGCAAATGTTAGTCTAATCAACTAGGAAAGCTCTCCCTAAACAGAACTGTTCATTTAACATGACAAAGTTCTCTGCATCCTGAGTGGTGTTTCCTCCCCATGGTTTAGAACCCAGGACCTGCTCCTTGACCTTGTCTGCCAGCTCTGTCATCCCACCAGGACAGCCAAGGGTGGCTTTACCACAAAAAGGCACATTTCCACACCCAGTCCCAGAGACCTGCCAGGCCTCCCAGGAAAGGCTGAGTGCTCTCCAATGTGTTTTGCCTGGACAGAGCTGTCCAGGAAAAAAAAGCTTCCTCAGAGCTGGCCCTGCTGGCTCTTTCCCTCTGGGAATCACAAGCTCTGCAGTACTTGGAGACTTTTAATGAGTAGAGAGGGATTAAGCAGTTTGCTCTGTAACACTCATGGCAGCAGTGTCCAGCTCAGAAATAGAAGCTGCTATTTAGACCTTTCCCTTAGAAAATAAACTTTTTTTGTGTTTTTATAGGATGCTCAGAATTGGACAAAGTCTTGTAAATTTCAGTAAAGCAATTTGTGATTGCTACTAAGTCTCTTGATTTAGTCTCCAAAATACAGGGTACAGCCAGAAACTCACAGCTCAGACTTCTTTTCATTTAGCATTTTTTTCTTCCTTAATTTGCCCAGTCATGTTCTTTCCTCCTCCCCTTTCTGGGAAAGCCACCCTCTGTGTGCAGGGATCAGGGATGCCAGTGCTCACCTTCCTGCACACAGTAAATCCTCACAAAGCAGCCTGCAATAGATCAGCCTTCCAACAGCCACAGCAGGCAAGGAGTTCTCCAGTGTGGCTGCAAAATTGTGGAAAGGAAGGAAAATAAATCAAATTTTATTTGCCAAGGGGCAAAATTTTGCCTTCAAGCCGCTGGCCCTGAACTGAAAATTTATGGAGGGCAGGAACGAGGTGATACAGTCCTTGAACCACATCCTGTTGGCCCCCAGGGGTCCGAAGGTGAGGGCCATTTTCTGGCCCTCTAAGTTCTCCACTGGATGGCTTTGCTGACAGGTGAAGGCATCCCATGGAAGCCATGCAGGCAATGGTTCCTTGGACTGGCACTGCACTGGCAAGTGCAGCCTTTGATGTGTTGTGCATTAATTTCCACTGCTGAGAGACAGCCATTAGTTCTCCTTTCCTGCAATGTTAGCAATTAAACTTTGTCATTCCTATCTGGATCTTCCCAGTGGCTCTCAGACACTTCCCACTGAGGGCTGTTCTGCTGTGTGAGGCAGATCTCAGCTGCTGGGAATGCAAACCTTGGACATGACCCCCATCCAAGGCAGGCTTGGGAAAAACAGCTGTTGAAAGGAGAGAGATTTTCCATACTGCAAATCCTCCTGCTGCTCCTTCTTGCTCCCAGAGGTTGTCCCATAGATTTCTCTGTTCAACCAAAGCTCCTGCACTTCTTCTTGTTCATCCTCACATCAGGATGTGTGCACACAAGGCTCCAGGTGCCTTCCCAGAGAGCTGGGTGTCAATAAGCTCAGGTTTAGCATATGCTGCTGGACACCCTCTGGTAGAAACAGCCCTGCCAAAACCCACAGAGATCCTAAAAAGGAGGGGGGAAGTCTTACCTTGTTTGAGGCTTGATTTTAGATAGCTTCTTCCTTTTGATTCTCATTCAGTGATGTCTCACAGGCAGAAAGAAAATGCCTGCATCGTTGATCATTGTTAGACACAAGCTTTGCTCTCTGTCCTGAGTGAGGCTTTAATCTCCAAAACACTTGTAGCATAGACAAGGAGGCAGAGACCCTGAGCTACATGCTTCGACTGTACTTGGGAATTTCTCATTTAAGCCTTTCCTTATAAAAAATCCCAATCACCTTCTACTTCCTCCCTCCATCCACGCCACTGATCTTTCTCATTTATTCCTAAACCTCTCAGTTGCATCACAACCTACCTCTCAGCATTTCTTTTTGAGAAAGCAGAACGTTTTCATTTCCAAATGGTAGCTCCAAATGCTGGCTTCCAAATGTTGGATTATTTCAAGAAGACAAACATGTGCACACATTTTCTCATTAGGGAACCAAAAAGGTAACGATCAACCCCTAAATGCCACGCACAGTTGCTGTTCCAATTCAAGCACAGCATGTAATACAAGCTGCTGTGGTAGGCTATAACATTATAAATGACACCCCATTGGTGATGGAGACAAATCAGATTATGTGTGAGTAGGTTATTGATTGGGCTTAGATTTCTTAATCTCTTAAATCAATGGAAGAATAGTAAATAACAGAGACAATGTGTGCTTGGATGGCAAAGCATCTTCTAATACTTAGGTTTTAATGAGCATTTTTTAATACTCAGTAATATCCTAACTGGAAAGATGCTTATCCAGCTCAAAGTATAGGTTACTATTTATTACCAAGATGCCTTAATCTAGATTTCCTCTCTGTTTATACTAGACATCAATTCTGATTTATCTCTTGTTGAGTTAATGAAAACATGTTATGCAGTTTTATTAAAGAAAATAAAGTCTTCAATTGACTGCCTCTGAAACAGTATAACAAATTCTGAAGAGATTAGCATAAGGATTAAACATACAGATTTTGTTGCAGGAGTTGTTTTCATGAATACATTCTTAATTGATTGTAGCAAAACAAATACACACTTTGGTAATGCATGCTGAGTCTCCAATTCAGCATTATTTTAATTGAGTCTTTTGAACGATAAATTTCAGTACAGCAGATGTTCTTGAGTATTCAGGTATATAAATACAACCAGTGTCAGTATCTGATAAGCCTACAATTTGAGAGTTTAAGCACATATGAAACTCGGCCAATTGTCAAGAGCTGAAAATAGAAGGAATTTGCTAAACCACTGCTTGCACCTGTTCTGAATTATGATGTTGTTTCCTCCATACTAACCTCGGGGGGAAGAAGGAAAGAGTTTGTGTGCAGTGCCAGAACACGGGGAAGGAGATGTGTTCTTTCCCCATTTGCAGTTTCTCATTAACCAACTGCAGCAGCTGATCTTTGGGAAGAGGGAAATCCAGTATATTTTAAGTACTGAGTATTTCATTCAGCAGATCTCTCTGCATAGCCACAAGCATTTAGTTACAGAATTGAAGGTGAATAAAAAAATGCCAAACCCTGTGATGAAGTGATTTTCAAGTTGAAATTATGTCTCCTCACAAATAAATATATCTTCTGTATCTAGGCAGTCATTTGTCTTTCAAATAACATCTGCTTTGACAGGGAGTGTCTAATGAATTTTAAAATGTTTGGTGTCACCTTGAGTTTTAAGTGAGACAATAAACATTATTGGTCATCAAAGTTTTTGGGTGTGTTCTCATTAAATTTTTATATAAGCTTTTAGTCAGTGGATACACTTCTGTGCATGAAGTTCTTGAGCCTCAGCTCCAGACTCTTCAGAGCCATCACCCTTTTGCTGAGGGAAATATGTTGATAAATGGACCTGGCTTTCTTTGGTAACTTGACATTTTTATTGCTCTCTACCCTTAGAGACATATGGGCAGAAAAACTCTCCCGGTTTGGAGAATGTCCAGATTTCCAAGGAAAAGCAGCAGAGCCTCTCAGCCATACATGAGAGACTGAGGAAATGCAAGGGTGAAAAAGGAAACTCACAAGATGCAAAGTTCTCCTGTGGAATAATATTTGCTTTCAGAGATATCTGCTTTCAGAATAATATCTGCTTTTCAGGTGTGTCTGAAAATCTTCCTTTTCAATATTCAGTAGTCACTTTCACACCTTTCTCCCTCCTTTTGTGCCTTTCATTCTCATCCTGAGCTCTGCTGCCTCTGGAAGCCAAAGACACTCATCCATCTCACCTTGTTTGACACAAAGGCAATTCACAACCTCTCAGCTCCTGGCATGTGGACAAATGTGTTGGAGTATGACCTAACATTTAAATAATGATTCACCATTGAATATTATGAGAAATTGGCTGACAATTTCAAGGTAATGCCCTTCCAAAGATATACAGTATTAATTCTTTACTACCATATAACTGTATATTCACTTGAAGAATCTTAAATAAAGTTTGCACTTTGCAATTAATTTAGTGAAATTCTGAGCTAAATTACTTGCCATAAAAATATTAAACATATTACAACTGTCTGTACATGGCCTTCTAAATGAAAGGGAAGTTTAATTATTTTAGAAGAGAAATATAAACAGTGTCAAGTTATAACCACTGCTCAATTTAATGTAACTTCTGCCTAATTTTACAAATCATTATTTATACCGTTAACATACATAAAAAATTAATAAATGACCTCCATAAGATTGCTTTTGGTATAGTTAGCAGTGTAGGAGATTATTACAGTAATGTTGGAAAAAACCACAAGGGAAATCTGTAGTTGCTTCCCAAACATAAAAATCATGTTAAGGGAAAGAGAAAGAGAGGAAAAAAGGTATAAAGACGAACTCCATTGAGCAGACCTTAGCCATGAAGTCAATTTTGCATCTCTCCTCCAAAGGGAAGAGAGGTGACTTGAACCCAAGGCTTTGAGGCAGTGTGGGGTTTGCAAGCAGAGACACAGCAAGGTGGAGCTTTCTGCCACCTTCCTGCGCTCACAAAGGGCAGCTCCAGGATGCAGTGAGAGCAGGAAGCTGCTCCCAGCCAGACTGCTGCTCTAGTGGTGGTGGAGCCTCCTGGGCACTGAGAGCTCTGCCCAAAACCCAGCCCAAGCATCAGTTTTACAAAGTGTCTTACTGGGGGGGTGGCAAGGGGGGAAGCACCAGAGACCATCACATTTTCTTTCTGCCTGTGAAGTTCCCATCAAGAGCCATCTGGCATCCCCAGAGAGGTGCATGCAGGGCACAGGAAGGCCTGGGACACAGATACAGAAACTATTGCTCTCTATTACCATATCCCAGTGGTTTCAGTGTGGTCCATGGGCTTTTCTTAAGGGTATAAGAAAGATAATTCAGAAAAGCAAGGCTGTTGGCAGCATATATTCTGAATATTGTCTCCCTTTACTGAAGGGATTGAGAAATTGAGCATGCAAAGGTAAAAAAAAAATCTGTATTAGAGAAATACATCTTGTAAGGAGGCTTCAAAGGCAGCTTGCCTGTGTCCAGAGGCTGTATGGGATTGACTGGAAAGGATTTACCAGGCCACTGATAGGGCCAGATACATCTAAACAGTGTGGAGGTAAGCTGAGCCCTCCTGAAGTTAGTGGGAGGTTCAGCAAGAACATGTCCCCCAAGCTTTATTCTGAAATGCACACTAGATTTTCAAATAGAGTGAATTTTCAAGTATTTACTCCACTTAAAACCTTGGCCTCTGCTGCCAGAGTGCTGTCTTTTCCTGTCCCTCCTTTCTGCTGACCTTCACACTTCCCCACCCTCCTGACTTACATCTGGAAGTGTGAGCTGCTACATTGGGAAGCATCCACTGCACAGTAATTACTTAATTCTTTTCCAGGAAGAAAAGAAGAAGGCAGGCAGGACTGAATGCAGATAACATTTCTAATGTTGCATTGCAGCAGCACACTCAAGTGATCTGATCCCATCCTTATTCCCAACAAGAAATAGATAAAAAGAAGGGGAGGACCTGTTGTACCTCCTTCTGAAGCACAATGTAAAATTAAAATTATCAGGAGAGGGTGTTGAGGTACCACAGGGGCTGCTTCAAAACCACAGTGCTTCAAAGGTGCTTGTTTGTCAGAGCCCTGGGTGGTACTCCCAGGGTGAACCTCAGCCAATAAAACAACTGTGCAGCACTCTTTTTCTCCTTTATTGAAAGGCTTCTGGCAGATAATAGAAAATTATCTCTTCAGGTACTGCAGAGGGGTTTTACTGCACTAGACAATATAATAAAATATGTTAACTCTTCTGTAAAATTACTGAGGGTGTTTTTTAAATAGTCTTTTGGAAGGTCAGCAGGCTGAGTCCCCAAAACATCCCTCAGCAATGTTATGTGCAAATTCACCTCTGAGTCATTTTCAAAAGAGGAAAAACTGTCCACACCCTTTAATATAGAAAAGATTCAAACTATTTCCTCAGAGGAAAAAAAATCAAGGCTCTTCTTCAGTCTCTGCAGGTCTCTGCTATGTTGATGATTTTGTTGGCTGAATGACCTGAACAGACTTGCTGAGCTGTCTCAGGAGCCAGGGCACTGGGGAAGGATAAGGACCAGGGAAAAGAAGAGGCAAACAGGGAGTTTGGAATCTCATCTTCAATCAACAGATTCTTTACCATTGGTTTCCATGGAGGCCAAGGGTTTTGGAAAGAAAAATCAAGAAGGTTTGAAGTCCAGGAATTTCACAGTTCCATATGGAGAAAAACCATGAAAGTCCCTGATTTCCCTACTTTCTCTCCTTGGCCTGACATTAAGTTCCCCAGACCCACTCACCTTATTACTCTTCACTTTTTCTTCATTACTGCAGGCAGAGGAGAAAACCAAGTGGCACTTGCAAGTGGGGATTGGTGAGATTCATCAGGGCTTTGCTTTATTTTACCAGGAATTCAGGCACATGCAGGGCTGTGCCAATTAAGATCCAGCCATTATTCTTAATGGCACCTGGCAATGAAAAACTAGGATATGATGCCTTCAGTCCTATGTGTACACTTGAGAAAGAGAATTTCCTTTTAGAAAACTACTTTGCAAATCCCAAATCATCAACAGAAGAAATTTATGTAGCAAAAAGCCTGTTAGCCTGGAAAACCACAGCTACATGTGGTTGTTCTCTCGATGCAAGCTTGTATTTCAGCTCAGAGAGATGCACCATGATTTAGTGAATTGCCTGGTCTCTGGGAAGACCAATATCTCTTTAGACTCTAAGTTCAGGAAGGTATTTAATCATGGTAGTTTGTCAGGGCTTTGCATCACGCTATACAATAAGCCAGCTTAATGTGATATTTTCTTTCCTGCCTCTCACACTTCCCAGCATTACAAAGTCTGACACAAAGTCCTGGACCCTACATGTTTGTAGGACTTGGAATCCAGCTCAGCTCTGCATTATACAATTAATCTCTCACGTCTCAAATAGCTCAAAGCAGAACCACAGACCCTCTTAACCCCTAAGCTTTGGCATGTTTCAAATCCAGGTCTTGACCAGTGTGCCAAGACTGGATGAATCACGTATGAGGCACAGTCTGAGAAACCCAGTGGGTGTTGTTAAGGTTATTAGGAGTCCTTCAAATCACTTGAGAGCCAGAGACCATCTGGGTTCATAATATTGAATAAATCCTGCCAAAAAGGTGCCAGCTGGACATACTTGCTTTGGACTATTACTGCAATGATATTTTGTAACTGAGCATCTTATTCTACTATTAGCTCCAGTGGTGATTTTTTTAGTGCTATTCCACCCTTGCATTGAGGAGAGGTTTTGGTGGTGAAGAGGCTACAAGGATGGCTTCAGTGAGAAGCTGCTGGAAGCTTCTCCCAAACCCAATTGAGCCAATGCCTGCCAGCTGCAAGATGGACCCACTCCTGGCCAGGGCTGAGCCCATCAGGGGTGGTGGCTGTGCCTCTGGGATAATGTGTTTGAGAAGTGCAGGAAAAGCTGCACAGGAGCAACTGAGGTTGGAAAGAGGAGAAAAACAGCCCTGCAGACCCCAAGGTCGGTGCAGAAGGAGGGGCAGAAGGTGCTCCAGGCACAGAGATTCCCCTGCAGCCCCTGGTGCAGACCATGCTGAGGCAGCACACAGAGGTCCAAGGTGCAGCAGGTATCCTCCTGCAGGCCCTGAAGGACCCTGTTCTGGAGCAGATGAAGGCCTGTAGCACTCTGTGACCTTGTGGGGAGCCTGCACTGGAGCAGGGTCCTGGCAGGACTGTGGCCCCAAAGGAGAGAGGATCCCACTCTGGAGCAGATTTGCTGGCAGGGCTTGTGACCCCACATGTGGAGCAGCCTGGTCCTGAAGGACTGCAGCCTGTGCAAAGGAACCTTCCTGAAGAGCTGCAGCCCTTGGGAAGGACTCACATGGCAGAGGTTCATGGAGGACTGTGTCCAGGGGGAGGGACC